>OZ024906.1:65158580-65460333 GCA_964017125.1 Flabesymbios commensalis | reverse complement strand
TCAATTTATTCTGTGTTTTTTGCAGCTGATAAATGGCGTTTGAAGGCAGATAATTTCAAACCAAATGAATTAGATTTAGTCGAATATTAAATGCGAGACAAAATTCGAAATGGCTGATATCTCGACAACTATGTATCTGAGAAACTTAGTAGAACTTTAGCATGTTTAGTTCGCTGATATTATGAGATTATGATAATTATGATAGGGATGGTAATGCGTTATAGACGTTTTTTCACCTGCCATATAAATAGGGAACATATTATATAACACTTTAGCTACGAGAGGACGAAATATCACCTGAATAACTTCGATAATATAGTATGGAGACGTGTGAGATGGTAAGAAAATTAGTAAAATAGCCTGCAACCCAGAGCTATCGCCGAGATTGTCAATTGATGGGAGTGGATGGACATCCGTCATGACAACAGCTGGTGTCACCGCTTAGGCCTAAAAGAAAATATTGTTTGTTTCCGATTTCCGACCGACCCTATCAAATCGAAACATGTGCGACCCGAATTTATTTGATGAATTTCCAAAAAAAAAAAAAAAAATTTTTTTTTTTTTTTTTTTTAGGAAATCAATAAGTTCAGGGATGAGTTACCGACTGTAGTCAAAGTAACTCTGAAAAACGTTACGAAAAGGAGAGTGGGGTCAAAAAGTGTCAAAAAAAAACAAAAAATCGTTACGTAATGTACAGATAAGACATGCATGAAAGTGAATTTGGCACCAAATAAAATAAAATAAAATTCTTACCTACCGATTGGTTGAAGTGACAAAAAATAAAATAAAAAATAAAATAAATTTCCTACCTACCCACTGGTTAAAATGACAACAAATCGGAAACAAACATATATTTTGTTTTGGCCTTAACAGTGCTTAAGGAAGAGCTCTTGGACTACACAAAGGTTCACACACATCAAGGGCACAATAGGCTCAACAAGTTTCGGGGATAGGGATGAAATACTGATATTATATATATATGTTATCCTTCTTTATCAGCGCACATCTTCCTTCAAGCATACATGTAAATGATTCTCGGAAACTATTGTTTGCTTTTGCCAACTGTCACATCGAAAACATTCTACCAACATTACATGTGTTTGAACAAGTGAAACAGTCAGTGTACCAAGCTGGGTATATATGGGGATAGATTAGTGCCTAATAACAGTACCACATGTCCATGAAGCGTCTAAATCATGTCAAGAATTACTGTAGAGTGTGGATGCAACCTTATTTATAAGGCGCTGTAAATGTTATAAATCCAGCATTAGATGCACTCAATTGTGTTTTTGCTCGGGACGATGCAGTAATCAGGTAATGTACTCATGGTACAAGCCAACTGATTAACATGATTAATGTATAGGCCCTACAGTATGATGACTATTATATTCTGAACAATAAATACCGTGAATATATATTTTTTGCCTAAGATCTGGTGATCTCTGGTGTTCTGACAGCAGCTTTTAAACTTAAAAGTGTCACCATGGTCACGTTACTTAACAGTTAGTTTCATGCTGCTATTAACATGATTAATGTATCTGTATATGACTATATACGTGATATTTATTCCTGTATTTTGTGGTCTGATCTACATATATGTCTAGATAATGAGATTTTATGTAAAACTATGTGGATAATATACACCGTGTACATTGATTTTCTTGAATTTTGGTATATTTTGTATTTCTCGGTCAGTTTAATTGCATTAAACAATTTTTCATACGTCTCAATCGATTCTTTGACCTTGAAAACATTTATTTAGACACTAAAATCATTTTTGAATTTCGATTTTCGGTGGGAACCGTTCTTTTGCCATTCCCGCAATTTTGTAATTAAGTTTCTTCATGCTTCTTCCCGGAAGTGCACTCGTATTTAACATATCTACTCCACTAAATATAAATATTTTTATAGAAACATTACCTGACTACGTTAAGAAATATTTAATATTGATAAAACAAACTAATGTTATTTTATTTTTATCATGATAATTATAAATTATTATTTTATTTTAGCAACAATTATTTATGTTCACATTTTAAAATTAAAGATAAACATGATTACAATACTAACAGGTCCTACGCAGTTAAGAACCATTTTAGTCTTCTTGCACATCTCGACGAGGGATTGTTGTGATCCGACATCGGCAGAAATGATGGGCGTCTCTTCCAGATTAGGACCTGCCAAGGGTAATCAACAGTACACCCACAAGGAAATGCGACAAATATGCACAATATTTTCAAGTTTTCTTTGCATGTTTAATTTGCAACTGTAGGCCTATATTGTTAACGCCCAATGACCTTTAAAAAAAACAGGCCTGGCCTCCTGAAACGTCTGTGGTTGATTTTTTGCAAATATACAATATATTACACAAATTTATGGTAGGAGGCCCTATAAAACATTTAGTCAAATATTACGTGTAAAAGTATTATACCCACTAGCTCCTCAAACAAAGCTGATAAGTGGGACTATTTGAAATTATACGAAAATAAAGTGTCATAATCAGATGATGTAACAAAAAATGAAATACAATGCAAATTTAACAAAAGCTGAGTTAATTGACATGCTTCACTGAACCATAGCCTACTATTTTATATTGCGGACGTTGACCATGCTGTGCATGCGGACCATCGGATTTGAAATTATTTTTTTATTTTCAACAATGGGAAATTCTCTTAGTCTACCATGTGACATTTTGTGAAATGTCAAGTGCAAAATAAATATAGGCCTAAACTTTTTTTCCTCAATTAAAGGGCGCGTTTTGCCCCGCCCTACCCTACATGCCCCTATACATACAAGAATATATATTCTTGATACATGGTAGATAACCAAGGAGGTTGAAAACCTCCTTGGTATAACACATGCCACTGACAATAACGTTATTTTTCAATAAAATTATATATCACATATATAAGCCTACAATAATATATCACATAATTGATAAAAAATGCTGGCAAGTATTGTCGTTAGCATATAGTGTAGGTCGTTAGCATAGCCAAGCTGATCATCGCGTAATGGTACCTACATTACGTCCATTTAATACCTGTAACATAGTTGTTATATTATATAGCGACTGATCATAATTTATTATCATCCTTATATATATCAGCCTTGTATAAAGTGATAAAGTATAGCCTAAACAACTAGGCAAATGCCTTATGTCTATCGTAGGTCTTCAACTCTATATTTTATGTTTATGTAGGCATAGTAGGCTTAGGCCTATATAATTATGTAGGGGGCCTATGTAGGACTTGCTAGTTGTAAATATTCATTCCCTGCATTTTATTTCCATTTTTCTTATTTGTGTATAAATACAACTTTTTGGCTTTTCATGGCTTTCCACTAGGTGGCTCTCCTGCATTTGCGATCAAATTGGTTTTGCAAAATAATTTAGCTATTCTTCTTCCATATAAATTATCGCCAGCCCCTATCACAAGACTCACCTGTCATACTGCCCACATCAGCTAAAACAGTCTGCAATTTCGCCATGCTTCTTCCAGCAATTGCCCAGCGTAAACCCGGTATTTCTAACTGTCCTGTTCGAGCCAATTCCTCTACGACATATTTTCCCGTGAAGCCAGACGCTCCAAATATCACCATGTCGTACTCTCTTTCATCACTCGCCATGTCAACAAGGTTATGTCATGAATACAAAAAACTTAAATTCGATGGAATTATAACGTTAGGCCTAGATCTACTTCAAAAATATATTTAGGCATATGCGTAGGCCTACAACAACTGATCTCACTGGACTGGTCTAGATACTGAACTGCATGCGCTGCAATGCAACTATATTACAAGTCTTAACGTTACAAGCGTGCGGTCACTGTATCATGCCATAATCAACCTAGATAAAAATATGTATATAGGCCTGGCAAAAATCTGTACGGTCCATGTATTGCCATGTATGGAGCGCCGATAATACACGTCTTCTCGCAATGTACATCCTCTGGGCCTAATATAAGTCCTATAACTTATGATGGTATAGTACAGTAAAGTTGTGCCAAATAATGGCATAACCTCACACAAATTGCAACAGAATGTCCGACAGTGTTTTCTTTACTCAATAATATGTGTTCTTTAACCAAAATAAGTCTTTTAAGTGATTCGAGAGGTGGAAAATATTTTAAAATGCTGTTTTTTTACCCTTACCTCTGACCATCTTTTAGTAGGAGATCTATAGTCCAGGAATTTTAGGTTTTGAAATGGAAAAAAATAATATAAAGCTGAAAATTTCAGGAAGTGTTTATTGTGTCCTCCTTTATTACCTGTGAAAAGTCCCAAAGTTTCCCCTCAGCGGAACATCCTTTTTTTTGACAAAATTCAAAATGGCCGCCAAGCGCCATGTTGAAGTTGTAATTCATGAACTATTTGACATATATTTTAATGTAATACCTCATTTCCACATGATTTTTAATGCTGAATTCATTTCTAAAGCTAGTAGTAACTTTTATCGTTTTGTTGAAGAATAAATCCAAGATGGCTGCCATTTGATGTTTAATTGGGAGCAAGTCTATTGTCATTAGTATTTGAGATGCATATAAGATTTTAAATATCTAGTCTACCAGTATGTCCTCCCTTAATACCTATAAAAAGTCCCAAGGTTTTTTCCCGCAGCGGAACACAGTTTTTTGACAAAATTCAAAATGGCCGCCAAGCGCTATGTTGTAATTCCTGAACTATTAGACATATATTTTAATGTAATACCTCATTTCCACTTGATTTTCAATGCTGAACTCATTTCTGAAGTTATTAGTAACTTTTGAGGTTTCGCTGAAGAATAAATCCAAGATGACCGCCATTTAAGGTCTCATTGGGAATAATTCGAGATACATATATAAGCTTTTAAATCTATAAATTACCAGTAATTAATGACCAGTAACAAATAACTTTATATCCAAAAGAAATGCAGTACACATTTTAGTGTATTTATTTCATAATACATGATAGCCAAAACATCATATTCAATCAATAAAACAACGTTAGTCTGAGAGAGTTGTGCCCTATTTTTCCTAATCATCAACCTGAATTTTATTAATTCGAGATGACTTATTGTACCCAGTTTTCATTCAGCTTGTGTACCTCGCAGACCTGCTGCATCGTAACATGTAACCAACTTTGTCAACCACACCTAATCATTTTCATTAATTTGGGAGGTGCTGCCTCAAGCTCCGTGAAAACTGGTTACAGGTTTTTATTTTAAAATTGACATCCTCAGCCTGTTGGTGGTAATCTGTTGCCATGAATTCTTGTACATTTAGATATGTCAGTGATAAATGTTATTTACTACTGCTTCAGTTGGGGTCCTTAGCAAATGTCCTAAGCAAGGGCTCACACTCGAGTCCACAGGGTCATTGGCAAGGTCTCACACACAAAACTGCATTGTCCTAGGCAAAGACTCACACCCGAGCCTACATGTCCTAGACAAGGTCTCACAACCGAGCCCCCAGTGACTAGGCAATGACTCACATACGCACATGTATGGTCCATGAGCAAGGACTCACACCCGAGCCCGCAGCGTCCTAGACATGGTCTCAAACCCGAGCCTTTAAGTCTTAGACAAGGATTTAGCGTGAGCCCGCATGGTCTTAGGCAAGGACTTACACTCGAGCCGCCAAGGTCCTAGGCAAGGACTCGCACCCGAGCCCGCAGCGTCCTAGGCAAGGTCTCAAACCCGAGCCTACAAGTCATAGGCAAGGTCTTACCATGGAGCCTGCAGGGTCCTAGGCAAGCACTCACACCTAGGCCCTTATGGTCCTAGGCAAGATCTCACACCTCACATGCTGGAATAAGGGTCAAATGTAAGGTATCACACCCGAGCCTGTAGAATAGGCTACTAGGGAAGGTCCCATACCCTATTTATCATGTTTATATATATTTTATGCAACATTAATAGGAGCCCGAATAAGTTTGTTTGTGTTTGAAATAACGAGGCCGTCTCGATGGCCCATGGGGTCGATCCTGCTGTGGCTCGAAACTCAGGGCTACTGGGTTCAAATCCTGGTCGGGTCGAATGCTAGTCATCGAGGTTGTGCATATACAGTGTTCCAAACTGTTCAAAGGCGTGGAGTGTGCAGTGATGTGTTTGACACTGTGCACTATAAAGAACCCTTGAAGCTAGTCGATAAGAGTAGGGCATAGTCCCTTCCTTCTTTCGCGATATTGCCATGATTGTGCAGAAAGCAACGTAAAACAATATTTACTTGAAATAACGACACGTCTATAGATGACAGATATTTTGTAGTGTGGTTTAGCTGGGTAGGTCTATATCCTAAAACCTCAATGGGGCATATAAACGTGTAATATCAATTTATCAATAGTGATAACGGCACCAAAATTGGTCTGTGTATGCACCTGAGGGCACTGTGAGAACAGCAAGTTGGCCAAACCTTAAATCAAAATGATCGTGATTTTTCAATATGACCACCATAATATGTAATAATAGGCCTACCTGAATTATTTTATTGACGTTACTCATACGATTGTTTAGTTTGTATTTGATATTGTTATGTTTTAACATGTTTACAATTTCTATATTGCTACATTTTTGTTTCTATATTTTGACAAAAAAATCAGCAAACCTGTCGAACTAAAAAATAACCAGCACAAAAAATAATATTGATTATTATATTATGAAAGTTATTTTAGTGCATCTAAAGACATATGACAGTTCTTCGTTAGATAAGCCTGACTGTGTTTATGCATTATGACATAGTATTTTTCTCCATACAAAAAATTACAATGCCCGCTATTTTTTAAGATATCTGCTATTAAACTGACCCGCTCAACATATACTTGTCAGTCACCACACTGAACATATGTCCGCGAAAATGCATTCCAGTTATTTGCATCCAATCTCAATCTGTTTTTTTTCAAAACCTTCTTATATCTGATTGCAGTCTGCTTTGGATGTAATTGATTTGTCTCATTAGATAAATTTATTTGTTTGTAAATTATGTTTATTGTGTTCCTGCTTCCCGTGTATCTGTTATGAATGACGAAATCATATTATATTGAGTAATAACAGATACAAATTTACAGAAATTATTTAATTTATTAAATTTTGCCTTTGAGAATATACTGAATTGTCAACAACAGGTTAAAAGATGTTTAGTGCTGAAAAATATAATCAGTAGTACCAGGGACACGTTGAGCCATCTTGGCGTGGTAAGTTGTTGTGACATGCACAATGACACAACGCACGCTGTTGTCACCGTAATAATTTCATGTATCCTAATTTATAATTATATTATCACATGAAAGGCTGGAGCAACACCGAGGACAATTTATTGGACTAAACCACATAGCATAACCACCCTTGATTCCAGAAATATTTTTTACTGTCGCTATGTTTCCAAATAAAAAAAATTGTAGACAAAAAATGACATAATTTCTGAAATTGTTCTTCTTCCTCAATGGCGGCCATTTTAAAATGTGGAATGACATAAGCTTAACAATGTTAAATCCAAAATTAAGTTTCTCGTGAAAAATTATGCAGAAAAAAAAAATTACAAAGGAATATATTTGAATTTCTTCATAAGTTACAGTTTCAGTATTGTATCAGGCGGCCATTTTGTTTTTTTGCAAACAAAACACGATTGAGGCTTTAAAACTTAAAAAGAAGACCTGAAATGAGTTCCCCGTGAAAAAATAACCGAAAAAGAGGTATTACAAAGGAATATATGTTAAATTCTTCGTATGTTACAATTTTTGAATGGCCTCTGGCGGCCATTTTGGATTTTCGCGAAAAAAAACATGTTCCGCTCCTGGGAAACTTTGGGACTTTTTACAGATTATTGAGGATGACCATCTGAACAACTCCTGAAATTTTCAGCTTTATATTATTTTTTTCCATCTTTACCCCTGAAAATGCCTAAAATTCCTGGACTACTAACCACGTTTCAAACATATAGCTCGTACTAACACATTATTTGAACAGGACGATAATCGCATTTTATTGATAAGATTACCAGTGCGATTTCTAAATACCTCTAGCTAATGTTTCTCTATATTTAATCCAGCGTGACTAATATTATTGTGACCAAGTCTATGCTGACTAAGTCTTTTTGCGTTATGAAACAACTAGGGTAAGTACGCCTAATATGAGCATGGTCCACTCCTAATATGAGCATAGGCCATATTTCTTATACTACATATTACCAGGCGGCAGTACTGTTGATATCAATTAGCAGTAACCCAAACGTGATTAAAATAAAGCAATGATATGTTAATTTGAATAGAACAACATTTCACAAAGAGCAGATGAAATAAATGATGCTAAAAAAGCAAATTTTGTAGCATGTTAAAAGTGATGAAAATTATGTAAAACACAATGTATTCAAGTCATGGCGATTTTTTATGCACAATAAACATGTCGGCTTGTCATAAATCGTGTGATAATCAGGTTAATTCATGATTGAAGTTATGGGAAGCCATCCCGAACAATAAGTGCATTATTTCCTAATATGAGCACCCACGTTTTTCCAAATGTGAGCATATGCTCATAATGGGAGATTTTAGGGAAATAATGTGATTTGTTATGTTAATTGGATATATTTTCAATAAAAAAAAATTTGGAAACATTTATGCATACTCAATAATGGTATTGAAGGTTAAGAAAATAGTCCAAACATGTTAGGATGAAAACAGGTAAGCTCATATTAGGGGCACCCTGGTTGTGGTCCTCATATTAGGCGCACCCATTCTGATATGCAAAATTTCAGGATTTTATTTGTCTATGAAAATTTTAAATGATCATATTTTGAGTTGATTTGATATGCCTATGTACGCTCAGCAATGCCTTGTTTCACAATCGAAAGCTTTTTTCACAATTAAGTTAATGATTACTTTCATGTGGTGATATTTTGAATCAATAATCCTAATAGTTAACATACATGCTCATATTAAGATAGGTAGTCCCTATTATGAGCCATTTAGCACAAATATTATTTTTGTTTTATATTTTTATTTTTGCATTGAATCAAGAGAGAAAAACTGTTTCAGTTAAAGAGTATGCATATGATATTATATACATCAATTTAAAATGTCCAGATAATATAAAAAAGTTACTGGTGGCTGTTTTCCTCAAGGTGCTCATATTCGGGCACTTCCCCCTATATCTACTTCATCTTTTCGGATGGTCGCTGTTTTTCAAATAATTGCCAAACCTCGCACAAATGGCAACATAATTTCTGACTGTTGTTTTCATACTCATAAATAGGGCCTACGTCTTCTATCACCGCAAAAAAAAGGCTTTTAAGAGAGTGGTGAACAAATATTTTAAAACACTGTTTCTTAACCATACCCTTTCAACATATTTGACTATCTTATCTATAGGCGCCATGTAGACCCCAGACCTACTCTGCAAAATGTCCTATTTTAAACTATTTTAGATGACTTTTTAAATACTAGAAAGCTCAGCTCCCCTTTTTAAACCACTGGGAACGATTTTCCCAAAGGCAAAAGTAGGGGGCGTAGCTAATTCGTGACGTCAAAAGGTGGATACATGCTTGGCTGGTTATATTATATGTACATGTACATGTTGTTGATGATGTATCGTATGATTTTATAAAACTGACCAAAGTCAACACGGAATGCCGGTCCAACGCTGCCTGAATGCAGGGACAGCACTAGAATTGATGGCCACCATCGGGAACGCTCCTGGCCAGCGTCTAACCTTCACTCGTCCCTTGTTCACCCTGTCGATGCGGGCATATTAAAATGAATAGAAATCTAGTTCAGCTCATGCACAAATTACAAGAAACATGAAACATAGTCCCGATGCAGTTTCAATGTTAATTCAGATTCAATAATGCGCGTTTTTTGTGTGTGAAGTCATGAGGTGGGAGATCCGCCCAGCCCAAAAAATGTGCACATTTTCAGTTTTTATTTTTAAAAATAATTGATAATAAGTGGGCTAAAATAATTGGCTAAGTTATGTGATATATACTTTAATTATATTGAAGAACTGAAATCACTTCACAGGGCCTTTATGGTGGAATAACGAGCCACGTTCTAGCAGTGTTATATACGTATTTTAATCGTATTATTTAATTATTTAAATCGGTTCGATTTTATTATTGAGAATATACCAGTGCCTTCTTACAATAACCCCTCTGTAAGGGTCTGTCTGACATATATTTAAAAATATCTAACAATTCATCCGTCGCAGATATTATTATCTGGTACTGGAATCCTGCATTGACCCAACAATTTCAACCTAAGTACAGGACCATTGCGATAGAGATTTTGTGTTCAAATGACATCAAATACATTCAATCCCTCACTTATCACGGAAGATTCAAGTCAAAATATCCCCGTTACAATATACCTCGACTACACCTAGTATACATATCCAGGCATACATACACTTTAAGAGGCAGCTTTTAGAGATCGAGTGGGTAATATAGGCCTATCATGTATACCTCCCGATTGATTATAGTACTAATAACTCAATTTGTACAGTTCCAGATTAGACCCAAACAAGTTCAATTCAAATGCTTTTGCATTAGATAAAAAAAAATATAAAGTCGAAAAACATGATACATAGGGCCTATACATGAATAGGGCTAAAGAGTCTAATGACTAAATTAAAGCTTATAATATAACTGAATCGTTGGATATTATCAGAAATGCATAGTATTATGCTTTTCTGATATTATGGATACTGATTTTCAGCATTGATATCCTATTTAACATATCTACTCCACTAAATATAAATATTATTATAGAAACATGCTAATTATAAATTATTATTTTATTTTAGCAACAATTATTTATGTTCATATTTTAAAATTAAAGATAAACATGATTACAATAGTACTGTAACTCCATGAAATCTCTCTATGTTTTTTTATTTCCAGTCTTATTTCTACTATTATTCCACCTGTTCTCTTTTCCTCGCTATTTTTCCCGCTGATGAATTCTCGTCTTTTTTTACTTTACGCTCCTTTACACTCCTATCTCACTTTGTCTGTCAGACAATTTGCTTTATTTTTCTATTTATATTTTTTTAGTCAGTGTTGCTACCATTTATTTCCCGATACTGTTTTTCTTTGATTTCCGATACTGTGGTTGCAATCTCTTTCTACCACATCTCATTCTTGTCTTATACTGTGTACCTGTCTTTGTTACCGTTACTTCATTCGCTGATGATACCCAAGGTATACTCATATACATCAGTGTTACATATGACAACATGTTATTTTTGTATTCTACTTCCTTCTATGCTTAAAGCCATCTGTCTTTTCTAAGCTTCTTTTGCGGACATTTCCTGATATTGTCTCGTATGGGATACCTTTAATAATAATCTATGTAAAATTAAATAGCAAACGTATGTTTTGAATTCCAGTGTATATAGGTTATTTTCCCTGCAGTCTGCAGTTCAAATCTTTTTTTATATTTGAGCACCTATTCTAATACATACAATGTCATGTCAAATTCTAATTGAATACATTTGATAACATTGCGGATTAGGCTTGCGTGGCAGCAGAGAGCTCGTAATTTATAGAATAAAATAGTATGGCATCAAACAGTATTTCACAAAGCGCATCAATAATGCGCATATTTTGTAAAAAATGAATAATCATTTAAATTATTGCATCAAACGAAAAAGTGGGAACAATTTTGGCAAAAAAACAATTAGTCCGATAAGTCTCTTTTTTCATCACTACGTTTTGAAAAGAAGCGTAATCGACTGCAGACTAAGGCATCAAATAATGTTACCAGGAGGCAAAGGGTTATAGTTCATACAATGATATTAAACACGAATAAAAATCAAAAAATATTAATAAGAGTGAACACAAAAATGTGTGAATGAAATTGTGTAACATAAATGTGTCAAATAACTGGACTTGAATGTTTTTCCTTGATTACACATTTTTCAACGGTAGTTGTTTTTATTTTATATTTTTAGTTAATTTTGATGAAATAATTTAAATTTGTGGTGAACCCCCTTTCAATTATGTACTGTACAGCTTCCAGATTTATTTTGCATGTATAAATTCACAGTTTCTGATAGATTGTGAAGAGTTTTGAGCCATTTGCCTGGGCATCATAATGCATACATCTATACATAGCCTTTTTAACATGGGTGGTAATGGGGGAAAATATCATCATCGATTTGAATGCTTTCCACCACTCTAATCACTTAAGACTTTTGATATGTTATACAGGACACTTTGATGAGAAGAAAACAGTTGAGTTTGTTTCTGTTGCAATTTGTGTGAGGTCAAATCGTTTAAATACTGTACTAGGTAGGCCTATATAATGATCATTCAATTGGTTGGCAATAAACTTTATTATGTAATCACATAACCAAGCATTACATAACAAGCGATAACATAGCAATGTTAGTGGTTGATACTATAGGCCTACATGACTATGCCATCTTAAGAAACTTGTTTCGAGCAAGCTAGACTATTGTAATTCTATCCTCTATAACATCCCAAATAAACAAGGTGCAGAGTGTTCAGAACTGCTTGGCCAAGGTTGTGACCCGTTCTCCACGATTCTGCAGTGTTACAGCTTTGTTAAAATCCCTACACTGGCTCCCTGTTCAATTCAGAATAAAACACAAAATAGGCACCCTCGCATATAAAGTAATACATTCATGTCAGCCTATATATCTACATAATCTGCGCAAGCCTTTAAACAGAACCCGTAATCTCTGCTCCTCAGATGATGATCAACTGGTTGTTCCCAGAGTGAGTTCAAAGATGGGTGAAAGGGCTTTTTCGGTTGCGGCCCCCCAGCTCTGGAATTGTATCCCTCTTGAGATTAAAAAATCTAAATCTGCACAGTCATTTCGGACAAAAATTAAGACTATATCTCGGCCAAGCCTTTCCATCCTAAATCCTCTGTGTCACGGCATGCTGGATCTACGAATTGGAACGTCAAATGGACAATGATAATCGAGCCTGATTCGGATTTGCAACGCCTCTGAGCTCGGGACACCGAGGATTTAGGCGCATTAGAAGTTTTTCATTTCATTTCAAGGCGGCCAAGGAAAAGACGTTATATGGAACGTAGGAAACGTTGATATTGCTAGCACAAATCTCCATGCATAATAAGGGGTTCACATATGGGTTAAAAAACGAATCGAACGAGCTGCGAAACCCCTGTTCTTAGGGGCCGAACATCGAGGATTGCAGTTTTTAAAAAGTGTAAAAATCGACGTCAGAATATTATAACTATCGAACGAAGATACAAACTTATAAAAACTGTGCCACAGTGAACTTATTGTACGGCCCCTCAACTGGAACATAGGCTGTGCCCACATCATTGTACCTGTAGGTCACTACAAAAACAAAAACTGGTCCTACAAAAAGCTGCACCCTGGGGAGCGGTCAGCCACAATCAACAGGAAAACCAAAAATTGTGCTTCGGCTTCGACAGGAAAACCAAAAATTGTGCTTCGGCTTCGACATTTGGTAGTAAGTATATAGTAATTATCCTTTCAAGTGATTTTCCTGCTGTTGCAACAATGAAATGAGGCTAGTAATAAATTTAGCTGTTTTTATTCTAGATCAATGACAACTACACCACCTTGTCTTCCTACACTAGGCGAAATCGTAGAAATTGGTATAGATAGACCTATGTTTCTTTTTTTATAATCACGCATTCATCAGCTAGCCCATGTCGTGTCACATGCTTCGATGGTTCCTTCGTGTTGTTGCATGCAAGCAGTGGCTCGAACGATTTGATCCCTCTATATTATACATAGCCCGATTTATCCTTCAGACCGTAATTTGATAGCGAGCAATGTGTGAAGTGACTTTTTTAAATGACACTGTAAGCGACGTATGCCTGTAGCCTTGTAAACTTGTATTGCCGTGAAAAAACTAGCCGATCATAAATATGTTGTCAATAATTTTGGACCAAGGGTTAGTGTAGTATTCTACCTCCGACCAATGAAAAAGTGGCTCAGCCTGTCACATGACGAGTTCAGCACATCACTGCCGCTTCAATCAGTTGTTATTTAAATTAAGAGGTTGCAACGATACTTGAGCCAAACTTTAAATTTAAAACATTTACCTGTTTACTGTCTGCTTCACATCCAGATAATCTTATTATATTTTCATTACCATTGTTTGGTTCAATCTCTATAAGGGGCATGTTGACTTTTTAAAAGTTTTAATCTGTGATTTTTTCCCTCCATATATCTTTTAAATCCTTTTCTTTAAATATCTAAAAGAAACATTTTCAACTCGCACTATTTGTGTATTAGTTGAGAATAAGCAGAGAATAAAAAAGTATAAGTTAGTTTCAGTCTCTTACACAGCGAGCTGGATCATAGCTTTCAGTTGTTTAGTCGTAAGAAGCACAGCAGCCGGTGGGGACGCTGGTGTGTTTAGCTTGTTAAGAATAATGTATTTATTGTCCACTGACATCATCACCACCGTTATATTTGGCAAATTAGACAGAATTTGATAAGGTTATCATGAAGAATTTCTACAAAATTAAGTCTATACTTCTTTTGTTGGGCGTAGAAAAACTTAAAGGTTTGTTACGGATTTTTATTTTACTTCCAAAAATAAAAAAATTATTATTAGATTTTAATATATAATTATAGTCGTTAAAATACATCGACAGCATTTTAATAATAACTATCTGACTATAAACTCTGTGCATGATATAGATATTAAGTTTTAGAAGCTTAATGTTTTGATAGGTAGCAGAAACGAGGGTATAGATCATCGTTTATATGGATGTGTTTTTGTGGACGGATACTCAAGCTGCCAGTGTCACAGTCATGTCCAGATTGTCTGTAGACATCGCTGTGATGGCTTTGTGGATTGCTTCCCTGCAGCAGAAGATGAACAGTTGTGCCCCACATTCCCACCAGGTATTTTATTATTTGATTTACTAGTTTGTTTGTTTGTTTGTTTGTTTGTTTGTTTGTTTGTTTGTTTGTTTGTTTGTTTGTTTGTTTGTTTGTTTGTTTGTTTGTTTGTTTGTTTGTTTGTTTGTTTGTTTGTTGCTTTCTTGGTGACCTGAGTAAGTGTTCTATTTTTTTTATTTGTATCAATGCCACATCACTGATATAATCACACGTTTTAGTTCTCAGTTCATTCGTTAATTAATTCAATCAAACATCCAACGATTGCTTATTTTTTATTTGATTAAATCTATTTCATTTAGCTATTTATTTATTTATTTCAACTCATTAATTATATATTTGCTTTGTTGTAGATACTAAAATACCACCGGAAATTACTATTGCCATTTCTGTGTCTGTGGTGTTAGCTGTTTTGCTGCTGCTGATGGCTATGGCTTGGATAAAATTTTCACGTATATGCAAGAGGCCTTTTACGTTCAGTAAGTTACACATTTTAAAAGGTTGAAGGTTATATAATTTTTTTTGTTCCTTGTAAACTTAAGACGTGGCGCAATAGTAGAGCGCCTGAAAGTCACACCAGTCATTGCAGAGTTCTCGGATTGATCCCTTTTAGAGAAGCATCGTAAGTCATGTGTATTTAACAAGTTGGCCTATTAGGAAAAAACACAATCATATAATAAAAAAAATACAAATACACTTTGTGAATCTTGAATGATTCGGACAGAATAAAGAATTATATAATTGTTCTTTCTGTTTTACATGTGATTGTAATTGTAATTAACATTAATCATTAAATGCAATTGTAATTGTATTCCTGTAATTATATTTAGGAATAAAAAGATTGTTCGAAAACGAACCCGGAAGCCACCCTCTGTAAATGCTTATGTAATCGACCATTTCAGATTATAATAATATCAACAAAATCGTGTCATGTTAGCAGTGTATAGCAGATGATATTTAACACAGTATCGTTCATTTCATACTAATACTCTACAATGCAGATTTTCCGAGCAAAATTGAAAAAAATGACCGCGAGTCAACCATTTTAAATTTGTAAAATTTGTCTTATTTGTTTTCATTGCGTTGCACACGTATTTTATTCTATAGTAATGTTTTGGCTATCATGCAAGGTTTCCAAGATAATGACCAGAACTGACTGAAAATAGACACAGTCGGTTATTTTGGTTTTATTTTTCGAAATGTTGCTTTGGTTATTTTTGTGTGCGACCTATATTTCAACGGAAAAAACACATTTTTCCCTTGTCCAGTTATTGGGAACCAAACGATCCCAGCAAGAAACCCGGGACTCCTCTCTGACAATAATTATATTTTCCCCAACATATACATTAAAGGGACTGGCCCAGGCTAAAATCATCAAAAAATCAGTGATTTTGTTTCGGGTTCTAGATATGACCATATGATGTAAACATGTCCATAGACTAGAAATGCAAATTTTTATAATTTTTGTGCTGCGCATTCACCAGTTAGGCTAGATATAGAGACGAACTCCCTGATTTCTAATTATTGACAACCATGTCAAAAATAGGAAATGCGGGAATTTCATCTCTATATCTAGTCTAACTGGTGAATGCGCAGCACAAAAATTATAAAAAATGGCAGTTCTAGTCTATGTACATGTTCACATCATATGGTCATAATAAGAACCCGAAATAAAATCACCGATTTTTTGATGATTTCAGCCTGGGCCAGTCCCTTTAATGGAGACGCATTTGTTTGACTTGGATTTTTCACTCTAGTTACTTTTTTGCCAGGCTCCCATGCCTTGACTTGCATGTACACATATTCTAACACTAATACGGATTGTCGTGCCTCCGAACTCGGTCTTCTGATCGAGAAGTTATAGGCGATATAGAAGTGTCTTTATTTAAATTGATCTGTTTCATATTTATAGTCCAGCTGTTATTGTAATGTTTTCGAGTACGTAAATATCGTTATAAACGTTCATTTTTCAATTAATTTCTCATAGATTATTTGCCCGCTATTGCCGAACATCTGTACCTAATTAAATGAAGATCTGTTGTAAGCTGTTTTCAATAGTCTAGATGTAATTTTGTATTTTTAAAGGACCTTGTAGCCTAATATGATCACCACTACATTATAACTACAAATACTGCATTAGAAGGCTGACCACGTTTGATGTCACAGTCGTGTGACTTTCCTAAACTAGTTAGGCCTACCGTACAAAATACTTGGCTCCCAGAATGGATCGCATGCAGAATATAAAATATTTATAAACGTGGATCCACATACTGAACAAGCGGTGGTATCGATTACCAAATATAATTTCTGAACAAAATAATAATTAGTTTTGCTTAGTTTTTACTCTTCTATCTAGGGAGCTGTGGCAGTGCACAGTAAACAGATGCATCTGCTGTTGTGACCCATGAACTCATGTCAATGATGTACTCGCGGAATTAAAATGACTTGTTGAGCAGAGACTTATTCCTTCAAAGTATATTTTGATCTATAATATTCAAACCATCACGTTTGTGTTAGTCTGAATTTTGTATAAATTTTGACAGCACGGTTATACTACAAGGAAATCCAGACAAGTGAACAACTGATGAAGGGACACGTGTAGGCCTACATTATATTGCTGTCACTGGAGCCCGAGCCAAATTGATAATGGGATAGTGCATGCATAGAGGATTAAGTTCTATAGAGAGTGGTATAGTGTTTTACGAAAAATATATAATTGTTAAGTTATACAATCAATGGGCTTCATGAAAAACTGGTGGTTTGCCTACTTATCATATGTGTGTGTGTGGAAATGTTGACTTTCAAAGTGTATTCTCTTCTTTATTCAGCACTACGGGGGGAAACCAATTACATACAGCAGATTACTTATTATCTACTTTTTATTGATACAGCTTGCGAACAAAGAAAACCCCAGACAGGAGCAGTTCATGTGCTACAAGAAAAAGATGCCAATGTGTACCATTCAGAAGCTCGTAATGAGGTAACAAACAGCGAAAATTAACCTGTAGCTCAAAGCAGCTACGTCGTCTTGATTAACGGATCAATATTATTCACGTTGAAAATGATGTTGGAACATATGCAATTCTCAGACTCGCTGTTGCTTGCAGATTCCAAAAAACAAGTAATTTATTTCTGATTCCATGTACTGGATATATTCCAACTTAGTAATCATTATGTATGCCTAATTGCGAATGGATTTTAAGTAGTATACTTATATCTCAAGACAGTGTCGCAACTATGCCTAACAAATTTGATGGTAATCATTCGGTTTCAGTCCGGTCCAGATTACAAAGCACAATCACATAGCAGTACGTCACTCGTACCCTTTGTATCCAAACAAGACACCGCGACACAGAAAGAATCACCAAGGAGCTCTAACTTAGAACACATTTCTCATCAGAACTCTGAGCTGAATGAAACACAGAATGAAACGCAAGAAGACTCACTAGATGATATAAGTACAAGTGCTGTTGACGATACGTCAGGATGGACCTATGTTAGTTTTGAAATGGATTCGAACAAATCTCTTAACCACCAACATACTTAAGCATCCCCTTGGGATGACATCAATTTTCGTTTTTAGTTTTGTGGTGAAGAAGTGTATCCCCCAGATCATGATTTCATTTTTTTCAGAGTTTTTAGATTTTTACAAATACTTCTTATTAATATTTCTTTGAAACCGCTTAAAACCCAAACAAACTTTTTGTATACCTAAACACATGCTGAAGGACGATTGAATGTTCCTACAGCAATGGGCCACATGTTGATGCCGTCGGCCCAGCGTTGGGCAGACAATCAGTGTTGCCGTGTATCCCCCCCCCCCATGTCCTGACTAAAAGACACCAATTAGCGGCCAATTATCGGCGATTGCCTTGATCTCCTCGGCCAAGACGTGGGAAAATGTGGTGTAAAGTCTTGTAT
Organism: Flabesymbios commensalis; assembly: GCA_964017125.1. Classification (NCBI taxonomy): domain Eukaryota; kingdom Metazoa; phylum Annelida; class Polychaeta; order Terebellida; family Flabelligeridae; genus Flabesymbios; species Flabesymbios commensalis. Next base: position 65,441,576 of record OZ024906.1, on the reverse strand, counting down.
ATTGCTGACTTGTTTTGTTTACATGGCAATATACGACCTGGAAATATAACTATTTCACTCTTTTTCGGTGCTTTAAAATTGTTTTTTGACTTTTTTGTATTTTTAGTTCAGATGAGTAGGCTATATAGCTTCATATAAGTTAAATTTTCAAAATTGACAACATCGAAAATGTCTCATCCCAAGGGGTCCCTTTAAATAGAAAGGTGCACTGATCAATAATGTAAACCTATTATTTTTATTACGTAGTGTGAATATTATAACGATGACTGATTTCATTATATCACTATAAGTGTAATATTTGATATGATAGAGAAGTTCAAAGATATGTTTATATTATATATATTAATTATTGCATTCTCTGACATACATTGGAATATTTAAAACAGTATAAGTTTCAAAAAGCGAATATTTGTTTAGAACAAATGTAGGATTTGAGTTAGCATTAGTTGAACCCGTACATCATATTTATCGGTTAATTGAGATATATATATGCTTAGTCAATATCGACACCGAATATTCAAGTCATGGTTTCGCCAATTATCATGCTTACATATAACCGTCAGATGTGAATATGTAAGGTATCTTAAACATTTGATTATTCACTTTGTGGTGTTGTCAGACCTATAATAAAAATGTAGATTGAGAGAATAAGCAAAGTAAATGTTAAAATATGAAATAAAAATAGACAAGAAGGTCATATTTTGTCCGTGCTGACCATGATGCCACCAATGGACTGGCATTAGCTGCTTGAGGCTCAAGTATTTAGTCAGGTCATTGTCAGCCACCACGTTTTGTCTCTCTCCAATGCGTGTCTTGGCCCCTTTATATTCGACGTCCGGTCGGCTGCTAAAACCGACATCGTGATATTTGAGGTCAGAATAACTATTAAAGTCGGGCTATGTGCCCATGGGCTATCCACCTTGTTGGCTTGAGAGCTCGTGTATGACCCATTTTTCATTCAGCCAATCATATGAATGATTTGTCATTACCACGATGACTGCAACGGTCATCAGTCATTTGAATGGATGAGAATGACAACAGAAAAAGTTCCGGTTGCTTACAAAATAATTGCTCACGAAAAGTATATGAGCAGCCAACACTCCACCAACCACCCCCCCCCCCCCCCCCCTGTGGAGAATCGATCAATTGCAATTTAGTCTAGCCGATGAATACTTAACATTTGAAAACTAATTGCCATGCATCTCGTTTACACCAGTCCAGCTGGACAGTGTCGTCATCTCATGTACATAATTAATTAACCCTTTAACCGCCAAATTATTCAATCTGAATTTTCACCCACTTGAAGTTGTGTCTCGCTGACGCGATCCACAACTTCCAAGTGAGTGAAGATTATTCAGATTTGGCAAAATGGAGGTCAACTGTTTTCAAATATTGCTGATTGATGTCACATTTTATCTTTGTCACATGTTTAAAAGGTGGTATTTAATGTGCTAATAAAAAATGAAAACCCGAATATATGCGGCACCGGTGGTTAAAGGGTTAATAGTGGTAGATGTCGCGATGTTGGACGATTCTCCTCTGTCTGTACGGCATCCCCGGACACATTGTCATAGGCGCATCACCATCTGTCACTATTCAGCTCTGCCGTGTCAATTACATATTCATTCACTCAAATGATATATTGATCTACATATATATCTGATCTGATGACAGATATGTCTACAGGTATCACTTTACTGTTGAATAATAAGGTGAACAATTATATCTGATCCAGCATAATGACATTCCCAGCAGGCACAAGACGTAGAATCTATGATGGTTTAACGTTGGTCCAACGTCTTGTGTCTGCTGGGATTGATACTACCCTTTCATGTTATTATTGTAGCATATGTAGCACTACCCTCATGAGGAACCAAAATAATATTTACACATGCCCTACTTTTTCCCATGTGGAGCAATATATATGATAGCAATATTATATGTCAAATGAAACCGTATGCTGTCGTCAGGTATAATTCTGTCATAATCTGATAATAATCCCCATTCTTTCAAGTTATAATATGGTTTAGTCCTACTAGCTGACAGGATCATGTAGGCTATATACCACACTCGTACGATTCCACCCAATGTCAGTGACTCTCTAATTAAGTATTACCCTTGACCTGTTAGATATAGTTTTCATCACCACTGTTTGAAGGTGGCCCCAACTCCTCCAAAACTTAACTGATATCTAATGTGATATTTTGGAGGCGACTGAACTTAGTTACAAAAAAACTTGATGCTTGATTGGATCGGACCCAGGTCTCGATTATCTAGTTTGATTATATTAGAGTGAAAGTCATCTTGATACCCTTGAAAAAAAATTAAATTGGTACAAAAACACCCCTTGTGCGCGGCACAGTCAAGATGCAATGTCGAATCTTAGTTTTGCAGAGAAGTATACATGAACACAGGAAAAAATTAGGAATAACCCACAACCTGGAAGTTATACCCTAAGACGGAGGTAACGCCACGTTTTTATGGACTGCCGAAAATACACAAGCCGCGTATGCCTCTGCGTCCCATTGTGTCTGGTATCGGCTCCATCACATATAACGTTGGCAGATATGTTTGCGAACATCATCAGCCTGGTGATAGGCAAGACCAGCTGCAATGAGTTACCACATCAAGAACACTGCTGATTTTGTGGATAAGGTGAGTGGGCTGACAATTTCTGAAGACGAGTGCCTGGTTAGCTACGATGTGACGGCGCTTTTCACGAACACACCTGTGAATGATACAGTGAACATCATAGGAGGGATGCTGGAGCGTGAGAACCAACCTGTCGTAGCGTACCAACCTGACCCCCGTGGATATAACTAAGTTCGTGGAGTTTTGTCTCAAAACCACATATTTCACATACAGAGGTGATGTATCCCAACAGAACAAGAGGGGCTGCGATGGGATCTCCTCTCTCCCCTCTTGCGACCAACGCCTACATGGAACACTTTGAACAAGTTGCCATGACGACTGCTCCCACACCACCATCATTCTGTGGACGCTATGTAGATGACACCTTCGTAAAGATCAAGAAGTCGGCCAATGATTCGTTCACGAATCATATAAATAACATCCATCCGGCGATCAAATTCACAATGGAGCATGAGGCGGAGAACACCTTACCCATGCTGGACATTCTCGTGCACAAGAAAGCAGATGGAACCAGCAAGACAACGGTGTATAAGAAAAAGACTCACACAGACCAATACACCTGGCGTCGGACTCCTATCACCCACTACAACATAAGTTAGGTGTGATACGATCCCTATACTATCGGGCTGAGATTGTTAGCACCTTGAAAGAAGATGAAGAGAACGAGAAAGAAAACATAAGGGAAGTACTAAGTGAATGTGGATACTTCGATTGGCAATTCCACCTCGTCAGCAGAGATAAATCTCAACAACGTCCTCCGTGGCGTGACAACCCGATGACATCTAAAGAGAGTGTCACTATACCATACGTAAGAGGTACCTCAGAGGCCTTACGCCGCATATTTAACAAAAAGGCATCACTGTGCACTTCAAGCCCGTCAACACCATGAGGCAACAACGTGTAAACCCCAAGGTAAGTTGGACAAGCAGAAGCAGAGAGGCACGGTATATTTCATACAATGTGAAGGATGTTCTGCTTCTTATGTTGGGGAGACGGAACGTATCTTGGGACAACGTCTGACACAACATCTCCAGTGGTATTATATGCATAGTCCACACACCACACTGTGGAATGGAACAGTGTCTAAATTCTGGATAAATCTAACAATTGGTTCGAGCAAGGAGGTTAATTCGAGCGAAGAGTGAGAGAGGCCATTCAGATAAACATCAAGAGGAGCAGCCTCAATCGCGATGGTGGACGCTACAACTTGCCAGGGATCTACAACCACCTCCTGAAATCCCGGCCAACTCTGCAGTTCCCACCAGGCGGCACTAGCTTCGACAAGTGACGTCAGAGTGACCAAGAATGGAGTCTATGTTTGAAAGCTCTCGTATAACTTTAGGGTGCCCAATGGGTGACGAAACTGAAAAGTAGCTGGTGACTTTGTATTTATTTTGATAATTTTGGCATACTCGTTTGCAAGTGTTACTGGTTGACAATAAAAAATCAAATTGGTACCTCATATGAGAGTTGTTTATTATCTTATGTCAATTAAAATCGATTATATTCGCGATTGATGCTCATAACGTTCAATAGGGACCTTTTCGCAAAAGACCAGGTCGCAATTTACACCATTCAGTGTCGAATTACCACTTGTGATGAATTTACAATGTTCATTTTAAAATTGGATATGACATGAGTAAACTCAACGTAGTGGCATAGATCGGTTATCATTATTTAATACAACACGATTATTTGCTTTATGGAGTCATCCATCATTGCCTACTTTGCTTTCGTTCCACTTTATAACGTAACAGGCAGACTAATGGATCGATCATCGACCAACAAGACATCACTTACTACCACCACTATAAGCAAAATTACTTTCAGAGTCATCATAAGTCATTTGATTTTTTCTTACATTTTTTTAGGACTTGCATGTATTTGGTTGTGTTGTAGGCAGAACAATCTCTGTTTGTTTCGTCTACTTACTTGTAGAATTAAGTAATTAATTCAACACTAAAGTAATTGCTTTTAATGTTCATGCCCCATCCTCCTTTTATAGGAGGTAACGCCATTATAATATCAATAATTGTAAATAATAATGACAGCTCTTGTCTTGAGTTTTACATTTGTTGCAGCACAGGAAAAGATCTGCCAATATATATATCTATGGCATATGTATATGTTACCTTTTGTGTCCATCCATCGATTCTTTATTGGGCGCGTCGAGGGTGAATATTAACCCTTCAACCGCCAAATTATTCAATTGGAATTTTCGCCCACTCGAAGTTGCGTCTCGCGCTGACGCGATCCACAACTTCAAGTGAGTGTAAATTATTCAGATTTGACAAAATGGAGTTCAACAAATTTCATATTACAATTGCATTGGTAATTAAGATAATCGGTATCGGTATACATTATTTGGCATTATTTGCAATATACCTTTGTATTAGGATGCTCATTAACAAAAGTTGAACATTCTTATTACGTAGTGAATACGTTTTTATTATCATTGAACATATACCTTCAAGTGAGATGTAAAACTCTTTTATAACATAACAAACATAATATTCTTTATCCCAAGTAATGAAACATGCTGGCATAACAGATACCAAGCACAAATATCACAGTCAAATATCGGTGTATATCTCATAAGTGTATAATTAATTGACATCTAGTAAGCCTACTTTTCATCATGTAAAAACATAACAAACTGCCAGATTAGAGGAGTAAAGTTCGCTTTTGGAATTAGAAGTAACATAGGCAATAAAACATCAATATTCTGTAATGATCTGCAGTCTACATATTTAGGAAGCACATAAGTTATCAATGTCCGGGTTACAAGCAGTAATATGTAGTTCATGTGTTTAATGTCTCCATTCGACTTGAATGGCCATGCATGTATATCATAACATCTTATTTTTCTGGGGTGGCATTAGGTGATGAACAATGGTGGGATGATTGCTTTTTGTGATAACCAAACAAAGGCATTTTCATTCACTTTGAGATGTGAATTGCGGCCAGCGCTGGCATAATGTTAGGTCAACGTCTACGACGTTGACCCAACATTATACCAGCGCTGGCAAATCACATCTCAAGGTGGAGGAAAGTAGAATAAATACCTGGGTTTCAAAGGTAAATCCTGTTTTGTGTCATGTTATGCTGCTGCAAATGTTCATAAAATGTACCAATTAAAGGTAATTAAAACATTAAAACAAACAATAACATAATAAGATAATAATAAGATAAAAATGCTGCTAACAAGTGTGCATTAACACAGTTAAATGAACAAAAATTGTTTAGCATATTATGACTGAAAATAAGTCTTGGTTCGTTTAGCAATGCGTAGCCCCTAAACTCTTATCGATATGTAAATATCTATACCGCACACATGTGTTCTAATCTTAGGTGTGACCCTCATTAAAAAAATGCACCACTCGTATATAATATCGGATTATCCGCCATATTTTGTTTTGACTTACAGAAACAAGTGGTGTATCCCTTTAATTGATTTCCGTTGATAATACGGTTGTATACAGCAATACTCTAACATTTAAAATATCTTTGGTCACAAGTTGAATGGAATATTGAAAAAACTAATAATCTAAGATAGCCGGCATCTTTAAAGATATAGATTCAAGGGGTTTCGTATGTTGATGCCACAATTGGTTTACATATAGGCCCTAAATATTTATCATTAAAATCTTCCTCCGACATCTTGAGGTAAACAACAGTCTCATAATTCTCTTGTAGAAAACTATTCGAATGAAAATTTGCACTGGTCACCAGCACTTCCGCTTCGCCGTCTTTGACTCCAGCGACAAATTTAGCATGAAACAGCTTAGTTGGATACGTGACCTTTTGAAGAACCTTGTATTCCACCCATGTCTTCACCTTCGCGTCAGAATACCGCTTAAGGACCGCGCGCTTGATATCATTGGCGTTTTGGTCACCGATAGAATCACAGCGAAAGTGAGTGTAGAATGCTTTTAAATCACCTTCCGTGTGGTTCTTCATAAAAATGTCTGTCACTTCGCTCAGTCTGTCAGCATCGAGGTATGGAGATGCCAAGAAGACACCACAACCTGGTGTAGAAAACCAGTACTTCAGGACAGATTTCCACAGCTTATGTGTGTAGGATAAACCATCTTTGACAGCCCCTTGCTGTAAACTATCCAATTCTACCTGTAGAGCTTCCCCCTCAAATAAAACCTGCAATAATGATATACATACCCTTTTGATTAACCGTTCCACCGCTAGTCAAGGCTATAGTCGTTTTCATTTTATCAGCCGATCAAAGCATTGCTATTGGGAATGAAATGAGTGTTTGTGCATCAAGATTTGCAAATGTTTGGTCTCAAATTAAACAGATATGAGTGATTTCCACCAATTTGAATTTGTGTGTCGAGGTAGCGAGAAACAACTTCAAGTGGGTGAAAATTTATATAACATAACTAAATTAGAACCAGCCACTGATGTTGTCATATTAATTTAGTCTCACAGAATAAAGCACATTGCTGTTTATAACTTGTGTTTTCTCTGGTTTCTTAACGTAATTACCCATTTTATTGCTATGGAATTATGAAATAATTATGTTATATACCTGGTCCAGCGCTATATTACCGATGCCTGGTATCAGAGCGTTCGGATCATCCAGGAAAAGCTCCAATTTATTGTCAATTCTTGTTTCTGGAGTCAGCATCAGTAGGTAATTTTCAGTCGCTGTAAAGTGTAACAATTCGGTTTGGCATATAAACAAATAATCTTCCAATCGGATAAACATTTAGTACTTGGTAGCTGCAAGTGGAAATATATGTGACGTGCCACATCGGCACCCGACCTATGTCGGAGCTTTAGATTTTGAGTTATGGCCATGTTTTGTGAAAATAATATTTTTTTGCTAATTTTCTTTTTCAACGCTGATCAAAAATACAAAAATGATTTAATTTGAACTATTTAAACTATTTGTCAATTAAATTTAAACTTTGTAGGTTATTTTCTCAACATTTTGCGATATTTAGGGCTTAAGTTTCCAAATCTTGTTTTATCGATGATTTCTTAAATAATTGAGATACATTTATAATTGTTGGTGCATTTAAAACCTGAGCGCTGGCTCTTCAAACGCCACTTACTAACACATTTTCTATATTTTGCGACATAGAACTGGTTTTGATATGGTACGTCACATATATGGAAATAAATAAGCCTCATTCCAATGATATATAAGCAAACAAAAGAGTTACTCACATAATGGTGTGTGCCAAGACTATATCAAGCGGGTAGACCTACACTATACTGAGCTGTGATAAAATCTATTTTTTTAAAGTTGATCTATTTACGCACTATTAAAAAGATACGTATATGCGGCATACCTGAAGTAGACTAAAGACATGTTAATCAATCACATTTACCTGTGTATGGGTCACCTAAAACATCTGGTTCACATATTGCTTCTTGATACGGAGCAATAGTAGGATTAAAGGCAAACGTTTTCCTGAATTCAACATCAAAATTATCTAAGACGTCCCCGAATCGTCGTGTAAACCATTCATAGACAAATTCACCATGTAACATCAACGCCCCAGTTTTCATAAAAATAGCAAAGGTTATACCCTCGGCTGACATAGCAAGCTTCTCTTCACGAACGAGTTTGTCATTTAGTTTTATGTATGTGAATTTTTCAACTGGGAAATTATCTGTATGTTGAAGTACATTAGCCCAAAATGAAGCCAGTAATATAGATCCCTTTTTGGTAACATGACGAATAATAATATTGTCTCTCAAGAATAACTCCACTGTTTCTCCCGTTTTCTGTAGAACAAACTTTTTCATGAATTGTTCCAGTTTCGATTCGCGAACAAGGCTCATGATGTTTTCTTGGTATCTGTGAAAAAACAAATGAATTTATTATTATTATTATTATTATTATTATTATTATTATTATTATTATTATTATTATTATTATTATTATTATTATTATTATTATTATTATTATTATTATTATTATTATTTTAAATAGTATGTCGTTATAAATAGTTGTAGTTCGAATTATTTTGTTTGCTGCTGCTGCTGCTTCTGTTGCTGTTGTTCTTGTTGTTGTTGTTGCTGTTGTTAATAACCACATTTAATATTTTGAAATCTTAAAACTAACAATGCTAGATCAACTATTTTACGCATATGTTGAACTTTGCAGATTGCAAACCCCTAGCATATTTCAAATACAATTTTTAGCTATAAATAAATATATCTGTTTTCCATTGAATATTTATGGTACCGGTATGGTCATTGACTGTGCCGTTAAAAAGACGTTATTTTAACGATTTGAGAAATGAGCATTATTACCATTCATGGGAGAGGGGGGGTATACGAAATGAAATACTTGAGTACCGTAAATGGTTCCAATCATTGGCGCTTCTATAAAGTGACCTATTTGATAGTATCTCAATTTATGTTTTCTCTTGATTTCTGTACATTCTGCGTAAAGCAGCAGTAGACAGATAATAAACTACAAACAGATAAAGGATTTCAATATCCTGTCACATAAAAAATTGTGAAAATATTTTGTGTTGTACACAAAAAAACATATCCTATGTGTACAAACAAATAAACTTCCCGTTGCACCTCTGTCAATGTGCTGCTGACATTAACTCCGTATGTGTCACTTGGATTGGTATTATATCCTCCAGGTACTTAATTTGAAACGTGATACCTGGCTACCAGCTGGCTACATAATTAAAACACTGTGAAGAATAAGGTATCCTAATATGAAAGGTTATATACCCCAACACATGTATACTGAACAAAAAATATATAGCAAGACATGTGTACCACGTTCATGACTTTCAATAGCCTGTAATAATAAAAATGAGTATGTGATTATAAATACACGTTCAAAATGTTCACCGAATTTATACTCTGCAAATCCAAAAGGCAGTATCTGCTCACTTTAAAAGTAGGCAGATACTCTAGATACGGTAGTATTATTATCAATGGCAACATCAATAGTGAATAGTTCTCAAAAACATAACGATACCTAGTTTGCAAGGCGATTACTCATTATAATTTTATAGCAATACATGCATTAAATACTCCAGACTCTTAATATGGTTATATTCAATGTGCACACTACTTTCTCACATGAGGACAATTCGATTTTACATGTAGGCCTGTCAATAAGCTTAATTACATTGCAGGCATGTCATATACACCGATGGATCATTTGATCCGGTTGTGGCTCGAAACTGAGGTACTGAGCTCGAATTCCGGTCGGTTCGTATGTTTTTCATCGAGGTTGTGCATACACCATGCTCTAAACTGTTCAAAGGTATGGAGTGTGCATTTCTGTCTATGATACTGTTCACTATAAAGAATATTTGAAGTCATTCGAAAAGAGTGAGGCACAGTCCCGACTTCAGGCTTCCGTCTGTCGCGATATTGCCGTGATTGTGCAGCGACGTAATACACTCACCCACTCTTATACACAGTTGGTGTATTATGCGTGAATCATTTCTAAATAACTTGTTATTCAGAATTCACAGAAAATAGTATACATGCTTAATTGTCAGCAGCAGACGTGATTACTATAATCACGTCGATGATACAATTTTTCACCAGCTACAACCAAAGAACGAGACATCCAAGTTCTTTGCTACAACAGGTTCAAAATATATCAGCTCGTGTCGTATGTCGTTCTTCTAGGTCCTGTCACGTCAGACCTGTCCTTCATTCAATGCATTCGCTTAAAATATAATTTAAAATAGCTTATCAGCGCACAAAACATTGGCGATTTATCAACCTGTCTACGTGAAATACTACTAGTATCACTGACAGAAAAACATCAAACTAGTGCATCTGACACAAGAGAATTTGTCCGACCAAAAGCTCCAAAATCCCAAAACAGCATCTCGTGCTTTCTCTGTGACAGCTCCATACATGTAGGTCAATCTCCAAAATAACCTTCCATCAGAAATTAGAACATTTGAAATCCTTAGAATCGTTCGGAAAAATTGAAGACACATTTATTTGCGTCGTGCTTTCCAGTTTAGTAAATCAGAACTCATGCTGCTTCTATAATAACGATTTTCATAATATAATATAATAACGAATGGCTTTGAGGCGCATCGAACTTGTATAACAATGATTTAGACGCATAAGATATGATCAGTGAATCAGTCGATTCGATTTTGGAGTCCGTCGAATACACTTAGCCGGTCAAATAGATGATTAACTATATGTAACAGTAGGCTACCAAGCCTTGAAAGCATAGCTAGGAAACTTATATAAGATGCTTATCTATCCATCTTCGGCATATAGCTTTGAAAGAGATAGTTTTGAAAAAAAACATTAGAGATGGCAGTGAACGTTATATATTACGTAATCACCTGGTAATTGTTGCGCAGCAAATCGAAACGAATATCAGTGACTACACAATGAGAAAACGTTACGCGAATGAGTTCAGTTTTTGTTCTATATCCGAATGCAGTCATATGTTTAACGCGATATTGCAACAAAGTGAAGAACAGACTGTTGATGAGATGCTGTCGCAGCATTGTGTCAAAATTTGTAGAATACGACTTCCTACAAGTGTAGGATACATACGCACACTTCTGGTATAGAATACGAGCCCCGCTCTTTTAGTGTGTGGATGGCTGCATGGTGGATTAGAATTTTTTCAAGTGCACTCCTTGTTTTCAGCTGGTATATATTTTATAGCGAATATCAGTGTTACAAACGTGAATTTGTAATGATATTACCCCTTTAATCGACTATAGAATCTTTTTTAATCTGTTTTATATAATGTATTTGGGGAAGGAAATAAGTGTTTAACTCATTCAAGGCGGCACTCTCAGTACCTAGGCTACATGTCCCTGTAGATGGGATATTTTTATTATTGTAGGGCCTATTTTTTATGACGTCGTCACAAAACACGAATTATCTGGTTACCTCGGGCTCCGTCTTGTACAGTCAGAGTAGCTTACCCGAGACATCTCGGGCGCCGTCTGGAATGAGTGAGTGAATATTGTTTTACGTCGCTTTCTTCACAATCATGGCAATATCGCGACAGAAGGAAGCCCGACTATGCCCTACTCTTTCAAGGGTTCTTTGTTGTGCACATTACCATATGCATTTGAACAGTTTGGAGCACTGCATATGCACAATGACAAATATCCGGCCCGACCGAGACTCGAGCTGTCTGGAATTTGGTGAACATCAAGATTTGTGAATGTTTAGTCTCAAACGAAACAGATATGAGTAATTTCTACCCACTTGAAGTTGTGGGTCGCGGTAGCGAGACACAACTTCAGATGAGTGAAATTTAAACAAAATAAATGAATTAAAAGGCTAAGACAACGTGATAAAAAGAGAAAACGTATTATTTATATTTTTCTTTGGAAATTTAAAATGTTAATGAATCGAGTTGTAGGCATATTAATATCCCATTACAAACACCACAATATTTGTAATTAATTATAATTGAACAAAATATTTGTAACTGTACCAGTAACTGCACATTTTCGAAGGCAAAGTGACTGTAAATTAAAACAAATATAGTGATGAGTTTATTTGCATAAAACTGTATGTTTCGTAATTAGAATTGTAAGTTATAGGCTTAAGTTCATTTATAAACCCGAACAATAGTAGAGGCCAATAGTAGGGTCTACCTGTAGATATTAACATTGTAGTCATGGTAGTGGCAAAAATAACATAAATAGTGACCATGACTTATTGGTGGTTATAAATGTGATTTATAAAGGCAGGTAATATAATCTTGCAATCAAAATCGTAATAAAATAGATGTATATGTATTTAATGTAGACCTAACATCGGTCTATAAGGTAACATTGTGGGCGCATGCGCATCATGGTCAACATCCACAGGAATGAGGTCATCGTAGCGCTGATCGGTCTTAATCTTAGCCTATAGGCCTACGGCGGAGCGAGTCGCCTGGACCACGGTAAGGTCATCGCAATGTAAATATTATTATGGTTAAGTGAAGCAAAATGACTCAGCTAATTAAAGCAGCCGAGTAGGCCCTTGTGGATTATATTCCAGCTGTACACGATAAGATCCGTAGTAGAAAATAGCATAGAATAAATACACCATATAGACTATCCATTATCATGCCTGATATGGTCCTTATCCTGGCTTATGACCAAGGCGATAATACAGTATTTTACAATATAAACAACATATAGACATAATTAAACATAATACGATTAGCCTGAAGTTATCGTATATGTAAAAAAGTGATATGAATGATATTGTCTTTACTTTGTTGTTATATGCAAATTAAAATCTAAACTTAATACGCGATATAGGTTATTTACAAAGGTTATTCAATACAGGCAGCTTATCCTAGTTGTCATGACAGCAGTGGTCTCTCGACACAAATAATTTATAATCCTGTTCACACCAAAACTCCGCTACATGCGAAGGCAAGTCAGTAGCTCTATTGCTCTGGTCCCCCTCGTCACAATTCCTACGCTTGCGGAGGCGGAGTTATAATCCTTCCTAATCCACAAAATATAGCCTGACGTCAGTTGAGGTGAAACAACGGTGATTAATTAGCAAATGATGGTTAATTTAGCTAATCGTTTTACACGCATATATAGCTTCTAACTCCAAGCATAATGCTCAACCTCAGCTAGTATTTCCGGTACAGTCATAATTTATTCAACTATTAAAAGTTATTGTGACGTTATAAGTATAAAAACAATAGAGACAGTACAGAACAGCCATGGCTACAGTTTGATAAGATTATGGAGTACCTTGAAACAGTTGGAGGGAAACAATAGACTTATACATAAAGTGAATTTATGACGTCACATAGGCTACCTGTGGCGTCATAAGTGCAATAACAGTACAATATGTCATGAAACAGTGAGTGAGTGAGCGGGACGAGTGAGTAAGTGAGTGAGTGAATGAATGAATATTATATGAATAAATGAATGAATAAATGAATGAACGATCGAATGAATAAATAAATGAATGAATGAATGAATGAATGATGTTTTATGTTACTTTAGTGCACATACAGGATAGGCCTATACTGTGTCAGGATCACGCTATACCTAGCTAGATACCTAGATTTCAATCACGGAGGCTCTCCACATTGTGTTTCTCCGAAATCTCATAAATACCAGCGCGGATATGAACCCGCGAGCTCTGACGTTACAGGCATAGGGCCTACAGCTTTAACTTGGGCCCCCGCTAGGGCCTCACCCACTGTGTGATGAGATATGCCTACACTATCGTATAATGATAGCAAATTATTTTTATAACTGTTAATATTTGCTTATATCAGAAATATTCAACATGCTATCAAATCCGCAACAATTATAGGACTTCCTAATTTTTCAAAATAATAAACACCCTAAAATAAATCAATATTCAGCGTGATAGGACACTGACAATGTACCAGTTACTCGACTGTGGTGGGTCAAAGTTGACTGGTCAAAGTATGTCCCATTGATGACACAAGTGGGTTCAGGTTTCTCTCTTATACATATATATATCTATTTATCTGTCATTTCATGCACACGTGTATATATTGCTGGGAAAGTGTTACAGGTCCGCGTTAGAAAAATAATATATCTTTATATTGAACAAAGTTTTCCTAAGATTTTTATTTGAAAAATTCCAGACCAGCGAAAAGTAAGTATACATTCGTCAACATGCGCAGATAAATTGAAATGTTTGTGGAATGCAGATAATTAGTTTTACAAAGGGCATAATATTTTTGTGTAAAAAAACAGAAGTGTATATTTAACTATTTATGTTTGAAGGGACACGTTTATCAGTTTATAAGAAATTCAAGTCCTTCACTTAAGCATCGTTTACACTAACTTGACGTCTGCCGCCATGTTCGCCCTTTTGTCTGTGTTCTGTTTTATTCCCATGCTCACGTGCACGTGCTCAATCTGTAAACTTGCCGGACCACAGCAAACATGAGACGTTGGCCCAACGTTGGCTTACTGCTGGGCCAACGTCGTAGACGGTTGGCCAACAATAAGCCAACGTTGGGCCAACATCTCATTTTTACTGGGAAGGGTTGAAAAATGAACGGCCCAGATTCCAAATGACCGCCGCTCGGACATTTACAGGTTTTACTCATCGGCGCGATTGATTCTTGGATTTGTATTCCAATATTCTGAATCTTGGTGCATGTAACGTTACTCACCATACAAACTGATATCATAGAGATGTTACTGTTAATTGAAACTAATATTATATTTTAATTGTATGGAATGCTTGTGTAACTCGTATGATACATGTAGCCTAGCTTACGTCTCTCTTAAAGGGACTGGCCCAGGCTAAAATCATCAAAAAATCGGTGATTTTATTTTGGCTTCTTAATATGACCATATGATGTAAACATGTCCATAAACTAGAACTGCACAAGTTTTTTTAATTTTTGTGCTGCGCATTCACCAGTTAGACTAGATATAGAGACGAAATCTCTGATTTCTAATTATTGACAACCATGTCAAAAATAGGAAATACGGGAATTTCGTCTCTATATCTAGTCTAACTGGTGAATGCGCAGGAAATTAAAAAACTTTGGCTGTTCTAGTAGTCTATGGACATGTTTACATCATATGGTCATACTAAGAAGCCAAAATAAAATCACCGATTTTTTTATGATTTTAGCCTGGGCCAGTCCCTTTAAGCTTCTTCACATAGGCCTAGAGCATTCCTCAGACGTCTCATGCACCTAAAACATCAAAACTGCTATGTGTGAAGTAGGCCTATCTGTTCAGAATAATTAAACTTACTATTTCATGGAGAAATTCTGTCGACGGAATATGGACAAAGAAGTAAACACGCGTCGACGTTGCATTGCCCAATATTTATTTAATGTTGGGCCGTAGACGCTGGACCAAACTTGAAAACAACATCGGGGCAATGATTCGTGTTCCGAAAAAGCAATGCCAAGATATAGACTAGAATTAAATTACTGTTTCGGCCCCACGTCTCCTATTCTTAACTTGTGTCGCCGGATTATAATTGTACTGATAGTTACGTTTTTTTTTAAATTATAATGTCGGCCTACACGTGGCGTTTTTTGAACATAGAACTATATAATATAATATTAATAATACTTGTCAGATTATTAATAGTCAAATTGGCTCGTATGTGCTGCGTTTCGACCTCTATTCAAAACAGCCAGTACAGCGCAAGATACTTATATCTCATATCGGTTTACACTAAAAAATGTTGACGTGTGTACGCGGTGTTGCCTGTAAGTCCCGACAGATAGCACACTTGTCCCTCCACTAGGATTAAATTATGACGGATAAAAATTGGAACTATATAATTGTTGCAACATTGTTCACCGGCGATTTCTCCTCTAAAGTGTGTTCTCTCAATTATCTCGCAAAAGTTAAATTAATCTCAATGTATGATAAGGGCCGAAACCGTGCATTTATTTTATACATGCCGCCGCCGCCGCCGTTCACTCCTGGTCTATTTCGGACCCATACTTTTGTAAATTATACACATAGCTAGGCTACCGTCATTATGATATATATGTAAGCATAAGTTGAAATAAGATTAACTGGCAATCTATACACCCATCCGGTACATACAAATATATTATATTATGACTGACTGTCCAGATTAATTGTGCATAAAGTGGTTCGTATGTGCTGTTTCAATCTTAATTCAATTACAGCCATATTAACACTGATTAAGTCTACCGCCTGGATGAAGATGATTGGAGTCTTACAAAGTGTACCACCAAAATATAGTTTTGCTCATTTAGTTATTTAGTTTGGCCTCTTAATTAAGTAAAGACAAGTGGCACAGTTTTTTGTTTGTTCAATGGGAGTAAAATATAACAGAAACGAGCAGGAATTACCAAACATGCAGTCATTGAAAACTAAGTACCGGCATTTTAGACAGAAGTTGTTTATATCAATTATCTTCAAATAAGTGTAGCCTAAATTTAGGATTAGAGCTGGAACGCTCTATCAAAAAACAGTGCATTTTATTTTTCAATTCATGTGCTGTCGCCCACTCCTGGCCTATTTCGGACCCATATATCATATGAGCATACACAGATAAGGTCAAAATATAGGTTAAAATAGGGTAGAAATAGAAGTAAAATATACACATGCACATAGTATACATAAATTTAACATCGCGCATATTTCAGAAATGTTTTAATGCAGAATTGTGAAAGAGAAGAAAATAACTGTTTGTTTGCCCAAACCGTAAAACAAATTTAGCTATGTATAATTTTAAAGATTTTAAATGACGATTAGTGTAAAAAAAAGTTTTAAAAAATATTGTTTATCACCCCCTTCCATTTTTTGTATTTCTGCATTTTAACAAAATATGCACTATGCGACTTAATAAAGTGAAGGCTAAGATGTACTTATATCAGCATAACTTTGAAGAAGATCGCCTCAGAACAAAGTTCCTCATATTATATATATCATTATATCATCTATGTTATATTAATAGATTATATCATGGCTAGATTTGTAGCCTATCGTCTCACATATCACCCCGACCTATAGTTGTATTCTCCACAGTGTTATGGGTCCTGTATCGTACCGGCCGGGCCGCGGTACAGTTTTAGCAGTGTTTTCCTTAATTATATATTCGCGCAAGCATGATCACACTGTTTAGCTAATGTGTTACACTGCATTGTTCAACAATTACGAAATGCCGAGAGGAGGGAGGAGAAGGGGTGACGATATGCGTTACGAAACGTTATGAAGGGGGGGTTGGGGGTTAGATGTCGGCGTTATGTAACATTTTTTCTAGAAATCAAGATTAAAAACAGACTATAGTAGATTACGTTTAAAAGCAACATTTTAATATTGAAAAATAGCAAAATTTTCTGCAAATTAGTGGCTGACATAGCAACTGTCAACAGTATTAATAACATAAATGCATGATAACACAAATTTTGGTAAGCCTAGGCCTATCATGCATCCTCCCATACCGGAGCACGGGCAGCAATGGAAATGACTGGAGTGCCTCCTCCCACTGTTGTTTAGTCCCGAGCTAGGGAAATATTAGTCATTTTCAATCACTTGAAGTTGTGGGTTATGGCACTGAGTGAGATACAACTTCAATTGAGTGGGTGAAAATTTAAATAAGATTTATTGAACGTAAAAAACATGAGATGTTGATCC
The DNA here is from genome assembly GCA_964017125.1 of Flabesymbios commensalis. Classification (NCBI taxonomy): domain Eukaryota; kingdom Metazoa; phylum Annelida; class Polychaeta; order Terebellida; family Flabelligeridae; genus Flabesymbios; species Flabesymbios commensalis. Next base: position 65,423,832 of record OZ024906.1, on the reverse strand, counting down.
ACTGTGCTAGCGTATTGTTTAATGATGTGTCAGCATCGCACTGAGACGGTAAACATGGTAAACCAATCCATCACCTGTAGCCTACTACTAATGTAACTAACAGTGGGCCAACCCCGGGGGCCAAAGTCTTGTGTTCATTGGGTAGGGACCTATTATACAGTATAAAAAAAACTAGTACCCGGTAGTCCCACTACACTAAGCCTTAGGCCTATAGGCTGCTCAACTAATGTCAGTAAAGTACCAACTTGTATTAATTAATCAGTGCCATATAGCCTATATAGGGCCCATTTCGATTTTCATTCAATTATAGGTCAAGGGAGAAAAACACCGGGGTCGGGGGGGGGGGGGGGTCAAGGCAAGCGTTACGTAATTTACAGGGGGTAGTCGACGTAACGCTACGAAACGTCCAAAAAGCGTTACGTGATTGTTGAACGGCCCCTAACTATCCCCCCCCCCAGGAATGGTGGTAATGGTCATTGCAGAAGGGGTTAAAACAACGTCTTTTTTACGTCACGAACGATGAACATACCATAAAATAACCAATGGAAAACATATATTTTTTTTAAATTGTAGCAAAAGACTTCTTTTTAAATATGTAAGGGGTTCGTGATGTGCAGAGTCATAAAAATGTGTAAAATAGCTGATTGCTAAGGTTTTAAATTGGAGTTATTTTGTGGTCAGGAATTGAGACGTCATTCAGTGGTCATTTGCTAGTATGTGTAATTACCATCCATAAAATTACCAATAAAAAACTGATAAAAATAAAGACGCTATAGCTGATAGCTTCAACAAGAAAAAAATTTCAGATCGTTCAGCGTAATAGCATAACCATGTCTAGCGCTGGTAATTTTAGGATTTACAAGTAATTAATTTTGTGGCCATTTGTTAGTATTTGTAATTACCATACCATAAAATTACCAATAAAAATACCGATGTAATTAAATAAGTTGCATGGCTGATGACTTCAACAATATAAATATGTAGGCTACAGAGAGTTTAGCGTGAAGGCACTATCATTTAAAATTATTTTTTGTGCTAAGAAATTGATGTCATTCTGCGGTCCTTCTGTGTTATTTTTAATTACCAACATTTTATATTTGAAATGAAAACACGCAACGGATCTATTTAGCAGGACAATATATCTGCAAATCATCAATTTGTCACTATTTGTTTTTGTAGGCCTATATATATATACGCCATGTGGGCCTTTTTCCTCTGAATGATGTATTGAATAATTAATTAGTTAGTATTTTTTTAACTGTATGGGTCTGGTGAGATATACATCCATAGCAAACACAACGAGATACCCTGGTTGTTTTAATGCTGGGCCAGCATCACAGACGACGGAGAAACATTACACCGACATAGGACTAGCTTTTGTGAAAGCGACTGTACTAAAACCACGATAGATACAACCAATGTCAGCGCAATGTTGAGCCATCGCCTATGACGCCGGAAAAACATTGATCCAAATTCGGGTCAATCTCTTTTGTTCACTGGATTCGTATCTTCTCAGAAAACAGGAGACGTCGATCCAATGCTGCGTTAATGCTCGACCATCTTCTTCGACGCTGGCTCAGCGGTAACCCAATGTTGGATGGACGTCACTTGTTTGCTAGGTTACGTATCTGTATAGAACTGAACAATATGGAGCTCACCATATATGTACAACTCTAAAATATGCTGGTCTCTGTATAACAATTGCTTGAGAGCAATTAGCCACTAATACTGAAAAAACATGATAGACGTGAATCACAACTCCAAGACAATAAAAACATAATTTTGTGGACAGGAATGAAGTTAACATTCAATGGGTTTGGGGTGATATTGGTAATATTACGGGAAGCATTAAAACTACACCATGTCGGCCAACACACTGTCCGATTGTAAACAATTCACCAATCATACACCATGGACACATTCGTCTGCATACGAGGAATCTTGTAGTGGTGACGTTTCGAGTGACAGCATGTCTGAGAGTAAGGCAGAATCTGATTAAGACATCTCAACGTCTGTGCGTGACAACATATTTAGCATATTGTCATATCTACAAAATTACATGTATTGAAATTTACTGAAATCTAGCAGCATTGTAATTTGATTAAAAAGCTTCGAAAAACGTGCGAAAATATCATTGTAATTTATAGGTAATTAGCAATACATTCCATGGGAACATTTATTCTGGTAAGATAACAATTAGATTTAGTAAGTTTCTAAAATATCAACTTTCATGAAATCCACAATATTGATGGATTTTATATGCCTGTTTATATTGATATGTAAAAAATGTTGCTGCTTGCGACAGTTGTTCAAGTTTTAACTAACTCCAAGGTATACCTTGCGCTAAGTCAACCTTGCATCTACTTGATCTCGCGCCATTATAACTAAAGTAACATCTAGTTGAACAGCATTTGCGTATTTGTTTCTATGCTAAATGCTTGAAAGGAGTGCTGAATGTTCACTTTAGGGCATTTCACTTCATTAAAATGTTGTTCTTATATGAATTCCCCAACTTTAGTAAGCAGCCCTCGCCGAGGCGGGCTGCTTACTGTATTCCACACGGTCCGCCGCCGCCGCCGCAGTTATTTGTTTTCAAGATAGCTACTAATCTATCAACTTCTTCTTCCTCATACTTCACATAGCCATCACATACCACTGGGGGATTGTTTTGGTGACATTTTGATCCCCATATCATCAACCCTTTAATAACTATGGCCACTAACAAAGAAATACTCGTTAGCGCATTTAATTCAGTAAAAAGTTGCCATCAGATCTTATTTTAATTTGGCAAATATGTTCAGCTATGTTAGCCAATGACCTGAATAACTTTTGGGATCAAACAATATCAAAATAGCCGTTTAGCGGCCATTTTGAATTTTGTAATATTTACTTAACTCAAGAAATGCAAAATGACTGGACCATGAATATAAAACAAAATGTTATGTCTCACACAAGGTTAAGGTCTCATCACACAAATTCACACGCGCATATAATTAAAAAGCTAGTAAGAGAGTCACGATCTTTTTTTAAAAATGTGGCGATTTACAGCAGGCTTGTGCTTAAATATTACATTTATATCATTTTGATACCAATTCATTTAGATTGGGTGACCATTTCTTGCTTCAAAAACATCGAAATCGGGAGAGAAAGATATAAAATGTAGTCCCTACGCTGGTAGTAACAAGGCAGATGCTGCATTCGGTAGTTCCAGTGGATTGGCAATTATTAGAGAGTAAACTAGGACTTGACATTTCCATGCGAAAATAGAAAAAAAGCCCGACGTTTAAGCACCCTTTTTAATTTTTTATATTGATAGAGTATGTCCTGATGATTAAAAATATATATAGGTTTATACAGATATTTTCACTTAAAGAATGCTGGGAGGACCACGCGTATGGGTCATTATACATGTAAGTCTATGGGAGGGATATTATGTGTGGTGAGACGATAACCCATGACAAATTTCACACTAAAAAATCCAAAATGGCTGCCAGTCGGCCATTTTTTTTTCACTATTTTGGAAATCTTGCATGATTGCTGATCTATGGATTTCTGACCTGATTAACTTTTGGGAGCAAACAATTTAAAAATAGTAGTGGGGCGATAACGGAGGGCTGCTTTCGTGTTCGTATCCAAACAACTCTTTCTAGTTCGAACTAAAGATCACAGAAATAGTAAATTTTGCTCATTATTATCATAATTATTGTTTAACCCTTCAAACACGAGCCTGTGATGCAACTGATTTTTGAGCAGACGGTTCAGGTTTTGGTTTAATCTATTTAATCTCTAATTATAGTTTTATGAAACTGTTAAAGCGCAAAATCAGGCCAAAAATAATCATTTTTATTTTGGCTCCAAAATATGTCCATAATATGTCCATTTCGGTTTCTGTGAAAACGTGACAAATGTACTGAAAAGCCCGTTTATCAGTTATTCCTGTATTTCCCATTTTAGACATGCATGTCTGAAATTTAATCTAGTCATTCTTTCTCTTTTAACTGGTAAATGCGCAACCCAAAATTTAAAACACTCACGCAATTCTAGTACTACCGGTAGTCTATGGACATGTTGACATATTATGAACATACCAAGGAGCCAACATAAACATGATGAGTTCGGCCTGATCGTGTGGCTAGAATGTTTTAATTAAGTTTTGTAACATACTTTCCATAATGTATATCGGTTTGTGTTTTCTACATCTAATTTCAGCTCATTGTGCATGATCATAATTTGTTATTGCTTTTTGTATGATTAATAAATGTATTATGCAAATGTATATATTTTAACTGTTTTATATTTGTTCAGTCTTACGCACTGCTCACAGATTGGCCGTTGGCGATAACATAATTATTGATATTAACTGTTTTATATTTGTTCAGTCTTACGCACTGCTCACAGGTTGGCTGTTGGCGATAACATAATTATTTTGGTTACTTATAAGTAATTTGAAATCTACTAAATATATATTTGTTATTAAGATTAATTCGGCGAGAAGAATCCCAGCAAACACGAGACGTTGAGTAGGTGTTGTGCTAATTTTGGCCCCCTCATTTACGACTTCAGCTCAACCTTCGCCCAACACCTGCTCAACGTCTCGTGTTTGCTGGGATGGTAGTAGTTATTTGAAGTAATTTTCTGGTAAGTAATCTTGTGGTTATTTCGAGGTAGGCTGAATTAGAACCGGCAATATATACTGGTCATCTGGGGGTAATTCTGAAGTAAATTGGCAGGAAGAATAATAGCGGTCATTTATAGGTAATTTTAAAAGCGGTAATTAGCCTATGCGGTTATTCGGAAAAAATTATAAATCTGAAAAAAACCCCATAATGGTCACCTGGAGGTTAATCGGCAGTCAGAAAGCTGGTTATTTAGTGGTTATTGGGAAGTTATTTAAAAGTCAGTAGGCCTAAATATAGTGGTTATTTGGAAGACATTTAGAAGTCCTCGAGAATGACTGGTCATTTCATTTTAAAGTAACATAATTATACCAGAAAGCGAACACGCAAACCAGTCATTTTCGGGTCAGGGTCTTGTAACCAACCAATGAATTTTTACCTCTAAATAACCTCAAAATATCCACCCTATTCCTGATTCCTGGGGGGGGGGGGGGGGTTATGACACATAGGCCTAAATTAAATCTGTTAAGAATTTTTATTTAGAAATGAATGCTTGTCTAATGGGCTTGAAATAATTCTAGTAACGGTAAGCATATTTATAATATTTTTTTCTTTTGGACGTTCTATATTTTATAAAACAATCATCATAATTCCACTTCGGTGAATGAATGACTATAAGAACACGAATATCGCTAGTCCCTGCGAATGACTACCGACTATTGACGTTTTATAAAGAAATGTAGAATCAATATTATTTAATAACAGACACAGGAATATTTATTCTACACTGTTCCATTGGACACTTTAAAAGGGGTACAGAAGGTGAATGGGGATCGATGCCATTAGGCATACAGTAAAAAATTAGGTAACAACAAATCCACCTGCAGGTGATTCCACTCAATAAGAGGTGTCCATGATATGCCCTGTAATACAAATGTTCCCAGTCTCCCCTATAACATGTAGGCTTATTATAGGTTTAAGAAATTCTCTGTCACAAAAGCAACGTTACTGGCTACAGCAAAAAATTTCAAGATTTTTTAAATGTATTACAGTAGGCTAAAAAGTAATAAATTTTAATTTTTGGACATGTCAAACTGCAAAAAAATTGCATTCATGATCAGACAATGCATTTAAGGTATATCTATCTCTTCATCGCGCTGTTAAAGATTATCTACTTTTAGAATATTATTGTTCACGTGTTTTTCATATTTTTAATATTTCACTTTCAGGTAAATATTAAATTGCGCTGTAAAATATTTTTGCGTATTATAATGTACATGACACTTTTTTTCTGTTACAATAGCTTACAATTGGTAAAGGAAAATTTATCATTTTCACTTTTTTACCAATATTTTTTTCACAATTGGGCGATAATGAATGGCTTCCTACATTAATATCAGTGGGGAGACTGGGGTACGCTGAACTATAGTCTGATTGTCTGGCTGTTTGTGGAGTCTAGTATTTATCAATTAATCCATGTTCTAATTTCTGAACCTTTTTATATTGAATTTAATAATAACAAAATAATAATAGACCTTGACTCTAATTAAGTATTAGGCCTGTGAATTATACATTGGCCACTAAAGCTAAAGGCACAGACACATTTATGAGTGATTCTCTGTTGAATGGGTAAGTTATGTCCACAGCTGCTATTTTGTCACATATGTAGCGGAGAGTCGGGCTTGTTTAATTACTTTTTACAATATTTTGCTTGGTGTTTTCCCATTTAATAACAGAATGGTTGGTATAGTTTTAAAACATGGCAATATATTACATATATGTCCAACATCAATGAAAGATAAAAAGTACCATTTACAAAAAGTTATGGATACACAACTGAGAGTGCATGGTGAAAGTGGTTCAACTAATTAACCCACCATATGGGGTAAGTTGTGCCACACAAGGGGGCGGGTTGATCACTTATGACTATAACCTATGGTAAAAATTTACAATTGACAAATGTACATGCCAACATGTCATATTATGTCCAGAAAATTTAAAAATAAAAAAATGAACATTTCTGTACATCACATAGGGGACAAATTTGTTGGCACTTCTTTTCCAAGTCCCAAGTGATACAATATGCCTGTAGCCTGTAGGCCCTATTGCTGCATGGATCATTATCTAGTAACATTATTTATTAAGAAGATATATATTTGTAATTTTTATGTGTCTTTATTATATTGACCTATTATATATAATGGGATTTTTACATTATATCACATTTTATACTAATATATTATTACCACTTGGGTATTATGAGCCATGAGTGCAATTAGTTGATCCACATTCTGGAATAATGTATTTTACCTACTGGGGTAAGATGAGCCATGAATGGGGTTGATTGAGCTGGTTGATCAACTTACCCCATCTTATTTGGCTCAACTTACCCCACAACAGCCATATTGTAAAATTTTGTGGCGATTTAAGTTGATTGTTGCATTGACATAAACTATCTTTATTTATTTGACTGCTTAAACCTATAGCAAGAATGTACATAATCTCTATTTCTTTCGTAATATTAATGCAAGCATTACAATATCTGGATTCTACTGACTATAGCGAAAAATGCAATTTTGAGCCACAAAACTCCCTACCTGCAAAATGATCTGTGCTCACAACGTGGCCATTTAAGTAATATCACAGTTGATGAACAGGTGGTGTTAAACCTTCCTTAAAATCCTATGTGTAGTAATGCGAAGGGGTGGATTATTTAACCCTTTGGCTCAACTAACCCGTCCTTCCCCTAGGCCTATGTGTTTTGCTCCCATAACCATTTTAGGCCTATAAAAAGCGTTTACTCAGCCTTAGGCCTAACCTATTAATATCTTATAACCAAATAAAAGTGTTTTGCCATCCTACTGGTTTTATTTGTAGGCCTAGGCTAACGAAAGACCTGTGCGCTGAATCTTATTTTTGTAAAAAAATGGGGCCTAGGCTACAGTTTTAAATAATTCTGCTAGGAGATTATAATATAACAATTTTGTGCCTACAATGTAAGGCCTAAGTGCTGCCCCAGGGTTTTGTGTCACGACTGTTACCAGTAACTTACTGGCAAAATATCAGATTTATTGGTATAGTATATAGGCCTAGGTATCCTGCAAAACCCTTGAATAAGGAAAGGGTAGCCTACATTTTTTGAAATATCATTATTCATCAAAGAAAATAGGCCTACCAATTTTCTTCACTTTACAAGGTCATTTTTGTTACCCATTTCAGTCAAATAACATGATTGAACGGTGTGAGTTTTATTAACAGTCATGTCTATGAACTTTCACCAAAGCAACTACAACATACCGTAATGTAAATCGAATGTCAATAATATGACATTTTGTAGCAGAACAACAGAGAAAATGGTACAATTTTCACTTGTGTTACAGTCATATATGTTACAAAAAAAAGAACATGAAATGAGATTATATATAACTTCTATTATTTATAAACAGGATTATAGGCCTAAATAATGTAGTGCCTATACATTTGATATAATTTATCTCACATAAGGGAATTTCAAGTGTCACTTATTTGTGTTTGCTAATAATATCTCTCTGTTCCAGAGTATGGGTCTACAAATTTATTTCTGTGGCAGTATATCTGGAGGCAGAGATGATGCACCTCTTTATGGCAGAGTTGTTTCACAACTTAAAAGCTATGGAAATGTTCTCACTGCTCATGTTGCGGATCCAGATGTTCTGAAAAACGGTAAACCAAATGTAGTTATATAACTGAGACAGCTAACATTACAATAAATAGCTACCCTGTCAACATAGGGCATTGGTCAAACAATGGACAGTATTGAAGATGCCGGCCCAATAGAGACAGCTAGTAGAGGCCTACCCGTGATACTTAATCAACCTCTTTTGACATCTTGGTAAGATTAAATGATTCGAAGGGATAGGCATGATGGGCCTACACGATGAGCTTAACTATAGAACATTAAGTTATATTTAGAAGCACAACCCTGTTTAAAAACAAAGCAGTGTGAAAAAATAATAATGTTTTTGGGCTGTGCATGGACTCTCAGGTTAAAAATAGAAATCCCTTTTTAGCCCGCCTTTTAATTTTAATTAAAAAAGGTGGGCTATTGCAATTGAAGTTCGGCGTCGTCGGCGTCGGTGTCGGTGTCGGCGTCGGCGTTAACATTTACTTGTGGGCGCGATAACTTGAAAAGTTTTTCATGTTTCCTTCCCAAATTTGTTTTGCATGTTACTAATGACCACTTCTCGGACAAGTTCAATAATGGCTGAAAAAAAATTCAAAATGGCCGACTTATTGCGATTTTTCACCTTTTACGTCAATAATTTGACCTTGTGGGCGCGATAACTTGAAAAGTTTTTCACGTATCCTTTTCAAATTTGTTATGCATGTTACTAATGACCAGTTCTCGGACAAGTTCAATAATGGCCAAAAAAAAAAAAAATGGCCGATTTATTGCGATTTTTCATATTTTACGTCAATAATTTGACCTTGTGGGCGCGATAACTTGTAAAGTTTTTCACATATCCTTTTCAAATTTGTTATGCATGTTACTAATGACCAGTTCTCGGACAAGTTCAATAATGGCTGAAAAAAAAAAAAAATGGCCGATTTATTGCGATTTTTCACATTTTACGTCAATAATTTGACCTTGTGGGCGCGATAAGTTGAAATTTTTTTCACATATCCTCTTCAAATTGGTTATGCATGTTACTAATAAGTAGTTCTTGGACAAGTTCAATAATGGCCGGAAAAAAAAAAATGGCTGATTTATTGCGATTTTTCACATTTTACATCAATAATTTGACCTTGTGGGCGCGAAAACTTGAAAAGTTTTTCACATATCCTCTTCAAATTGGTTATGCATATTACTAATAAGTAGTTCTTGGAGAAGTTCAATAATGGCCGAGAAAAAAAAATGCCCGATTTATTGCGATTTTTCTCATTTTACGTCAATAATTTGACCCTGTGGGCGCGATAACTTGAAAAGTTTTTCACATATTCTCTTCAAATTTGTTATGTATGTTACTTATAAGTAGTTCTTGGACAAGTTTAATAATGGCTGAAAAAAAAAAAATGGCCGATTTATTGCGATTTTTCTCATTTTACGTCAATAATTTGACCTTGTGGGCGCGATAACTTGAAAAGTTTTTCACATATCCTCTTCAAATTTGTTATGCATGTTACTAATAAGTAGTTCTTGGACAAGTTCAATAATGGCTGAAAAAAAATTCAAAATGGCTGATTTATTGCGATTTTTCTCATTTTACGTCAATAATTTGACCTTGTAGGCGCGATAACTTCAACATTTTCACAAGTATCCTCTTCAAGTTTGTTATGCATGTTACTAATAAGCAGTTCTTGGACAAGCTCAATAATGGCAGATAAAAAAATCAAAATGGTCGACTTATTGCGATTTTTCACATTTATTTTACGTCCATAATTTGACCTTGTGGGCGCGATAACTTGAAAAGCGGCTGGTTTAACATACCATTTATATCTTGGGTTGTTATTTACGTGATGACATTCGTCTTTACTTTCTTTATCATAATTCGGCGGCGGGCTATTATCGAGTGTGCTCTTGTTGTATCTATGTAGCAGATATAATCCAGTGATTACTTGAAGCATACACAGTACACTAACTGGTTTTTAGCCCGCCTTTTAATTTTAATTAAAAAAGGTGGGCTATTGCAATTGAAGTTTGGCGTCGTCATCGTCGGCATCGGCGTCAGCGTCGGCGTTAACATTTACTTGTGGGCGCGATAACTTGAAAAGTTTTTCATGTTTCCTTCCCAAATTTGTTTTGCATGTTACTAATGACCACTTCTCGGACAAGTTCAATAATGGCTGAAAAAAAATTCAAAATGGCCGACTTATTGCGATTTTTCACCTTTTACGTCAATAATTTGACCTTGTGGGCGTGATAACTTGAAAAGTTTTTCACATATCCTTTTCAAATTTGTTATGCATGTTACTAATGACCAGTTCTCGGACAAGTTCAATAATGGCTGAAAAAAAAAAAAATGGCCGATTTATTGCGATTTTTCACATTTTACGTCAATAATTTGACCTTGTGGGCGCGATAAGTTAAAAAGTTTTTCACATATCCTCTTCAAATTGGTTATGCATGTTACTAATAAGTAGTTCTTGGACAAGTTCAATAATGGCCGAAAAAAAAAAAAATGGCCGATTTATTGCGATTTTTCTCATTTTACGTCAATAATTTGACCCTGTGGGCGCGATAACTTGAAAAGTTTTTTACATATTCTCTTCAAATTTGTTATGTATGTTACTTATAAGTAGTTCTTGGACAAGTTCAATAATGGCTGAAAAAAAAAAAAAATGGCCGATTTATTGTGATTTTTCTCATTTTACGTCAATAATTTGACCTTGTGGGCGCGATAACTTGAAAAGGTTTTTAACATATCCTCTTCAAATTTGTTATGCATGTTGCTAATAAGTAGTTCTTGGACAAGTTCAATAATGGCTGAAAAAAAAATCAAAATGGCCGATTTATTGCGATTTTTCTCATTTTACGTCAATAATTTGACCTTGTAGGCGCGATAACTTCAACATTTTTACAAGTATCCTCTTCAAGTTTGTTATGCATGTTACTAATAAGCAGTTCTTGGACAAGCTCAATAATGGCCAGTAAAAAAATCAAAATGGTCGACTTATTGCGATTTTTCACATTTATTTTACGTCCATAATTTGACCTTGTGGGCGTACATCATTCATCTCATCAATTGACTACAACGTTTTTATTGTAATACCCCCCTCCTCATATATCGACTTTGATCTTTATGACACCAATAGAAAACATTTTTGTCAGACGCATCTTATAGATCTGCTTGTAGTCTATGCAAGTATTATATAGTATATCATATTATACATGTATCTATCTTATTTAACATACCATTTATATCTTGGGTTGTTATTTACGTGATGACATTCGTCTTTACTTTCTTTATCATAATTCGGCGGCGGGCTATTATCGAATGTGCTCTTGTTTATATATACAATACATAAGTTAAGCCTTGTGATGCTGGGACCTTATATATACAATACAATTACTTTATTTTTGCAATCTGTCTTTTCATAAGTTCCAGATACCTAATACATAAAATACAAATACCGGTAGCCATGTATCATACAGTGTATTTGTATTATGTATGTGGATTTACTATTTCAGAAATAACAGATGCTAAAATGGTGCATGACAGAGATGTGGATTGGCTGAAAAGTTCACATAGTAAGTTCTATACAGTAAAAAGGCCATATAAGCACAATCTGATAACAAATCACAGTATTTGATAAGCAATCTCAACATGTAGGTTAATATATTATTTTAACCCTTACAGCACTGGGACCGACTTTAGTCGTCAGAATCTGACATCTGTAAACGTCAGATTCTGACGACTAAAGTCGGTCCCGAGTGAACATATTTCTAATGGCCGTAGACCCATAACATAGGTATTCAAATAAATCGGAAAAAGCTAACTAAGACAGTTATGATGATTTCAAATTGAAAAAACCCCTTTGGTCTCCAAAGTTTTCATAAAAAATTCAGCACTTTAAAGGTTAACATATTATTTTAATTCTATATTTGCAAGTTGTGGTAGCAGAAGTGACTCAACCCTCCCTTGGTGTCGGCTATGAACTTGGTCGTGCTGCAGCTATGGGCAAGCCTGTGTACTGCCTCTTCAGACCAGCTTCAGGAAAGAGTGAGTACATAGAGCATGAAATGAATAAAGAAATGTATTCTCATTGGTAATTTTTTTAATGTAAGATCCCAATACTCTAAATTGCCATATTCGAAGTAAATCTTATAATCAAATGTTTTGCAGGATTGTCATGTATGGTCAAAGGAGCTGATAACGGTACAAATTTTCTGGTTAAAGATTATGTTGAAGCCGAAGCAGAAACATTAATTGACAGTATAATGAAGCACTTTGAAGAGAACAACAAATAACAGTCCTTCAATGATAGATAGGTTTAATTTTCTGGACAACATAATGTTTTTAAATTACCATGATTACCAAAAGATATTTCTGATTTTGTTGATAGAATACAGTCTCTGAACAGGAAAGTATTTTTGTTTAGAAAGTTGCATTTTATACTGAAAACGTTTATAAAACTTGTGAGACAATGTTAATGACTAAGTAGTTCAAACATGGTGGTGATTGTTCTCTTAGAGCAGAGCAGAGCAGCAAAATAACAATGGGTTTTGTTGAATGCCTAGAATATTTGGCCTATTCAAAAAAGGTATTGAGCGAAGTAGTCATTTACCAGAAAAGGTATTGAACAAAGTAGTGCTTTTCAAATTAACCATATTCAAAACTTGAAACAGCTTAATGCTTTTAATATTTCATAGATAACCTCCAGATTATTTGAGTGGATTTCACTGTTTTAACCATCTGTGTTCATGAAGGGGATTCATAATACTTTTCACTGTGGATCTCTTTGCAATATATTATTATTTTAATGCATAGCTACAGTAGTTAATAACAATATTGCATTATATTTTTTCATGATATGTTATAAGGTACATAGCTTATTTGATCAAATGATCGCTTTACATTGAAGATAAAAAAAACATTCGTATTGAATAATTGAAGATAATTGTTTTGTCATGTGAAAAGTTTGTACAAATAAATATTATTTGTAAGAAAACGCCATTATTTGTTCATTCATTCCACCCTTTATATTTATATATAGTGTATGGTCTTATGTAATTCCGTGGGAATTTCGTGGTAATTCTTGTCACCTACGTTTTTCTTGTTCAGAATTTTATGCTGATTCCGAAAAAATAGGGTGTCATTTTTTTAGGTCACCTTAAGGTCATTTTTCGACCCCTAGATCTCATTTAATTTTTTATTATTTTTCTAGACATGTCTTACTAGTCGTGTAACACACCGAAATTGTTCAGGAAATATCATCAAATTAAAATTTTTTTTTTATATATTTTGAAACCCCTCGAAGGTCATTTTAAGGTCAACTATTTCAAAGTTTTCAAAATACATATTAGTCCTTGGATCGGTCACCATGCACCCCCCCCCCCCCCAACTTACTCAACCCCACCAACTTTTTTAGGCTTTGTTATGTCCAAAACATAAAATGAAATGTTACCAGTAAAAACAAAGGGAAGAACTGTATATTTTGACCGCTTTTATCGGGGTATCACCAAACCCGTCTGAATTTAAGGACTAGGGTTGCGTAAGCGTATGTCGTTGGTGTTCTTATTAACCAATCTGCACATGCAATATACCATATAACAGATAATTAAATGTCCGTTCTACTAATACATCACCCATTGCAGTAGAGTAAATAGTCGTCTCCCCACATACGCTCAAACATTTTTATTATATAATAATCTGAATGAACAGCAAAACAAACTAGTCAACATGGTCATTAAAAACAACATATTAAATGGTAGTTATTGGACATATCCATATCTGGCCTATGTTTTCTGAACCCAGATATGTGTATGCTTTCAAATGTGTGTTATTTATATATATAAATATCACACATATTTTTTTAATGAAAGAATATTGCAGCCTTTTATGAGAATAAATCTAGTTAGCCTGGGTTGAAATATGAAACATGCAGCTTTGCTCGAGATTCTAGTCTAGGCCCATACTTTTGTAGTCACTGTTTTTACATGACTTGTGTTTGCTGAATGTGACTCTGCCAGATAACGCTCTATATTTGGAGACCTTTACCTTCAAATTAGCAAAACACAAAATGTTAAGAAAACCCCATATTTTCTATAGTTTGTCGCAGATAAACGCACAATTTGTGGTTTCTGCAAGATTTTTAATTGTTAATTTTTTTCTTGTGTCTGTGTAAAGAAATGACCTTTAGATCCAAGACATCCGCCGTTTTTTATGTATTTACTGTTACTATAAGTATACTGCTAAACATGTTGCCAATAATATGATGTTTTTGTGGTAACATAGTGGATTGGGACTATACGTTACTAACGAGTAAATTTGAAAGAAAAAAGGCAAAATGGCCGCGAAATTTACTTTCATGTGAAGAAACAAAATGGCTATCAAAATGTAAATTTAACCTCTTTTTTTGTGGCTCGGAATTGCTCAATTTATTGATTTTGTGTGACTTGGGGGCCGAAACAAGCATTTCTGGCGTTAATTGTTCATCGTCTGACATATAGTTTTTCGTGACATCCTAGATGGACGTCATTTTGCATATTTACTATTAAAATAATGATGTCATTCTCAATACTAAGCACATCAAAGCATGTTAGAATATACTGTACTTAAACACAGTTTCGAATGTCTTGCAACCTAATCTACCGCCATACATAGTCTACTTTTTAGATTTCCATTAAACAAATGTTGTTTATGATATTATAGTTCACGTGCATAAAAAAAACACTTTTATTTGTCTGTTGGCGGTAACCATTTTGAATTTGAAGGTCAAATAAAGATCATTTTGATCGAAAAATAAGAGACATAAATTTATCAACGCAAAATCATGCAGAAACAAGAAATCGTGGAATAATTTGTAACAAAAATATAGAAAAGATGTGGTTTTGTCGGTCATTTTTTGTTTTGCTTATTTAAAGGTGAAGGACACCAAACATATTTATTTTATCCGACAGATTCGAATTCAGCACACACCAATTATGTAAAACAAGCGGGACCAAAAATATAGTCTTAATTGCAGATCAAAGTTCAATGTTTCATATTTCAACCCAGGATAAATACACACATTTTTGAAAAAGTCTGCAATATTCTTTCGTTTAAAAATATATAGACAATGTGCAATGTACAAATCTAAATACCATTCAGTTTTAAGGATATACACACACTGGGTTTAGAAAACATACGTCAAATATATATATGGCCAATAATTATGTTTTATGAAGTCGTTTCCATTGACCATGTTTACTAGTTTGTCTTGTTGTCGATTTTGATTATTTGTGTTAAAACAAATGTTTAAACGTATGTGCAGAGATAACTGTTTAATCCACTGCATCATGCAATACATCAGTAGAACGGATATTTAGTTATATTTTATATGGTATGTTGCATGTGTAGATTGATCAGCTACTACTGCAACGACAGACGTTTGCGTAACACTAACCCCTAATTTTAGGCTCGGGGGTACCCCCGCATAAGCGTTTAAAATATATATTTCGTCCTTATTTTTTTACTGGTAACATCTCATTTCATGTTTTGGACATATCAAAGCTTAACAAAAAGGTGGTGTGGGTGACCAATTCTGGCCTATGGACTATAAGAGTGTTTAGGGTTATGACCTTCAAGAGACCGGAAATGACCTTTAAATATTTGTTAATTATGAATGTTGACAATTTTGTGCCAATTTCCTCCAATTTGCTATATTACACGACTATATTATCTTGAAATACAAACGTTTTAAAAAATCCCCGTGTGTTTTTAGGGTCATGAGACCCCGGAAATGACCTTTAGAGCTTCAGAAAAAAATGACACCCTATTTTATTTTGTTCAGTATTGACTTTTCTTTAAAATGAACAAGGTGTCAAGAATTAACATGCAATTCCCACGGGACCACATATACTGACATAATACCCTACACTAATAGTTGGAACGATTTCCCCTTCGTAGAAAAGCAATAGACATTGAGTTATCCACTTTTTAAGGTATACATAAAGGCCTATGTTGATCGACGTGTACTTTGTATCAGCTAGGCCTACTTCTAAAAAAATAGATGCCAGCGGAGTTCAGGCAAAATTAAACGATCAGTCTATGTACATGATGTAAGGCCCTACATTTACTTTACCCTGCAGTGGGTCTAATTATCTTCAGATTTAAACATGTTTGTAATATTATAGTATCACATGGTACAGTGTCTGTCATCTCAGGCCTTCTCCGTGCATGAAAAACAATGCGAATGACTTAAGTTGTTACTCCCGATACAGAGGAGGTAGTTACTGCTCCTACACTAAACTGTTTTAAAAACAGACTGAATAAGTTTTCGTCAAAAAGAATGTACTCAGAAACTGATATCTCATACACAATTATATAACATTTCTCAAAGAAAATATTTATAACAGCTAGTAACAACTCAAGGGACCATAGGGGTTACAAACAATACCACAAAAACATCTAATGCATCCTATACCACAGCATTATGTGTACAATTATTTTTACAAAGAAGACTTAAAGGCTGGTAGCCTACAACAAGTCTATTATGATGATGATGATAATTAATATTCGAATCGTAAGAATGTATGCAAGAATGTATGCTAATCGGTGCTCGATGGACGATTCAAATACATTCAACACGGAACTGAAACATTACTGAACTGATACATTGGTTCTATTTGACTTTGATCACCACATACATTCACCTATGATGAACTGATTATGATAGACCCGGATCGATCTAATGTCTTTCGCCATAATTAATTGAACCAGAAAACTTTTAATTATAGTATAATTCCATATGGAGTTTGAATTGAATAATGTGAAATTGCATTAAGATAGATTTAGGCCTTCACCTGGTGGACTGATTAAACTGTTGTCTTCTATTTGTAAAACATAATATGGCATTGTGCAAATCTCAGACATTAGGAAAAGTTAAACCGGTTAGATAAGCAAATTCATTAAAATGTATTATTATTGATTAAAACAAATAGCATAAGCTACATGTACGTAGGCGCGCTAACTGCGTGGATACTATCTCCAAAGACCCTGTACAATAAGATGGTCGACTTACGGATTTCACCATACAAATGCGTGTAATACATTGTGCAGTGCTGTCCCCTTTTAACGGGAGTTGGAACTATGCTTTGGCAAGTGTATCATCATATAAAACAAGTGATAATTTCACCACTTTAGTCTCTAAATAAAAAAAATGTTTTTCTAGGTTTGACAGTTATGACAATATCTCTGCAATATTTATTTTTGGAACGAAAATAACTGCTAATATAGCAGAAAAGTCATGTTATATTATCATACAATTTTAGAGAATGTCTTCATTTAAATGTCTTCATTTAAAAAACAGAAGAGCTATGTACAGAAAGTACACAAATATGTGGGCACAGAATGGGAGGGGAGTGACGATATGTCGTCAAGCATAGCGACCACAAAGGAGATCGGGGCAAAACATTGGTAGCAACCACAACTTGGCAGACGTGTCTTTTATTTCAAACTTTTATTATTTAAACAAATATATTTAGAACACAAAAGCAATATTATAAAATTAAAATATGTAAGCCTTCTCTCTCGGACCACTGCCATCAATGTCACTGAGGACTGGAGCGTTAGCAGTATATTGATATCTTGAAAACAAAATACGTTCATTTTTATGACACAATTTATTTATAGTTGAATTTTAATAATTTTCTATTTCTCCTGCCGTTACTGGTAATAAGGTATTCATTGTTTTCCCGCAGTACATGGTGAAGCCGAATGGGGACATAAATATGTAAAATTTACGTGAAACATTCACAATTTCCACGTGATTTAGTGTCTTTGATGAATGTAATAATTTGATCTCTGTTGTGACTCCTATGTAGAATGTGTTCCTGTATATTTCCGAAAATTCGTTCATTTTAACCAATTAATTGTATTAAGTTTTGACGTGGAACAAAAGCCACACACCTTGAATATTCAAATACTGCTTCTTAGACAGAGATGTATGCAATTTATTATTGGCATCAAAATTACTTTACCTGCAGATTGAGACACTTTGCGACAATGATATCCACTGATATATATACAAGAATATTCTCCTCCTCAATGGTAATACCCATTTGTGGAGTGAATGATTTCAGCATTAAATAAGCTAATTCTGTTACAGAATCGCTCAGATCAGATAAATCAGCAGTAACAGTAACATGCTTTATATCAACAAAATATTTCTGTTCAGGTATATTCCGAATAATAAACATGACAAATGATCCGTGTCATTAGACTATAATATATAGTAATATTATGTTTCTCTTTGCCCTATCTTGGTTTTCTTTGCCCGTATCTACCCTTGCACACATAGTCACCTGCCAGCAAATACGCGAAGATGAACCAATGATGGTGTAATGGTGGACCAGCATTACAAACCTTGGACCAGCATTACGCTATAATTGAGTCGACGTCTCGTGTTAGCTGGGCGTCACCTGTTGTTTGTAAACAATGAATATGCATACTTGTTTATACAGGCGCATCAACCCCTGAAGTACCAAAGGGAAGAAAACAATTAAAAAGAATTGATAACTAGCCAACAAATTATTGGATAAAAAATAGAAGTAAACCTCCGTCAATACTTATTTTTCTGATTTTTATGATGTAAAGTATGTATTGTTTTTAATAGGATCAATGTCATAATTACTCGTCGTAATATGGTAAAATCATACTTGATAGATGGTAAAAGCATTAGCTCCAGCTCCCAATAACGGGAGACAGCACTAGAACGATTTCACGTTTTGGGGTGAGCTGACTATCTTATTGTGCAGGGTCTTTGCTATCTCTTTGCAATGTGTTTTTTTTTATAGAAATCTAAGTAGGCCTACGCGTGTATACGCTATAAGATTATGTGACGCGCTACAAGCAGTGTTTTCCAAAACACTTAAGTCACATTATTTTGCTATACTAAAATGTTTATCACCCATGTTGTACATTTATGTGGGATGTTTTAAATGCATTGAAATAACTTCACACAAAATTTTATCGTAACATTTGAAAAAGGTGAAAAATACGATATGGGACCTACTGGTATAACGAATGTTATGCCACAAGTAGCAATTATATTCAACACAGATTCACCACTTGTCGTTTTATATTATATATTTCGCTCACCAGGTAGCACTGATTTATTAGGGCCAGCCATAGCCTATATTAAGTATATTGCAATAACGTTTGTATCGGAAAGATCGGTGTCGTGTATGGAAAACAGTTGATATTTCTGAGAAACAGTCCTTATGAACATGTCAAATATAACGTTTTGTGTCGCTAGGTTCAATAGTTGCATAATTAAAAAGTGTAAAAAAAATATATATTCACGATTATATTCGTTATTAAAGCTTAAACGGATAAGGTGGGAATAATGTTGGCCGCCAGAGTAACAAACGGTGGCTCAGCATCAAATCAGCATTGGGCCAATGCATCGTGTTATCTGGATAGTGGCTTTTCTGACGACGGGATACAAAAGTGACACCTGCATAGCCATGCGGCAGTCCCACCAAACACGGAACAATCACCCAATGCTGTTTCAATGGCGGGACAGTGTTGAATATGTTTGGCCATCATTGAAATAGTATTGGGTGAATAGCACGTGTTTGCTGGGATGCTGCCGCTAAATACACAGCAGACCCAGTATTCGGAGTAGGCTTTATGACGATTTGTCTGCATTGAGCCAGCAATGGGCTGCGACGCTGGCCCAACAATGAGCCGGAATTAGGTAGGTAGGCCTATGGCGTGATGGGCCTACGCCGGGAGCTCCATTATGGGGTCACAATGGCCGACGAGGGACTCCGCCCAATCTCACCATTAAAACTCAAACTTATTTGATTAGCATGCGATAACAGCAAAGCACAACCTCCCGCGCACGGCACGTCTCTATTGACTTAGCGAGAGCGAGCTACGGCACGTCCGTAGTCGCCGAGTGTAACGCCTGAAGTGCGGGAAAAATACCATGGCCGCACACATTGTAGTTTGTGCACCCGTCACCAAGGTACGGAAACGAGGCGGTCATCCCCATCCCCCCGCGTCCAGGAGGCTGGGGATAACCGCCACATTAACTGAACGACGTCAGGATCCTACATTACCCCCGGGTGAGTGATAACGTAGGACCAAACTGACGTGTAGGAGACTGCTTCGTGCAAGTAGCGGGGTTGTAAAATATGTAACCTCTTATAACTAAGTATAGTTTGTTTTTTAAAAAAAAAGTATAGCGAGTGTGGTTACAGCGTGGGTGGTGAAAAGCGCAGCATTATACGTGAATTGTCCCATCCTCTTAACACCAACTGTCCTTTATGTATGATTCATTTGCTGCAAGCTGCGATCAACCCATTCATTTAATTAACATAATTTCTATTAGTAATTTAGCAATGAACTTGCTAAAAAAAATGTTTTTACATTTATATATCTGTACACAATGCTGCCAGGCCTGGCATATTCATTTACAATTTAACAACATTGTTATTACGAGGTATGCGGTTGGGCCCGCCATAGATGTTGTTAGGCGCAACTATGGCGTGAACCATCTGCACGAATCGGGCAGGAGTCTGGATTATTCGTCCGACTCTAGTTTTTCGCACTGTTTGGTCGGTCGAAATTTTTTCGCGATATTCGCATGTTTGCTTTGTGTCGAGTCGATTGCGGCGTCAGCAGCACCCGGGGTTTTACCCCGTAGATGTAAAGGTATGCGGGAATACGTTCGTAAACCACCGCCGTTCCCGTTAGCGCAGGACACGGCGGGGGCTCGCGAATGCGGCGCTACATAAGTATTGTCTCTGTTAGACAAGTTGACTTTAACATCTATTTGCTATGGGACTGTGGCCGATTTTTTACTGCTTCTGACTGCCGTCGACTTTTTTGTGTTGACTCTCATCCCGTTCGACGTCGGAGTGTCGGCACTACCAGGTCTAGGTGGACCCTGTGGATTCTTACTAGATGTCCTGGTAGCCGTCGACTTCCGTGGTTTGCTTGGCGTTTTACGCTGTACTGTCGTACCTGTCGTAGGCTCGCACTCCATATGTGCGGGTTTAACGCGATCTAAAGAGACCGTCTCAACCTTGCCTTTAACTAGGATTTTCATTACTCTGCCACTCCTCGCGACGACCTTATATGGTCCGTCGTAAGGGGCGGTCAGAGGCGGTGCAATTGCGATTCGGCGCAAGAATACATGAGTACATGTAGCTATTTCCTTGAATTGGAAAATGTTGCGTTGTTGTGTGTCACGTGGCGGACATAGACGGAGACGCGACATGGCCACGCGTAGCTTGTCTGAATAATTCTCCAAATCAGTGTTGGCGTCGACGGTGTACTGTTTAGTAAACTCTCCTGGGAGTCTAAGGGTTGTCCCGTAAATCATCTCGGCAGCTGACCTGCCTAGCCTTTCTTTCACGGCTGAACGAACTCCTAAAAGTACAGCAGGTAACGTGATAGTCCACGGGTTCGGTGACTCGTGCGCCATAATGGCGGCTTTCAATTGACGGTGGAAACGTTCGACCATGCCATTCGACTGAGGGTGATAACTCGTGGTACGATTCCGAATAATCCCGAATTGATTACACAAACTATCCCACAATTTGGACTCGAATTGAGCGCCCCTATCAGTGGTGATAGTGGCTGGGGTACCATAACGTGCTATCAACCCGCTGAAGAAGGCATCGGCGACCGTTTCGGCTCTAATATCTATCATAGGTATAGCTTCGGGCCAACGTGTAAAACGGTCGACGCAAGTCAGTAGATATCTAAAACCATCGGCGTAAGGTAAAGGTCCGACTATGTCTACGTGGACATGATCGAATCGCTCGGTAGGTTCAGTGAACTTTCCGAAAACTGGAGTGTTGTGACGTGAAACTTTAGCAGTCTGGCAACCCTTACAGATACGACACCATCTAGCAATATCTATGTTCATGCCGTGCCATACAAATCGGGTATTAATCAAAGGTCTGGTAGCTCTATGCGATGGATGGCCTAAACCGTGCAAGTTTGAAAAAACTTTTTGGCGAAATTTCGCGGTAAGGTACGGCCGGTTGTGTCCCATGGACACATCACACCAGATCAATTGAATATCGAACGATTTTAATAGTTTGAACTCCATAGTTGATGTAGTCGAGTGTCTCAAACGCGTGAATTCCGCGTCATTAGCTTGGTCGAGACTTAACTCTTTATAGTCTATCGCTGGTCCATCATGTATCGCTGACACTGATGGTCGTGACAGCGCATCAGCGACGAAATTTGTCTTTTCTTTTACATATCTAATATCGGTGGTGAATTCAGCGATGAACGCTAAATGACGTGTTTGTCGTAGGGATGCGCGCTCAGTCACGGATGACATTACGAATGTCAACGGTTTGTGATCTGTATTAACGAAAAAATTTCGTCCTTCTAAATTGTGTCTGAAATGTTTAATTGTAGCGTATACTGCCAAAAGCTCACGATCGAACGCGCTGTAGCGTGTCTCTGCTGGGTTCAGCTTCTTGCTGAAAAACGAAAGCGGCTGCCACATACCGTTTAAAAATTGCTGCAAAACGCCACCGACGGCAACATCACTAGCGTCGCACGTGATGTTAAGCTGGGCCGTAGAATCTGGGTGCACCAGAAGCGTAGCGTTTGCCAATATCTGTTTCGACTCAGAAAATGCTGACTCTGCGTTTTTATTCCACTTCAAATCGAAATTTGATTTCGGTGACAGTCTGGTATGTCCTTCATTGGCAGAAGTCAGTAGATTATTGAGTGGCGTCAACTTCGCGGCGCAATGCGGCATGAAACGGTGGTAATAATTCACCATTCCCAGATATCTACGCAATGCTCGTTGCTTTTCGAGTTTAACGAAATTAACGATCGCGTCAACGGCGCTGGGTAACGGCGAAATGCCTTCGGCGCAAACGTGGTGACCTAGGAAACTTAATTCAGTTGTTCCGAACTGACACTTTTCAGGACCAATGATAATTCCGTACTCCGATAGTCAAGCAAAAAGAATTCGTAGATGTTTCTTATGCGTTTTATGATCTGGGCTGGTTACCGGTAGGTCATCCAAATAAACAAAAACGAAATCAAGTCCGCGTGTCACGTGGTCTATAAATCGCTGAAACGTTTGACCGGAATTTCTTAGACCAAATGGTGTTCTAGTGAAATTAAACAAGCCAAAAGGTGTGGTAACAGCAGTCTTGTGTACGTCGGACGGTTCCACCAGAATTTGGTAATAAGCCCTGACTAAGTCGATCTTCAAAAAAAAATTCTATCCGGCTAACCGCTGCGTGAAATCTTGTATATGAGGAATCGGATAACGGTCCGGTACGGTCTGTGCATTCAAACTACGGTAGTCCCCACATGGTCTCCAATCGCCGTTTTTCTTTGGCACCATGTGAAGCGCTGAGGACCACTCACTGTCGCTGGGTTCAATGACCCCTAATTTTATCATCTCGTCAAACTCGCGTTTGGCGGTAACCAGCTTATCGGGTGCTAAACGTCGTGGTCGTGCACAAACCGGGTGACCTTTAGTCACAATCTTGTGAGTTATGCCGTGTTTGACGGTCTCACCCTTTGTCGTAGGGCGTGTCAGTTCCGGGAACTGGCCGAGGAGTTTTGTGTACTCATTCTGAACGCTATCAACTCTGTTCAATGACAGAGGTTTAATCGAAGATAGTGAAGCGGCAATGGCTAAGCCTTTACGCATGTCTCGGAGACATCTGCTTCTCAAGTCTACGAGCAAATTATAGTGGATTAAAAAATCAGCCCCAATTATGGGTTGCTGCACATCTGCCACTATGAACGTCCACGGATATTCGCGCTTTAAGTTGACATCGACGACACATTTACAGTTGCCGTAAGTATGTATAGTACTGTTATTAGCTGCCACCAGGGGGAGACTGCCAGCGTCCGAAATCCCGTTAGCGCAAGATTTCGGCAGAACACTGACAGCTGCGCCCGTGTCGATTAAATATCTGCATTTATGTCCTTTATCTGCGACATATAATAACTTAGAGTGAGATAACTTTGGAGAACTAGCGTCCGCGGAGTCATGTCGCGTCTCAGTTATACCGCCAGATGCAAGAGTCGCTACCTTGCTCTGGCTTAGCAGTTTAAAGAAAAAGCGCAGGGGCTCCTGCACGTGCGTGCCTTATCACCGAAAGTCTGGTGAAAATAGCAGACAGGTGCATCAGCCGAAGCTAATGTCTTAGCGGCGTCATTTCTCTGTGGGTTTGGCGGTGGAACGAAAGGTCGAGCAAGTGGTTGCAAATTCGTCGGCGGAGCGAAAGGTCGAGCATTATCTTTTGCGTTTCTATACTGACTAGGTTGGTTGCTAACAAAACCTGAGGCCTTAACATTAGGGGCAAATGCAGGCGCGTGAGCATAGTTATTTGCTCGTCCACGTCCTTTATTACTTTTCCTCTCTGATGTAGTTACTGTTTCTAATCTCTTGATTCGTTTAGACAGATCCTCCAACAAACCAACTAGTTTGGTGGTTTCTTCGATTTTAATCTCTGCGACCCCCGGCTTACTCTCTTTGACGTCCTCTTCTGCTGCCAGTGCCCGGTCGGCCAAAACAGCCAAACTTACGAGGGTGGCACTGTCGGGTTGAGTCGCCAAATCGGCTCTGATGGAAGCGGGCATCTGTCGTATGAACGCTTGCCGAATTACAGCCTTCCCCACCACAGCTTTGATGCCGAAACCTGCAGTCTTCTGCAGACGCCGCAGGAAATGCGAGGGAATGTCATTTCCAATCTTCTCGCCAGAGATAACTTTGTTGACCCTTTCGGGTGTGGTCAATCCTCGCCTCTCAATCAAAATCGCTTTCAGGCTGTCGTATTTGTTGGACCTGAAAGGCTGAAGTAGCACGTCCCTCACGTCCGATGCAATCTCGCCCGAAAGTGCAGCGCAGGTTAAGCTGTACCTCTCGTCATCATCATTGATCTGGTGAAGAGCGAACTGAGTCTCAATTTGGTTGAACCAGAGCTCAACATCCGAGGCGTAGAAAGTTGCGATTCTGAACTTTGGTAAGTTCGTAGCACGTCTCTGCGACTGTCTACCGAGCGGTGAAGAACTCCTTGAGGAGTCGCTCCTAGAGTGAGAATTCATACGTCTAGCTCGAGCAATTCGAGCGAAATCAGCTTTGAGGCGTTGATATTCCTCGTCCGCCTCTCGGAATCGAACCTCATTGTCCTCACTGTCGGGATGATAATCATCTTTAGGTCTAGCACCCGAACCTTCTAGGGGCGTTGACATGAAGCCTCCACTGTCGTACTGCTTTGACATTATGAAGTAGTGTTTGTAAAATTATCTAACTAGTGAAGCATCTGAGATAGCTGGCCTATTGGCTCTGCGTCTATCCCAGATGTGTTTAAAATGGCATGTCGTATTAAAGCATGCCAACTATTTTTGACGCGTTGTGCGCGGATAGGCTGTGCAATGCCGTGAAAATCAGATGAAAAATATCTGTAATATGTTGAAGCTTAGAAGTGTAGACCGTAGAAAATGTTCATGCTATG
The DNA here is from genome assembly GCA_964017125.1 of Flabesymbios commensalis. NCBI lineage: Eukaryota > Metazoa > Annelida > Polychaeta > Terebellida > Flabelligeridae > Flabesymbios > Flabesymbios commensalis. The sequence goes on along the minus strand of OZ024906.1, from coordinate 65,398,074 downwards.
TCGCATGTTGCGAGAAACGGGGGTTGCAGATTAGTTGAAAAAAATGCGTCGTTGAAGTTTCACCTAAATGCTGTGCACTAATTCACAAAAGGTATGTATTGATTGAAGTGAAAACTGAAGGTCTATATGAGACATAAAACGTTTTCACCTAGTCACACACATGCAAAATGGTACCATGAAAACCGTAGGTCGAAGTGGTACATAAAAATAATATGCCAGATACAACTATGATAAGCTATGCTAAGCTAGGATAATAGTATTTTGTAAATCGACCTGGGTGAAAAAAAAAAATTCACACAAGTCGAAAAACACATTCAAATATTTGCAATGTTTCGCAATAGCGCAACTGTCAAATCGAATATTTCTGTATTTATAAAAAATTTAAACTTCAGAAATAAACTATCGTGAGAAAATTTCGTTCTCAAACTGATAGACTAAATGTGACTGCGAAGAAAAACAGTGACATTTATGATTTAAGAATAATATCTAAAACGTGACTGACAGTAGTCTATGCTGATTAATGATAAAGTATATCATTTCGCTGAAAAATGATGTCTGTGATGAACATTCCACGTTTTTTTTTTATATAATGGTACGTTCATCACCGAGTCATTCTCATAAACGTCCGAATCGATCGCTCGCATCGATTCATTGATTGACGTATAAACCGACTGTCTTCGGTGGGGTTGTTTTTATGTCGTCTGTGGTGGGTGTGTGTGTGGTGTATTGTCGGTGCTCACAGCCTGTGCGGCAGGCAGCATGTGGCTTATAGTCTGTGACGGTAAGCTTTGGGCGGTACGTACATGTATAGTATACAGTCAGCATCCCCGTCTCGCCTCACATTAGCATATTCATTACCTACTGCGTGCCCAAATAAGGCGCTAAATAGCCTAGCACGATTACAAACACCGAAAGGCGTTTCAAAGTGAACAAAAATTTCGGACAATTAGTGGCAGAATATGTTTTCGAAACAACTTATTTCTTCTCCCTCAATCGTTTTGAAAAAGAAGATTTATAAACAATTTTAAAAAAAATTATTACAATCAGTCCGTGTAAAATTTGGAACACGTGAAAAATGATCTCCACCAAATCAAAATAGCGGCTTATTTTATGCTAATGTGATGAGGCGACACAGGTTCACTGTCCAGATGCATGCCGGTTAGGGGGGAACACGTGGATGCCCACGGCGGGCGAAGAGCTAAGTTAGGGAAACCAGCGTTCAAAATGGCGCACACCTACCAAATACATGTACAATATTCAGCATTCTCTGAAATAACATATGATAATAGTACAAAATATTGACCTACGGTCCTGGGAATATTTTAAACAGATCAAATAAGACCGTTTATTGACATTCATTTGGGGAAACAATTTATTTTGGCCCTAAACCTACTAAAGGTTACCCGAGTCCAAGCGATATTTAAAATTTCTGTCGATTGTGTAGAAAAAAATCGGAAAAAATGACGAGATTTCGTCTATGGACTTTAAAATCGAGTTACCCAATTATGGTAATCAACGATAAAAATTGAGTTACAGAAAATACCCACTTCCTACTCGCCTACAGTGGCATTAATAGGATGAAGGCATTAAACAAACTCTTACAATTAAAAAATGATAGACTAGGTCTATGAGAATAATTTTCTGGATTCTTCTATAGAAACCGACAAGGTCGCCATCTTGAAAAGGCGCCAAACATGTGGGTTTTCGACCAAAAGTTTAGAAATTTACGCCGTTTTCGACGTAAAGAAACGTGCTTCTCTTCTGATAACTCTTTCTGACTAATCTAAACTGGCATATATATAATGACCTACAGCTTTCGCGTACCTTATGAAAAAAATGTTATTTATTTTTTTTTAAAAATCCCTTAAAATTAATGAAAACTATCCTTGAAAACAGCGGTTTTCAACTGGCGTCTAGGTGAAAACCCTGTTGCGTAGACGATCAGTCGTCAGGGGTCACCAGTATGGCGTGATGAGCCTACGCCGGGAGCTCCATTATGGGGTCACAATGGCCGATGAGGGACTCCGCCCAATCTCACCATTAAAACTCAAAGTTCCTCCTCCTCCGTCGAGTCGACGGTTCCAAACAAGTCAGAAAACTCTCTCCTCTCTTGTCATGTTTATTTGATTAACATGCGATAACAGCAAAGCACAACCTCCCGCGCACGGCACGTCTCTATTGACTTAGCGAGAGCGAGCTACGGCACGTCCGTAGTCGCCCAGTGTAACGCCTGAAGTGCGGGAAAAATACCAAGGCCGCACACATTGTAGTTGGTGCACCCGTCACCAAGGTACGGAAACGAGGCGGTCATCCCCATCCCCCCGCGTCCAGGAGGCTGGGGATAACCGCACACATTAACTGAACGACGTCAGGATCCTACAGGCCTACATCATGTGTACAATTATAGCAGGCCTACACCTTGACAAGCGCAGCACGATTCACTGGCAACTATTCAAAGGATGTTGGCCACACCGCCGATGGCGGTGGTCTGAAAAATACGATATGGTGCCTACTGGTATGACGAATGTTATGCCACAAATAACAATTATATTCAACACAGATTCACCACGTGTCGTTTTATATTATATATTTCGCTCACCAGGTAGCACTGATTTATTAGGGCCAGCCATAGGCCAGGAGCCTATATTAAGTATATTGCAATAACGTTTGTATCGGAAAGATCGGTGTCGTGTATGGAAAACAGTTGATATTTCTGAGAAACAGTCCTTATGAACATGTCAAATATAACGTTTGGTGTCGCTAGGTTCAATAGTTGCATAATTAAAAAGTGTAAAAAAAAAATATATTCACGATTATATTCGTTATTAAAGCTTAAACGGATAAGGTGGGAATAATGTTGGCCCCCAGAGTAACAGACGGTGGCTCAGCATCAAATCAGCATTGGGCCAATGCATCGTGTTATCTGGATAGTGGCTTTTCTGACGACGGGAGACAAAAGTGACACCTGCATAGCCATGCGGCAGTCCCACCAAACACGGAACAATCACCCAATGCTGTTTCAATGGCGGGACAGTGTTGAATATGTTTGGCCATCATTGAAATAGTATTGGGTGAATAGCACGTGTTTGCTGGGATGCTGCCGCTAAATACACAGCAGACCCAGTATTCGGAGTAGGCTTTATGTTTGGACTGCGCCGTAGACGATTTGTCTGCATTGAGCCAGCAATGGGCTGCGACGCTGGCCCAACATTGAGCCGGAATTAGGTAGGTAGGCCTACATCATGTGTACAATTATAACAGGCCTACACCTGGACAAGCGCAGCACGATTCACTGGCAACTATTCAAAGGATGTTGGCCACACCGCCGATGGCGGTGGTCTGAAGGAATAAATGTTTAAGATATATTTTGATATTTTAACTGCGCATTCACCAGTTAGACTAGATATAGAGACGAAATTCCCGTCTCTATATCTAGTCTAAAATTAAAAAAACTTGTGCAGTTCTAGTCTATGGACATGTTTACATCATATGGTCATATTAAGAAGCCAAAATAAAATCACCGATTTTTTGATGATTTTAGCCTTGGCCTGTCCCTTTAAAGAACGTACCAGGTAACTCAAACTATATCAATATGATAACAAAACTGTCAACATAGTAACTACAACAATGTTACTGTGTTGACATTACTGTGTTGATATTGAAGATGTTTTCGGGCCAATACATGTATATAACTAGGTCACTCGTTCTGCATACATGCACAGTTTAAGTGTTCAAATATGAATGAATGAATGAATGAATGAAATCTTATATAGCGCATGTATCCAGCCGGCGGCTGTTCAGAGCGCTGAACATCGAGAGTAACTTAGCAAGGCCTGTTATCATTCAAATTCCAACTCAGTCTCCTGGGAGATATACAGCTGAGCTGCCATTGAGGCGCATCAAGCTATTTTCATTCCAAGCAAATTCGCCTTATGTGCCAAGTACTCACACATTGTGGATTTTCTGGGGTCTCGCTGGATGGAAACTGCGCCTACGTCCATTGAGGTTCTTTTACGTCCAACTCTAGGTCAGTCAGACGAGCCATCTGATTAACGTGGTTCTCTGAGCCCCACGAGTGTATACAGCACCTGGCAGTCACCAGGCGGTCACCCATCCAATTATGAACCGGGCGCGACGTTGCTTAACTTCAGTGATAAAGCCAATCACGATGAGCGAACGCCGTATTCCGTATAAATACGTTAAAATATGTTAATTTTAACAGAAATACGGGTTTTTACATTAAAAGTAAACATCAAAACAGACGTAATTGTGTTGACCATCAATAAACCTAACCATATATCTCAGTCCAGTCCAGTCCCGGTGGTAACTGCTGTTATTGTGTTGACATATTTTTCATGGACACACATTGTTGTATATTTCTTGGCTAAAGGGAATGGACAGGAACATGGATGTTTTGTAAAATATAATCACTTGTTATAGACTTGTTACTGTGTTGACATTTGACACATTTAAGTCACAAATGCAAAACCACAAAAAATAAATTAGATTTTTTATTTTACCTAAAATGTAGTTCATATAGGTTGTCATCACTTGTAAATAGTTTGAAAATTATATTTAAAAAATAGGCATATATATTTTAATGATGGACAGTTAATTTCACATTTTCTGTAGAATGGCTCTTATGCACAACTGGACCAACCCACACATGTATTTCTTCCATCAGCCTCACAGTCCCCGTGATTTCACCTATGCTATAAACGTTACATGTATTTTACTAAAGACATGTCACAGCTAGATCTACAGAAGATATAGAGAACCTGTAATATGCTTATTGATGTATTTTACTACATTTTTGTTAAATTGACAATAAATGTGGCTTGGTCCACTTGTGCATCAATCAAAATCGATTTATGCACAACTGGACCAACCCACACCTTAATTTTTCCAGTCATCCTCGCAATCCCCGTGATTTGACCAAAACTATCAAAAGGTACATATATTTTTATTATAATAGATATACAGAATATGTAGATAGACTGTAATATGCTTATTATTATAAATTTGCTACATATGTATTTGTTTAATTGACAATAAATGTGGGTTGGTCCAGTTGTACATAAAGCAAAATGGTCATTCTTATTTATGCACAACTGGACCACAGCTTGTTTTAGGCAGCGAGGCTCGAAACCGGAGGTATCTGAAGATTTGTATATTTTCCATGAATAGAAAATGTGAATGTCGTGTGTTAGTTTGACTCAATATTTTATTCATTCGTTTTCTTGAATTTACAGTAGGCCATAAACTTAAACTGCATTTATCTCAAAACGAACTTTTTGGGGTTGGTCTAGTTGTGCATAAAGACGTCCAGTTCTTTTTGTTCAATCGCTGCTAATTTCCTCTAATTGGGCTTAGGGGTGTTACGTTGAGACGGGTCTTTATCTGTTTAGTGTTCAGGATTCAATAGTAAGCCTATCTCTGATTCTGATTCAATAATATCTCGCAGGAAATCAATTTAGTACACACACGTAGTGGTATTGTTGCCATCATCATGTATTGCCAGTGCTATTATAAGATTATGCAAACTATATATATATATTTTTAATTTGGGCAATTACTGAGAAATGTAGGTATAACAACATACAAAATAAAATGTGAGTTTATTTGGAAATCAAACATATGAAGTGTAATATAACGTTGACGCATTTTTGTCAATGGTATATTTGAATATATTGCTGTACATAGTATTGAGACACAAGTTGTAACTTTATTTGGACAGAAATATTTTAAAGAATATGTTCAGCAAAATAATTGAGACAACATCTCATCTGCGTCTCGCTGGACCTAGGTATCGTGTTTTTCGGAAATTCACATGTAGATCATCATTCACAGAGACTGGGTTGAATACACTGTTCGTTGTGCCAGATAGGAGTGTTGAATGGGCAGGCACACCCCTCGTCACCACACACTCGTCTGGCACATCCTGCTGTGTACAATCTGCCAGCGTCATCACAAGATAGGTTAGGACATGCTCCCATACAAAACAAATACTCCTGATCGCCAGGACATTCTGAAATAAATAGCGCATTATTAGAACGACAAAAATGATAAGCGAGGTTTAAATCAAGAGCCCCTGAACATAATGTTCAAACAGATGAGTTTTAAAATGATTGCATGGTAACACGGCTTGGAAGTATTGTTACTTGAACCAAGGGTACAACAACCCTTGCTTGACCACTGGAAAAATTCATCTGCACCAGTAGGGTAGGCTATAGGGTGGGGTGAAACGCCCCTAGGGGTAAAAGGCCTCCTTCTCGCTCGTTCAAGGACTGCTAAAAAGACGAGTGTGCGCTGGTTTATGATCGAAGAATGTGTAGACTGTTGCATCAAATTAATGTTTAAAAATGTTAATTGTATTAAGAGAACAGGATATTGTAGTAACCGTTCCTTATATAGGCTATAAGTTATAACTCCACAGGAGAAAATGTGGTGGTTGACTGAAATAAGGTTGAATACAGATAAATACAGAGTTTTCATAAAATGAAAGCTCCATTTATCAAACACAAAATGGAATTTTAATCTCTTTTCAGGAACTCTAATCTGACTGAGCTATCCCAGCCATTTAATCCGATAGAAAATAAATTTATATACCAGATTCTATGTCTATCAAGAAAAATCCCACCTCCTCCAGCTGCAGCAAGTTTTTTGTTTTTTTGTTCATTTTTTCATAACCTCCTCAACAACAGATAATCTTGTTTAATAATGGTTTTGATAGATTTTGTCAATATTATGTAATTTGTATGTAATGATACAAGAGTCAAAGTTCACTTTAATATATTAATGTGAACAATTATAGTAGATTGTTATTTATAGGTTTTGTTTCCTGTGAACAATTACTAGATTGGTATTGATAGTTTTTGCTAATAATATTTTATGTAATTCGTTTGTAATGATACAAGGGTCAAAGCTCACATTTAAATAGTAGATTAGATCAATTACAGACATGTATAATTATTCATAGTAGATTTGATCAATTAGAGACAGTACATTAGATCAACTAGAGACATGTATAAATAATCACTGGTTAATCCTGTTAACCGACTGTACAGTAAATTTATACCTATTTTGGTCTAGGGCTTCACTCTGTTACAGCCACGTTTACATTAACAACATTTGTAGTGAAGCCCTTTTTATTGTAGTTGTTTATTTTGATGTTTATTTTTAATAAACAATTTTTCCCCATTTTATGTGTGTGTTTTTTGTATGATAAAGAATGTGTTCGTATTTACAACGTTATTAATACATGTTTGCAATGTTGAATGTTGGTAAAACTCTTAGATATTTTTCATTGTTAAATTCGTATTTAATGATTTAAAGGCCCATACCCAGGTAAAAAAAATCAAAGTTTAAAATTGTGTTATATAGGCTCATATCATCGTAAATCTAGATTATCTTTCTCCACCCTCCATTTGAAAGAGATATGTAGCCTACCCAATAAATGTGTATTTCAGAATGTTCATACAATTAATAACAACCATCTCTTTCTTATAATGGCTTTGACCAAGCCGCTGAGAGTCTAGATGAAGGGTCCGATGTCGATTTTTTTTTTCTTTGGAAGGATCAACACTGAGGAAAATCCATTCCTTTTTGTCACTACACCAGCCACAAACATCCCATGAATATTACCTGTTATGTGTATTTTGGCGATGTTCACGATGTCCCACAAAGATGTAAAACATATCAATTGGCCAAGTTTAGAAGTATTGACCCTTCCTGTTTATAAATGTGAGACCCGTAAGGAAAGCGCCGTTGAGCTGTGATTTACCGATGACATTGTAATTAAACTATATAATCATCTGAGACCTTACACACTTATCCTAATACGAGTTAAGAACTTGTTGTTATAGATTACGGTTAGTAAATTATAAAAAAACTATCGTTAGAAGCAAATAATCAAATCGTTGACTCAATAACACTTTCCTGTCAAACAATTGAGACATGGGGACTGCATTAAAAAATGGGTGGATCTAAAAGACAAAAATGTAATGACCGACATTTTGTCATAACTCGTCTTTTTCGAAACCAGATTACGTTGCCAACGGATGTCTCTAGAAGTTGTAATCTATCGGAATGTTGCCTTCACTCATTCAAACACTCAAAAAGTTATAACAAAGCTAAAACGAAAACATGCCATTTGCTGGGATCAAACAACAGCCTCAGCAGCATGAAGAGAAATGCTGTTGGCGTTGGGATAAGAGGAAGAGGGTGCAGTGTAATCTTTTGATCCTTTCAACCGTGTTGTTTCTGAATTAACTGTAGCAGGGCTGACTATGGTTTAATATTGCAAGAAGTGAATCCGAAATTGTAAGCAAGCTGAGTACCAATTGTGCTCTATGAATTTTACTAGCAATCGCGAGCTTTCATAAGTGGAGTTTGACAGGGGCCAACACCCCAGACGTTAGCCCAAACGTAGGCGTACTACCCCTGCTATTCTATGACGTGTCTAATATTATTATATTATTTGTCTACGTTGAATTCTATTAAAATGCTGTAACTAGCTATCGCAATTAATCTAAAATAGTTTGCATATAATAGGCTACTGACTCTCTACCCGTTAAGTTATCTTATCTAAATTTCCACCTCACACGTTCGCACAAAACAGGCTGTGGGCTTGTTAGTTTAAAGGATAAAATCAAAGGTTCTATGGGCGATAAAAAATATAGTGACCCTTCTTTTTCAGTGATTTGAAAACAAGCAAATATCTGTAATTGACAATTATTGAAACAATTTACTTACTTGAGAAGGCAACTGTAGAGCCTATTGTTCCTTTTATTAACCTATAGCAGAGACTAAAATTCCGCATTTACCCTTTTTTATTCCAGATCCGCTTATGGAATTATCCAATCGATGGTTTAAGAAAAAAGTAAAGAGTTGTGAAATGTAGATTTACAGAATTCCCCCTATTTTAGGTATACAAAATGCCCTGACTTGTCCCTGGTGGATTTTCAAAATTCCAGGATAACTATTTCCACCTATTTCAAACTATGTAAATGTGGTGAAACTATAATAATAGCTCTTGGGCTGATCAAATTCCCTGATTTGAGGCCTTTTTATCAAATTCCCTGACTGGACAAAGTGGAACTCATAATTGTTTCCCTGATCGCCAGGTAGAGATTCATTCAGCTAATTACTTGGATTTTAAAATAAAATAAAAATCAAAATTACGAAATGTCATAGAAACTTCAACCAATATTTTTAATCAAAACTAACTTTTTTTGTATTTAATTTGTATGATTTAAAAATAATAATTTGTATAATTTTGCAGAGGTAAATATCAATATATTATTAATCAAGCCTACCTGGTCTGCTGGCGACTTCCTGAAGTCCAGCTAATAACAAAACCCCTGCCAGCATTAGAATAGGCCTATACATGATTATATTTCAATGTATCTTATTGTAGTAAGCAGTCACCACATCAATATGGAGAATGATAAAATGTAGCAATTATAAGTGACGGAGCCTCTCCTTTATATACTTAACCCGGATACATGCGCTGTGCTAGATAAGCACTTGATTTTATCACTTTAACTGCAAGGGCAAAGCTCTCCAAGCGAACGCGGGACATTTACCCAGTGTTGGATTATTGCTGGACAGATGTAGGACAAATTGGATGGACATTGAACCAAGATAGGGTAAACGTCTCATGAAATATGTGATCATAAATAAACACCATATTTCATTAATTTGAAGCTGCCATTGTAAGGCCAACTGCAGAGCTTGAAATAATAAAACACTCATATATGTAATTCAAACTTGGGGAGGTTCTCTCAAAGAAATAAGCACACATATATGGAGGTTATAGCTTTAAAAACATCTGTATAGACAAACAATAATCAATTGAATCATTGAGATTTTAGTGTAGGCTAATCATGATTTTCGAATGTAGTACATGCCTCAACCGATATCGGTATTTCAATTGTCCTGTCTGTGACAAGATTTTGGACACGTGTACACAAAGGCGAGATCCGTTTTATTCTATTCAGGGAACGGACCCCTCGGAAAATTAAGCATTTGTCTGGGTCTCTGGGAGTCGGGTGGCAGCTGTCATTCATATTATGACCCAAAGTGCACTACTACCCCCAGCAAAAACGACACGTTGACTCAATGCTGGGCCACCGCCTGCGACGCTGGCCCAGCATTGGACCAAAATCACGTGTTTACTGGGTCGCACTCAAATTATTTTCGCACGTGCGAGCTACGGCCTAATGTGACGCGATACGTCATGTATTTCCAAGACAAAATACTCTAATTTTCGCACTGTGTTCAAATAGCGAGGATGTCAGTGATGTCTTCTATTTGCTCGGCGATGGATAATACTTGCGGAGAAAAACAATTTTGAAGGCTAAAGCGTAAAACGCACCAACGCCAACTTTAAGTCCTTACGATGCATTAAAGCATCATTTTACATCCCTGAAAACAGACCTAATTTTCCTACAACCAAGGGTTTTAGAACGAATATTTCATGAAACTGGTTTACCAATACATGGCAATTTTCATTAATTTTTCACCCACTTCAAATCATCCTCATCCACTACAAGTCGAGAATTGCGACAGCAATTCGCGGCTTGTAGTGGATGATGATGACTATGGTAAATTCAGGATTGAAAGGGATAAGCCCCCACGATGCATTAAAGCATCATTTTACATCCCTGAAAACATACTTAATTTTCCTACAACTAAGGGTTTTAGAATGAATATTTCAATGAAACCGGTTTACCAATACGTGGTTTTTTTTTAATTTTTAAACCACATCAAATCATCTTCATCCACTACAAGACGAGAATTGCGGCAGCAATTCGCGGCTTGTAGTGGATGAGGATGACAATGGTAAATTCAGGATTGAAAGTGTTCTATAATTGCCAAAACACATCGACACGATAGCGACAATTTATTGTTTAGGCTTTCAAGTAGCATTTAATTTTCTAACAAAATCAACTCAGTGCTACTTTATGGCCACTGGACTCGCTCATTTGATGGGTTGGACACTATATAGCCCAGGACTCGTATTCTCGTACAAGTTACGATATATCGTAGGCTTCTGATTGGTCGAGATGGCCATCTCGATCAATCAGAAGCCTACGATATATCGTAACTTGTACGAGAATACGAGCCCTGCGTGATTCGATAGATTATTAACAATATTTATTTTTCCATGCGAAGCCAAATGGCAGTATCTGCTTATTTTACAAATAAGCCGATACTGCTTTTTACCTGCCTTTCCAAGGCAGTATTGGTCTATTACTTTCATCGAAGAATCACATTATTTATTGGCTTATTTATTACTTTCATTAAAATTTCTTTGAATCCACGCAATAGTAATTGGTCTGACTGGTGATACGGAATGAAATAAATGGGATGAACTCTGCCACGAGAACATCCTGAGGATGGTGAGATAAATGAGATGACACTGTCCTCCAGACACATAATTCGAAATTCTAGCCCTGGCAGTCTGAGGCAGAGCACGGATGTTACTGATAAAAGCGCAGACAATTATTATTTAGTACTAGTATACAAGTTTGTATTAAAATAAACGGGTGAATGAAGCTAATTAAATAATGAACACAATACATCAACTGTCTGTTGAATTCGTCAACATTTATTGAATGTACATGTACAATGCAAGCTTATGAAATCAATTAACATGTTATAAACTTTAGTATTTAATGATAATATAGTATGGATCCTCCAAATGAATCTGATTTTCATGATAAATGGACACATTTACTCAATTGCGATTACAGAGTAAAGGTGTTTTACGCAACAACAACAACAGATTATCATAAACAGATAATATAACATAAATAATGTACAAATCGGGCACTTTTATACTGATCTGTCATCTCAAAAGTAAACAGAATACATCATTAGTTTAGAAATTATTTGTTTCTAAAGTGTCCTGTGTTCTTGTTAACCCTTATCCTGCTGATCTCGACTATTGTCGTTTTCAATCTGTTTTATTAGTCGACCAAATCACTGTTATTGGGAATGAAATGTGTAGATAAACATCAAGATTTGCAAATATTTGTGCTTAAGTTAAACTAATACGAGTATTTTTCAGCCACTTGAAGTTGTGGATCGCGGTAGCGAGACACAACTTCAAGTGGCTGAAAATTTAAATAGATTAGGTGAGTGAAGGGTTAATTATTAAATACAGAAGAATAAGTGATTGCCCAGAGTGTAATTATTTTGATGGATTGTGAATTTTTTTTACGGTGCAAGGGTGTTTGGAGTAAAGAGAGTAATGTGATTAAGCAGGGGATTTATATTGGTAATTGTCTAACCCTTTCACCGCCAAGAGCGACTTTATTAGGAGGTCAAATCACAGTTATTGCGAATGAAATTTAACCTTCAGACATCAAGATTTGTAAATGCTTGATCTAGTCTTCAGATATAAAGATTTGTAAATGCTTGTTCTCACAATAAACAAATTTGAGTAATTTTCACCCACTTGAAGTTGTGGGTCGCGGTAACGAGACACAACTTCAAGTGGGTAAAAATTTAAATTAGGTAATTTAGCGCTGTAAGGGTTAACACTAGTACTACATATTCAATACGATAATGTAACAACTTCAAGTGGAAATAAGAGAAGACAAAGAACTAGACAAGGTTCACAAATAAACGGACACGTGTTTTACCAAAAACAAAAAACAGTGTAACATTAAGGATGTCAACAAAGCAATCCAACTGTCACGGGACGTTGGCCTAATGTTCTCCTAATGTTGGACCAGCGGCCGTGTTCTGAGACAAACTCTTTAAGTCAAAACCAGGATTTCACTACATGAATGTCGATCCCCGCAACGCAAGAGTAAAAATATTTATAATGGCTGTAGACCATAACATAGGTATTCAAATGAAGCGAAAAGTGCTGACTAAGACATTTATGATGATTTCAAATTGGAAAAGCCATTTGTTTCCCATGGTTTATACGAAATTGTTTCAGCGCTTTAATGGTTAAAGATCGTCTCAAAACACGGACTCTTTATCACTAATGCTCGCCCAGCATTGAGAGCGCGATAAGGTATACCCAGCAAACACAAAACATTTGTATATCATTTATACAATGTCGGACCAACGTCGAAGACGTTGGGCCGACGTTGTATAAATGTTAAATAAATGTTTTGTGTTTGCTGGGTGAGGAGCGCTTACTGCAGGATCAAACAATTTGAAATAGAAATTAACAACTGTAAAATATATATGTTTTATAAATGTACTACTATTATATAGTTAGAAAAATAATATAACATAAACTTACATCCTGTATAAGATAACGTGTCACTCAGGTGAACCTTGATAAAAATAAACATCGTTTTCATACTACTACAGTGTATAATATGTCAATGATATAAGTTTTCAAAATAACAAAACGATTATAAGAATCAGATCTTCAACGTGGAAGAAAACCAGAAGCAGAGCCGAGAAAAACCCATTATATTCTGCTTTGTTTGGAGAAAAACAATTTTCTACCTATGACTGCGCGATATACAGTGGAATTAATTGTATAAACATGCCTCAACATATCACATCTCGACAGTCGCCATCATATTGCTTAGGTTATAATTAGTTGTCATGGTAAATGTGATTAAAACAAATAAATTTAACTTTTCCTAGGCAGCTCGAGAGGTGTACTCAATGTTGGGTCAGTATCTCCGACGCCGTTCCAACTTTTGAGACAGCGCTGTCTCAAAGTCCTTTGCTTGCTGGTATGTTCTGATCCAACTTTTTAATGGGGTTTAAGGGTCAATCAATGTACACAGAAACATTATAATCTCAGGTAAATCCCCAGTTAAAAATTATTTTAAATTGTTAGACGTAATGCTTGTAGAGCAGACACTGGTGATAAAAAAGAAAACATATAGTGGCAAATAGGTGTAAATGTAATACACACCAGTCTCTTTTAATACATGTATTATGAATGCTATTATCATTATAGCACAATGACTACAGTCATTCTATGCCATAAACATCATATTTACTTGCCAATTGTTTCCCTATTATTAACCCTAAAAGCGCTACAATAAATCATTTAAATTTTCACCCACTTGAAAAAATTGTGCTACCGCGACCCACAACTTCAAGTGAGTAAAAAATTACCTATATTTGTTTAATTCAGGACTAGACATTTACAAATCTTGATGTTTAAACAAACCTTTCGTTACAATAACTGCTCTTTAAACAGCTAAATAAAATGAATTAACCTTTACAGCGCAGGGATCGACTTTAGTCGACAGAATCTGACGTCTGTAGACGTCAGATTCTGATGACTAAAGTCGATCACGCACTGTAAGAATCAACATATTTCTAATGGTCGGAAACCCATAACATAGGTATTCAAATGAATCAGAAAGAGCTAACTAAGACATTTATGATGATTTCAAATGGAAAAAAACCTCTTTGGTTGCGATGTTTTTTACAAAAGAATTCAGCGCTTTAGGGTTAAAAACGACTACCGGGTATGTTCGCGCTTAGCGGTTTAAAGGTTAATATGACATAGTATTTGCAGATATTCAATTGGATCACAATCACCCGTAATATAGAATGACTACATGGTAATAGCATCACAAATGAAAAAAACAGTGTAATTGCATGTTTCAATAACTTACATAGCAATGTGCACGTTCTGCTGGGTGGTGAAAGCTTAAATGAAACAATACGTAACGAATGTTGTCTCCTTTGTGGTGACAAAACAATATAATGCAAAACAAACATAATGGAAAAGACATTTGCTTAATAGAGGTGTGCTTTATGCATGAACACAGACACGTTTAAAACACTAAATGTCGACCCTGTTGTCATTTGATGCTGGTCCACAGTTTACGATGCTGGCCCAGCATTGAACCAGCACAGGGCCAACGACTTGTCTTCTCCCGGTGTCTGCTCGTACCTGAGATAATTATTACAGAAATAAATTGACTTCTGGTGAAACTGTGACCAAAGTCAGCAAAACTGTTTTCAATCAGAGGTCCTTCAAAAATGACGTTATGATCTGCAGGTACTATACATGTTACCCTTTGTGTAGCCGGTTCATATTTGCCACTCTGGGATACAAGTATACTGCTCTGCAAAGGCAAATGGCAGTATCTGATTACTTGTAAAGTAAGCAGATACTGCCTTTTTGCTTTGCACAGCAGTATAATAGCTCTTAGTTTGTTTTTCGTCACCATGCTCTACAGTAATAAAGCTTCCTGTTGTCTGTGTAGTCGTGTTGCCAGGTGCAGCACTAGCTCACGTGGAGTGCGTAGGATAGTATTATTACAAAGCTTACAGATTATTTCTTCTTGTTCTGTTGACCTGAAAGCATAGTCAAATGTGGACATTTGTATTATCAATATAGGCCTAACATACAATACAATAAAGAAATGTGACTTCCCATAAAAAACTCTCAATCTAAAAAAAACGTAGTATAATATATATAAAATATAGCTCCAAAAATATAATGTTTATTGTGTCTAAAATCTCACAGCCCATTTTGTTGTAAAAAAACAATGAATTTAAAAGCATACAAGAACAAAAAAATCATATTATGATTTTTGTCCTGTATATTTCTTTCAGTCGAAGTTCAAATTTTATATTAAACAGCTTGATGTGTATTTTTTTACATATGAATTGAATGAATGAGACTTCAGGTCATTTTTGCAGAAATACACACTGAACTAGTCATGGAGAATGGTGCCATGAATCAGATGACACTGTTCTCCAGTATTTGAAATTCGAGCCCTGCCAGTCTTGACCTTTTGGTCACTGAGTGTCTCCACAAAATTCAATCTTCACAAGTGAGCTGAGAGGAAACATTTTGCGTCATTGAAACCTGAATACAGCGGAAGGAGAATGAAACCTTTTCCTGCGCAGTTTTTTATTTAAATTTTCACCCATTGAAGTTGTGTCTCAATACCGTGACCCACAACTTTAGGTGGGTAATTTTTTTTCATATTTGTTAAATTTTAGACCGCACAGTTTGCTTTTTTTGATTTTCAAGCACTCATTTCATGCGAGATTACATTGTTTTGGCTGGCTAATAAAACATACTGTATTAAAAACTATTCTAGTTGTGCTCAGCGGCCAAAGGGTTAACTCCAGCATGACAGGCCGTAGTGTAGTGCCACAGCGTCATAAATAGAATCCTGCTATGTTTTTAACCGTTACAGCGATCAAAATCTGACGTCCCTTCACTGTAGGAGTCAAAATATTTATAATGGCCGTAGACTCATAACATATTTAAATAAAGCGGAAAAATATAACTGTCTAAGACATTTATGATGATTTCAAATTGAAAAACCCTTTGGTCTCCATTGTTTATACAGAAATATTTCAGTGCTTCAATAGAATGTGAATATTCAGCTCCTAGATATGCATTATCGTATGAGATGTATTTGACTTTACCTGCTGCCCTTCTCATGAAGCCAGCGGCTATGGGCTCTCTTCTCTTCTAGCACACGCAGCCTCTTCTCATCATCAGTCTCAGGACTTGTTGTACAGTTTGGATCCCGTAAAGCCACCAAACAGTGCAGGTTCAGTAGATTGTGACCCATTGCAATCTTATCGTCCAAACAAGGTCGTAATATGTGTTCTTCTGCCACTTGATTCCACCTATGTGGGTACGTGAAGAAGAGTGGCTCAATCGGTTCACGGCGTTTCTTCACAAGTCTGTTCGACAAGAGAAAAATAATAATAGTTCAGATAAATATATCGGAATACTACTCTGCAAAGCCAAGAGACAGTATCTGCTTACTTTTGTTTTTTCACAGCAGAATAGTTGTAGCCATTTCATACAGATGAGATAATAATGTAGTGGATGAAAATGTATTTAGTATACATACTATACATCTACATCATCATCTCATAACATGGAAAGTAATGAATGTTTCAATTCAAGTACATACAATAGTAAACAGTGAGATAAAAATCAGAGTGAGAAAGATATGTATTACTGTTTTCAATTTGATAGATAAAGTCTTCCAAAATTGCAGTATACAATTGCAACTAAACTTAAGCATGTGGTCGAAGTTAGATCAACAAAACCAGATAAATGGTATTCATCATAATTCAATCACAAAGTCAATCTTTTACCATTTCTGTAATATTAGAAATAATAACTATCTAGATATTCTTAATCCTCATAAATATTGATTAGGATATACATGTAGTATGTTTTTAGAAATCAACTTACAAACAAAATGGGCTAGACATAATTGCATGACATAGAAAAGCTCACTCACTCTAATATTTTGGCTGTAGCCTTTTGTTGAATTTTAAATACAGCATCTGGACCAAATTCTCCAACTTGACTTTCACTTCCTATTGCAATGTTGATAGCAATACGTACATGATTGATCTGTAATGCACAAAACACTATATTTACACTTTTAACCCGTTTGTGACGAGCCTCGGAGATCTCCGTAATTTAGGGAGTCCATTCAGATACGAGGCCCGGAGATCTCCGGGTCTGATTGCATAGGATAACTATGACGTCATAAAATAATCTCGTTTCAGAAAGAGCGCAGTAGCATAATGATCTCGTGTTCAACGGGTTAACACTAATGTCAGATAGTATGCGCCATATGACATATATTGAATCAAATTAATTTAACCCTTCGAGCATGATGACCGTCTTCAGACGATGTCTTAGAATCGGTCCCTGCACTGAAAGAATAAAAAAATAATAATGGCCGTAGAGCCAACTAAGACATTTATGATGATCTGAAATTTAAAAAAACCCATGATTTGGTGTCTATGATTTATACAAAAATATTTCGGCATCGTAGGGGTTAATAGAATATACTGAATTTATCAAACCAAGAAGGCTTCAAGCTGTATTTTCTGGTACATTTAAATAAAACATTGTAATTTTTATTTACTGTAAAGTGTGAATTTCTGTATAAATTCCGATCTCAGCAAGTAAAAAAATATCTGGGTACATAGAAGATCAACCGCTAGCTCTGCACTGAATATAACATCTGAGCCTAAGTACAGTTGGCAGGAGTTGGGAACATATTGATGTGGCATAAGCCTTTCCCAGAAACCACGAGACACTGACCCAATGTTGATTTGATGGTGGGCCAGCATTTCAACAACAAATCGGCATCGGTTGAGACACTGACCCAATGTTGATTTGATGGTGGGCCAGCGTTTCAACAACAAATCGGCATCGGTTGAGACACTGACCCAATGTTGATTTGATGGTGGACCAGCATTTCAACAACAAATCGGCATCGGTTGAGGCACTGACCCAATGTTGATTTAATGGTGGGCCAGCGTTTCAACAACAAATCGGCATCGGTTGAGACACTGACCCAATGTTGATTTGATGGTGAGCCAGCATTTCAACAACAAATCGGCATCGGTTGAGACACTGACCCAATGGTGATTTGATGATGGGCCAGCGTTTTAACAACAAATCGGCATCAGTTGAGACACTGACCCAATGTTGATTTGATGGTGGGCCAGCGTTTCAACAACAAATCGGCAACGGTTAAGACACTGACCCAATGTTGATTTGATGGTGGGCCAGCATTTCAACAACAAATCGGCATCGGTTGAGACACTGACCCAATGTTGATTTGATGGTGAGCCAGCATTTCAACAACAAATCGGCATCGGTTGAGACACTGACCCAATGGTGATTTGATGGTGGGCCAGCGTTTTAACAACAAATCAGCATCAGTTGAGACACTGACCCAATGTTGATTTGATGGTGGGCCAGCGTTTCAACAACAAATCGGCATCGGTTAAGACACTGACCCAATGTTGATTTGATGGTGGGCCAGCATTTCAACAACAAATCGGCATCGGTTGAGACACTGACCCAATGTTGATTTGATGGTGGGCCAGCGTTTCAACAACAAATCGGCATCGGTTGAGACACTGACCCAATGTTGATTTGATGGTGGGCCAGCATTTCAACAACAAATCGGCATCGGTTGAGACACTGACCCAATGTTGATTTGATGGTGGGCCAGCGTTTCAACAACAAATTGGCATCGGGATAACTCTTAAAAGCGCTAAATAAATATTTTAAATACAATCTAAATTTTCACCCACTTGAAGTTGTGTCTCGCTACCGCGACCCACAACTTCACGTGGATGAAAATTACTATTTGTTTAATTTCAGGCTAAACATTTGCAAATCTTGATTCCTAAAGAGCCATTTCATTCTGGATATCAGTGATTTTATGAACTAAAAAAAACAGATTTAAAGCGACTATTGTCGCACTCAGCGGTTTAAGGGTTAACGTCTTGTGTTTGCTGATGGTGGGCAGGGAATAAACAGGCACCAAAACTACTGATGATCACAAAATACTCACAGAAGAAATATCTTCAGCATCAAAGGCTGTATCAAAAGCCACTTCAATGTCATTCTCTGGAAGAGCAGCTCCTCCTGAATTGTGATCCCATCCCAGACCACACAGAGCCCCGGTGAATCTCGTCCTCTCAGGATCTGTTCTGTATAATCCATCAAATCTCGCTAGTAAGTCTTTAGTTACAATGTTAAATAGACAAATGTGTAAATGAATACATGTAGTATACACAACTACCTATATTAAACGTTCTATGAGGTGGTACAAGATTGCTTAAACAATTGGTCGCACTATGTTTGTAATTTCATAAAATAAAACTGACTCGCAAAAATATTGCCACTTACCTCAGTTCCGCATTTGGCGCAAACAACAGCATCATAAGTGCTGCTAGACCATGTATGTTGGGCATGATAGTGGTGTCATTGGTTGTGATTATTGTACCTGAAGGATTTAAACCTATTCTAGCTGCCACCATCAATCTTGCGTGTGTATCATGAGGCTCATCATCAAGGGCAATGGTATTGACACTGCCCTGATTAATCCTGGTTGGCCTTAAAATTCACAAAATATAATCATTAACTCAAAAATATATCTATGCAGAAAATAGATACATTAATAAAGTATTGTGTATCTTAAGCTCTCAACAGGTAAATAAAAGCAATCGAGGCTAAAAGAGCCTTGTTTTCGTTACCGTGTGAACAAGGATTTCGCGAAGAGAATCACATACACTAAAATTTATTGTAACAAATAAAAAATTAGTCGCCAGCTGGCTACTATTTTGAATATTGATGTATATTGAATATTAAACATAATTTTTTTTTTGAATATTAAATATAATCAGTTCATCTATCCAGGTTCTAGGATATGTTAATGGATGCAAAAAACTGATTGCAATAGCTAACCATTTGTAAAATGAAACCGATACACAAATTGGTCAAGCTGAGCACATAATTGCGATCTTTTAAATCATAATTCATGTTGTGTTATGGTTTACCTTGTCCCCTGGATCACTAGATAGAGGTCATTGACGTCATTACATTAGATCAATCAAGTATAACAATGAACCTCTTTGACAAACTCATATGTTGGTAATACATGTCCTACCAGATTTCTTTCTCATAGGACAAAATGATTACTCACAGGGTTCTTCCTGAACAAGTGACACTGTGGAATACCATCTCATAAGGATTACTTGGTCCCGCCAACTTAGCCTGTAAAATCACATATCATACATTACAAAATTTAGCAAAATGTCTAACAAACTTTATGATACAATTTTTCAGTTAATAACCCTTATCCTGCTAATTCAATCTATTTAAATTTTCACCCACTTGAAATTGTGTCTGGCTACCGCCGGTGAAAATTGTTCAGATTTGTTTAACTTGAAACAAAACATTTGCAAATCTTCATGTTCCAACACTCATTTCAATCCCAATATCAGTTATTTAATTTGATTATAAAACGGATTAGAAATGACTAGTCGTGATTAGCAGACAAAGGATTTAAAAAAATTTATTTATGTTGTACACACCCGTGCACCTCTCTTGGCAAGTCCCATTTTCTCTGGATCCATTCCATCTCTTTTATGCAGAGCAAGCCAGTCTATACCTTTGATACCATGTACAACTTCCTTCCCTGTAGGAAACACCTGATTTTCTCGTTCTTCGTGATTTTGCTGCAAACAAAGTCCATTATCATATATCTTTATGGATGTTGATTAGTAATGTCTTTCATCTGCCGGCCAATAGTTTATTAACCCTTAAAGCGGTAAATTATAGAATTCAAACTTTTACCAACTTGAAGCTCTATGTGTCTCACTGCCGCGACCCACAACTTTAAAGCTGCTAAAAATTATTCACAAATATGTACAATTTGAATCTAAACATTTGTCAATCAAGCAAAATCAATGCCAATTTGCTGTTGATTTTTTTTGTTTGAAGGACAAACAAAAAAGCTAAGAACAGCCCTAGACGTGATTAGCACTTTAACCCTTGTGCTGCTGGAACTGTATACAGTTTCAATCAAGTTTAGGACCAAATAATATGCCACTGAAATCCATAAAAAAATTTGTGATAGATGCTCAGTTAATTCTTATTTTAACCTGTCCTGTTTCCTACAACTTTCCTACAAGAGAAATTATACAAAAAGGGTATGTGGTCAAATTGAAGAGCTAAAGGTTCTGCTCATGAAGGCTCATTAGAACTACAATTTTTAAGCAACATTCCTTATATGACCGGATGAGCTACAGCAATGTTACATCTTAACACTTATCCCATTAAGTTAATTTATTTTAAATTTTCACCCACTTTTGTGTATCTCTACCGCGACCCACAACTTCAAGTGGGTGAAAATTACACCTATTTGTTTAATTTCAGATCAAACATTTGCAAATCTTGATGTTTTGAAAGCTCATTTCATTCCCAATAACAGTGATTTGGTTGGGTAATAAAACAGGTTGAAAACAACTAAATTCATGATTAGTGGTGTGAGGGTAAACAAGTCATCTTCAATTTTCTGTGACATTACATTACACCACAATGTTAGATAGACATCCCAGCAAACACAAAACATTTGTGTACCATTTATACACTGTTGGACCAACGTCGAAAACGTTGGTCCAACATTGTATAAATGTTATACAAATGATTTGTTTTAGCTGGAATATGCCTATTATGCAGAGAGTATTGAAATCAAACCTTTGAAGAGAAATTTTCTTCCGCCTTGTCAGCATAAAATTTCTTGATAAGTTGATCATTGATGTGAATCTCTATTTTATTTGGTAATGTTTCATATAAATCTACTCTCACCACACTGTTGACAATGGAGTAAACCTACAAATGCAAGAAAGGGGAGCATAAATACCATTATTACCATTCACAAAAATAAATTAGCTCATCAATCCAATAATAGAAATGAATTTATGTTGCAACTCGTGATTAGCCATACAATAAAGCTTTACAAAAATAACTTGTTTTGTCAATAAAGAAATATATCCACAATCTGTAGGGTTGTATAAAATAGTTTGACATAATGCCTACAAAATCATTGTCAGAAGAGTCAGATGATTCACAAATGTTTTTCTTACCTTTGCCTTGAGATTCAGTTTGTTCTCAACAAAAGATTTGAATGTATCATAAGCTTCTATTGTCCAACTTCCATTAGGACATTTCACAGGTGAAGGCATTATGCCACTAAGTTGACATTCAAATGCCTGTCAAAGACAATATACTACATTTAATACATCACATAAAATTAAAAACCTTAACCCTTTAACGGCCGGTCCTGAATATATTCAGTTTCTCATTTCTTTTACTGCCACATTAAGTACCACATTTTAAACATGTTAAAAATAAAATGTGAAGATTTGGATCGCGCCATCAAGACACAACTTCAAGTGGGTGAAAATTCCAATTAAATAATTTGGTGGTTGTAGGGTTAAGCAGCTTGTTAGTAATTTAAATACAAGCTGGTGCATATGATTCATACCGGTACTAACAAATACGCTTCTATAAAAACAGACTTGAACAAAATACAGTCTATAACAAGTTCAAATCACTACATGAACATCTTTGTTGATTAATATGTGACAGGTCACATCATTCAATCAATTAACACAGAATTAGCCAGGCTCTTTTAAATAATCTTCTTGATGGCTTCTATAGTAAGGCAGAACTATGTGGCCATTCAATTACAAATATCTATTTTATAATTAACCCTTAAAATGCTAATCGTGTTTTTTTTGCAGTAATAATTCTTTCTTGATTTCTAACCTGGAAAGGTAATCTCAATAGCTCAGTTGGAATAGCCTTTAATTCTTGACACAAAACTCCAGCTCCATTCCCGTAATCCACAAAAAACACCTGAAAATGTAAAAAGTGTATATAATGGTTAGGCCTACCATCTCATAAAAAATGACAAAACAAAATAGATAGAAAACTATAATTGCTCCGTAACCCTAGCTATGTCCAAGATTTGGGCAGCTGTGTCTGTACAATGTCAGGCATTTTTGATGAAAAATGACTTTTTGAATTCAGAGTGATATGGCTATGTTTTTCTTGTCAAAAAACATGTAAAACCATATATATTTAGTTTCAGTGGGTCCTGGGCTACAAAGTGGTTGCTATGAAAACTCCCCCTGGTGAGTGAAAAATCCAAGATGGCCACCCAAAATGGCCGCAAATCACCAGTCATGTCACTTAAAACAAGTTTGAGTCCACATAAATGGTTGTAAATAAAAGCATGTGTGGTACTTGACATCTAGGAATGATCACTGTTATAAACTGAGTAGCTTAAAAAAAAATTTGGGCAAAAAAAATCAATTTTAAGGATTTTAGAGCAATTAGCGTTCAGAGTGGGAGTGCCAAAAGTAGCAAGCTCATACGCTATTTCTCATGAAAAATCCACGATCTAACATATACATGTTATTGAAATTAGCCAAAAACTTTTTAAAGCTATATAAAAATGTAAATTTTATTTTAGTTTGTCCTAGGCTATGCAATGGTTACTATTGCAATGCCACATTATGAGCAAAAATTCCAAGATGGCCGCCCAAAATGGCCGCCATTTGCTAAAAAGCAGCAAAAAACAGGTTTGTTGCCATACAAATACATGTAGCTCTAAGTGAAAGTCAATCATATTTGTTGACATAAAGTGTTTAAAAATATCATAAATTAAGCATCTCTGAGGAAGAAGACCCTAGACTATCTGTTTTCAACCTTTTATGTGTCAGGAAAAGATCGATTTAGAGCATAGTCATGATAGTGCAGCTGTGCCATGTCTAATTGACCAGCCGTGATATGTTTACATGTTCTTGGGATATTATAGGCCTGCATAGTCTAAGACTAAGACGTGAACAGCCAAACAACATTACTTTTAAATATGGGTGTGGCTTCAGTTACAGTTTGGACCAGGGAACAACTAACGATATGCCCATTCATATAGGGCCGTTAGCCTTAGTCCAAGCCGCCAAATGCGAGCCGATGTCCGACGATTTACACTCGGGTTTTTCCGAAATTCCAAAATGGCGGCGCATGGATTTGAGCATTTTCAATATTTGTTGGCAATTCATTGCGCGATTGTTGAACAAATAGTAATAGCTATAGTAAATGAATATGAAAAAATGATTCAACATATTTGTATTTATAACGTGACACATTTATAAAAATATTTATTTATTAGAACTTGATCAAAGTCGATGTTAAACATTGAAGCGAACCACAAATTGTCAATTTGTTGACAACCTGAGCGGAAGCGATGACGATCTAGGTCAGACTGTAAGACGATCTCTGATTGGTCCGTGAGGGCATCTCCCAGCCAATTAAAATATCGGCTACATAATGACAATACTGTGTGATAGATGTCACCTAGATTATTAAGATATATATTTTTGAAACAAGGAAGTTTAGAGGAGGGAGTTGGGAGGACCAAACACATGTGTGACCTGGATAAAACAAAACTGTTTAGTTTAAATGCCATGTAGATTTACCAATGACACTCAAAGTTTCTCAATTATTCCCCGTCCCCCTAGACATTTTTTTTAACAGTTAATTTTGAAAAGGTGAATCTATATGTTGGTTCAATGTGGCAGACACAAACCCTTAAAAGGCGAAGATCGACTCTTGCACTGTAAGAATTAAAAAATTAAAATATTTGTAATGGCCGTAGATACATAACACAGGTATTCAAATGAAGCATAAAGAGCTAACTAGAAAGAGCCAAGACATTTATGATGATTTCGAATTGAAAAACACTTTGGTCTCCATTGTTGATATAAAAAATATGTCAGCGCATTACCCCTTAAAGAGCGGGGATCGACTTTAGTCGTCAGAATCTGATGTCTGTAGACGTCAGATTCTGACAAATAAAGTTGATCCCCGCACTGTAAGAGTAAAAATATTTATAATGTCCGTAACATAGATATTCAAATGAACCAGAAAGAGCTGACTAAGACATTTATGATGATTTCAAATTGAAAAGCCCTTTTGGTCTCCATGGATTTTACAAAAAGAATTCAGCGCTGTAAGGGTTAAGGGCTAAAATGACGATGGGTTAATGTACAGCATCTGCTGACGAGCTTTTTGAAGAATCATTATTTTTCACTCACTTGCACAAGATTCCCATCAATACTTTGGATGTAAGCCCTGTAATATTCTTCACAGCCTTGTTCACCATATGGCGCTAAGCAGAAATTTCCAACTTCAGGACGTGCCACATACTGCAGATACAAAGAGAAATGTTGTTTTATATTTAAAAATTAACAGAAATTTCTGGCTCATGACAATCACCAACAATAATGTTGATGATTGTAATAATTAGCATGCTATCATTAAAATGTCTGTTGGTTCTAATTTTGTGAATCATAAAATAAAACATAATATCTATAGATCCTTTTTTAAATTTATGGCAAGGGCTCCTGGGATGGTCGTTAGTGATAAGACTTTTCAATTCATTTAAACATTTAAGGTCAAATCAGTAGGAGGTGTTTTGTCTCCTTTATAACATAGTACAGAGTCAGTGGTAGTATTCCACAATAACCATCTGAGAAAACTATTTCGAGTGAATACAAATTAGGAAATACATGTATGCGCAATATGAACCAAAACATATGCCAATCTAGCATATATATGCCAAATTAGCAGTTCGCAGGGCAGAAGTTGATAGATTAGCTAGCATGCAAAATTATAGAAATAATGAGAAACAAGAGCACACTCGACAATAGCCTGCCGCCATTATTGAACTTGAAGTCATTATTGCGGCCACAAGGTCAAATTATTGACGTAAAATGCGAAAAATGACAATAAATCGGCCATTTTCAATTTTTTCCCAGTCATTATTGAACTTGTCTGAGAACTGGTTATTAGTAACATGCATAACAGATTTGAAGATGATACATGGAAAACTGTTCAAGTTATCGCGCCCACAAGGTCAAATTATTGACGTAAAATGTGAATAATCACAATAAATCGGCCATTTTGAAATTTTTTTCAGCCATTAATGAACTTGTCCAAGAACTACTTATTAGTAACATGCAAAACAAATTTGAAGAGAATACGTGGAAAACTTTTCAAGTTATCGCACCCACAAGGTCAAATTATTGACGTAAAAGGCGAAAAATCACAATAAGTCGGCCATTTTGATTTTTTTTTCGGGCATTATTGAACTTGTCCGAGCACTGGTCATTAGTAACATGCATAACGAATTTTGAAAGGATACATGAAAAACTTTTCAAGTTATCGCGCCCACAAGTAAATGTTAACGCCGACGCTGACGCCGACGCTGCGACGCCAAACTTCAATTGCAATAGCCCACCTTTTTTAATTAAAATTGAAAGGCGGGCTAAAAATGAGCATTTCTTCTTTAGTGCTTGTAGTAATTAAAGGGTTAATAATATGGGGATCAAAATGTCACCAAAACAATTCCCCAGAGGTATGTAATGGCTATGTGAAGTACGAGAAACAAAAGTTCATAGATTAGTAGCTATTTTGAAAACAAAGCTATTTTGGTCGGAAGACGTAGGTCAGAGATCATAATCTCCAAAAGACACATCAACACCCTTAACGGATGTGTGTGTAATATGAAGAAAATCCCGATCTGCTCTGGAAAAGAAAATGCAGAGAGACGGACGGCCAGTCGGATGTCCAAGCCAACGCCATAATCCTCGCACCAACTTCGTGGCATTCAGTATAATGTGATATGGGTGCAGCATGAATGGTTAAAATATGAAAACAAAAAAGATATACACATGTGACATACATTTGACTGGTTGCTTGCAAAGTACATATTTATACTCTGTTGAAGATCATGTAAGTCCTTCCAAGTGGTGTCATCTGCTTTGTGTGCCCAGAAGTGACCACAATCAATGATCTGAAAATATAGAAAACGACTTTAAATTTGCTATAGATCAGCAAACTTTTTCAAGGTTTATTTTATATTACCGCTTTAGCTATTATGCAAGAATTAGATTTCCGAGATAATGAGAAAAAAAAGAGGTGTTTATTGGTGCAAAATTTGTCATGGATTATCCTTGTGGGAGACCATACATTTTGTTGCATATTCATGGTCCAGCTATTTTGCTTTGTTTTTGAGTTACTTAAATACAGTAGCACAAAATTACTCAAATTCAAAATGGCCGATAAAAGACCATTTTAAAATCGTTTGCTGCCAAAAGTTAATCAAGTCATTGGCTGACATTGCTGTGCATATCCAGGGGAAAAAATTCATCATTTTTATCCACTAGCCAGCCGGGCTGGTGGAACTAAAAATCCACTAGCCCTTATGATTTTTTAATCGCCCTTACTAGTTGCCGGACTATGAGCGATATTGCTGAATCATTGGTTAATGATTTTTCCCCCTTCTAACCCATCTTCCGTAGGCTTAGCCTGAGCATTTTTGCTGCAGGTGGGCATTTTAGCTTTAATCTGCAGTTGTTTAAGCTCTAGTGAAGTCAGAGTGACCAGCCACGCCACCTGAAAATGTCTCTGTCGGCCTTTATCTTCATATAAAGTTACGTTATTGAACCAGCATTTCTTCTCCAGTTTACTTTATTTTCTTAGCTGGTGGCGACCCCACCTCCCATAATTCACTTAGATTTAATTAGCTGTTCATAATTATTACATGTACAGACAATTAATTTAATCCGACATTGGCTCACTAGTATTCATTCCAAGAAGAGAAAGAAGGGGCCATGTTGCCCACTTCGGTGAAAAAAGGGGCCATCTAAAAAACAAGAGCACACTCGATAATAGCCCCCCGCCGAATTATGATAAAGAAAGTAAAGACGAATGTCATCACGTAAATAACAACCCAAGATATAAATGGTATGTTAAACCAGCCGCTTTTCAAGTTATCGCGCCCACAAGGTCAAATTATGGGCGTAAATTAAAGGTGAAAAATCGCAATAAGTCGACCATTTTGATTTTTTTACCCGCCATTATTGAGCTTGTCCAAGAACTGCTTATTAGTAAGATGCATAACAAACTTGAAGAGGATACTTGTGAAAATGTTGAAGTTATCGCGCCTACAAGGTCAAATTATTGACGTAAAATGAGAAAAATCGCAATTAATCGGCCATTTTGAATTTTTTTTCAGCCATTATTGAACTTGTCCAAGAACTACTTATTAGTAACATGCATAACAAATTTGAAGAGGATAGGTGAAAAACTTTTCAAGTTATCGCGCCCACAAGGTCAAATTATTGACGTAAAATGAGAAAAATCACAATAAATCGGCCATTTTTTTTTTTTTTTCAGCCATTATTAAACTTGTCCAAGAACTACTTATAAGTAACATACATAACAAATTTGAAGAGAATATGTGAAAAACTTTTCACGTTATCGCGCCCACAGGGTCAAATTATTGACGTAAAATGAGAAAAATCGCAATAAATCGGCCATTTTTTTTTTTTTCGGCCATTATTGAACTTCTCCAAGAACTACTTATTAGTAATATGCATAACCAATTTGAAGAGAATATGTGAAAAACTTTTCACGTTATCGCGCCCACAGGGTCAAATTATTGACGTAAAATGAGAAAAATCGCAATAAATCGGCCATTTTTTTTTTTTTCGGCCATTATTGAACTTCTCCAAGAACTACTTATTAGTAATATGCATAACCAATTTGAAGAGGATATGTGAAAAACTTTTCAACTTATCGCGCCCACAAGGTCAAATTATTGACGTAAAATGTGAAAAATCGCAATAAATCGTCCATTTTTTTTTTTTTTTCGGCCATTATTGAACTTGTCCGAGAACTGGTCATTAGTAACATGCATAACAAATTTGAAAAGGATATGTGAAAAACTTTTCAAGTTATCGCGCCCACAAGGTCAAATTATTGACGTAAAATGTGAAAAATCTCAATAAATCGGCCATTTTTTTTTTTTTTCGGCCATTATTGAACTTGTCCGAGAACTGGTCATTAGTAACATGCATAACAAATTTGAAAAGGATACGTGAAAAATTTTCAAGTTATCGCGCCCACAAGGTCAAATTATTGACGTAAAAGGTGAAAAATCGCAATAAGTCGGCCATTTTGAATTTTTTTCAGCCATTATTGAACTCGTCCGAGAAGTGGTCATTAGTAACATGCAAAACAAATTTGGGAAGGAAACATGAAAAACTTTTCAAGTTATCGCGCCCACAAGTAAATGTTAACGCCGACGACGCCGAACTTCAATTGCAATAGCCCACCTTTTTTAATTAAAATTAAAAGGCGGGCTAAAAATCGCAATAAATCGGCAATTTTTTTTTTTTTTTCGGCCATTATTGAACTTGTCCGAGAACTGGTCATTAGTAACATGCATAACAAATTTGAAAAGGATATAAGAAAAACTTTTCAAGTTATCGCGCCCACAAGGTCAAATTATTGACGTAAAATATTAAAAATCGCAATAAATCGGCCATTTTTTTTTTTTTTCGGCCATTATTGAATTTGTCCGAGAACTGGTCATTAGTAACATGCATAACAAATTTGAAAAGGATACGTGAAAAACTTTTCAAGTTATCGCGCCCACGAAGTCAAATTATTGACGTAAAAGGTGAAAAATCGCAATAAGTCGGCCATTTTGAATTTTTTTTCAGCCATTATTAACCTTGTCCGAAAAGTGGTCATTAGTAACATGCAAAACAAATTTGGGAAGGAAACATGAAAAACTTTTCAAGTTATCGCGCCCACAAGTAAATGTTAACGCCGACGACGCCGAACTTCAATTGCAATAGCCCACCTTTTTTAATTAAAATTAAAAGGCGGGCTAAAAACGAAAACTGTTCTGCCAATATAATCAAGTCAGTTATTTGAAACATAATAAAAATGATGTCAAATAAGCATACTTGAAAAATATATATATATATTCTTTCATATCGTTTAGGGGCTATTCAAGGTAACTGAACTTGATATGTAGTCCTATCAACAAAGAAGTAGGGAAGTCTATGGAGCTCTAGCCTCTATGGCATCATGACACAGCAAGGCACAACATAACTGGGATAAAAAGGTTATCTCAGGTGTATTAAATTAGGCCTTTTATGGGGTGTAATTTACTTTGTGTTAGGCCTATTGGCATGGTTAGACCTTCTTAGTCTAAACACCCCTACATGTCCAGTTATTCACATCGTTTCTGCGCCCACATACATGCGCCAGCGGCAGCCCTGTGTGTGACTGAAACTGGAGTATTAGCCACAGCTTGCATTCACACAAAATTGCAACACGTTTTTGCAGACGTTTTTATGTAAGATTAATGCTTGATTCATCAGGTCTATAATACATGAGTCTTTTAAAATCAGCAACAAATCTGCATCTATTCACCCACAGCTCGTTGGGCAATGAAATGTTGTCAGCATGCATGTATGTCAAAAAACTAGATAAATGATCTTCTTGATCAGTGCCATTTTGAACTGTGAAATATCGGGTGAAACGAATGCTGGGAACCACGACGCAAAAAGTGACGCTGTGGGCTGTCATGGCTACCACAGATCGGGCCACATGCAATAAACGCGCCCACGCACCTCTGATTGACCAGGCCGTAGGAATATACTGGTCAGTAGTTTGTTTAACAACTTGGTGAACGTGATTTTTATGTCCACGTGTGTCAGCATCAAACTTGATTCAGTTGCTCACTTTTTGGTGTGCCAAATCTTGAATTATGTGCGCTTATGTGCTCCTCAAATGTAGGTCCCCCTAAAAGGCTGATACACACAACCACGTGTGAGCCGAAACAACGCTCTGTAGCGCGCAACGACGACGATGCCTGTACATGCTGTGCGGCGCTCTGCAGTTATGCGTAAATTTAGCCACACATGATCTGCGGATCGCACAGGGAATCAGTCGCCAGCAGGGCTAGTGACATGCTGATTTACAATCGCCCTTACATAATTCTTGTCGCCACGGGCGACCGGGCGTATGTGAATTTGCATCCCTGATATCTCCCAAATTTAAGAAGATATGCTGGAATTTTTTTCCTGGATCGCGCTAACGAGTATTTCCTTGTTAGTGGTCCTAGTAATTAATGGGTAGATTATATGGGAATCATAATGTCTGAAGCTATGTGAAGTATGAGGATGCAGAATTTGATAGATTAGTAGCTATGTTGAAAACAAATAAATGCGGCGGCAGTGGACCGTGTGGAATACAGTAAGCAGACCGCCTTGGTGAGGGCTGCTTAATTTTTACACTGATGAAAACAACAAATAATTAAATTTAGTGAATATTTCACCTACATTCGAAGTGATTTCTTCATACTCACATAGGTGACATAAAGAGGCACAATAGAGAGATGTGGTGAAGGTAAAGGCACTTGGCAGGGTACAGGTAGAGCATGGCTGTCGCTATCAGAACCATTTTGAAGCGCTGGCATGCTACAAAACAATCGAATATGATCAGAATTATTCCACTGGGCATTGTAGTCTTAATATGTTTATACAGTAGCACCTACTGATTCTGTTAACCCTTTCAGTGTGGGACCGTCTTTAGACGTCTAAAAACGGTCCCCACAATGAAAGAATATAAAAAAGGAATTGCCTTAGGCCCATAACATAGATATTCAAATAAAGCGTTAAGAGCTAACTAAGACATTTGTGATGATTTCAAATTGAAACAAGAGGCCAGCTGGCCACCATGATCCCCCTCCCCACACCTGTGATAAGAAATTTTTCAGGGTGCATTCTTCCCTGAACTCTCACATTCTGTTTCACAGTAATGGTCTCCTTATTAGCACAGTATGCCATATATATTACAGATATTAAAGTCAATAACAATATCAAGTCGGTTATTTTTAAATTAGATCAAGTTCAGGCAATATCCCTCCCTGAAACCACCTATTTTGTTCTATAGTGATTTTCCAGCTATCTGGCACAGTTTTCCCGATATGACCTATATTCACCCTTACAATGCTGAATTATTTTCGCATAAATCATCGAGACCAATTTGAAATCATCATAAATGTCTTAGTTAGTTAGTTATTTAATTTGAATACCTGTGTTATGGGTCTGCAGCCATTAGAACTAGTTTTACTCTTACAGTGTGGGGGATGTCAGAATCTGATGTCTGCAGACGTCAGATTCTGACGTCTAAAGGCGGTCCTGCACTGTAAGGGTTAATGTCAATAATGGCATAAATTCAGCCTTTTTGAGATCGAAGAAAAAAATTGCTAAAAAATAATTTTCAAACAAAATTTTCCCTGCATATCCCCACCTGAAACAGCACATTTTGTCAAAGACTTAAAGGTCTAGCTCTGTTTGCCAGATATCAGGCATATTAAAGTCAATTATGGCTGATAGTCAGCCATTTTCAATTTGATCAAGTTGAAATTTTTCAGGGGATATCACTACCTGAAACCTCACATGTTGTTTTCTTTTAATGATCTAGCTATCTGGCACGGTTTGCCAGATATCAAGTATTCTAAAGTTAATTGCTGATAGTCAGCCATTTTGAATTTGATCAAGTTGAAATATTTCAGGGGATATCCCTACCTGAAACCGCAAATTTTGTTTTATAGTAATGGTGTTAATGTAAATGGAAAAAACTCTGAATATTTCTCATGTAATGTTGGAGTTCGACAAGGAGAAAATTTATCTCCGTTGCTTTTTTCTCTCTACTTAGCTGATCTTAACGAATTTATATCACGATCTTGTGAAGGTCTAGAAAAAATCCAGGAGATGGACCAGCTAGTCCATGATCCAACAGAAGATCTAGTATCGTACTTAAAGTTATATATTTTGATGTACGCGGATGATACTGTATTATTGGCTGAATCCCCTGAAGACCTGCAAAAATATTTGGATACTCTAAATAATTATTGTAACAATTTTGATTTAAAAATTAACACCAGTAAAACCAAAATATTCATTTTTTCGCGAGGCAAATTAAAAAATATACCTTCGTTTAATTTTGCGGACATGAAACTTGATGTAGTCAATGATTACAATTACCTGGGTGTCACGTTTAATTTTAATGCAAAATTTAATGTTGCAAAACAAAGTCTTTATCAAAAGGGATGTAGGGCAATGTTCGCTCTACTGAAACGGATTAAATCTCTATCTCTACCTCCAGATATTGCAATAAAGTTATTTGACACTCTGGTAAAACCTGTTGTATTATATGGAGCTGAAGTGTGGGGAAGTGAAAATTGCGACATTGTAAATAAAGTGAAATTAAGGTTCTGTAAATATATTTTACATGCTCATAAATCTACTTGCTCTAATATGGTTTATGGAGAGTTGGGTGAAACGCCGCTTCATATAGATATTAAATGTAAAATGATCCTCTACTGGGCGAGACTGATTAACAGTAAAGAAAATAAACTGTCGAAATTGATTTACTCTTTAATATATAAACTTTATGAGAAGGATTTGTTTCATTCTAGTTGGATTACCTCGGTGAAAAACATACTAGATAGTGCTGGATTCTCTGGGATTTGGACGAATCAATCTTTACCTAAATCACCGGATCATTTTAATACAATTCTCAAGTTAAGGCTGCACGACCAATTCATACAAAATTGGAATGAAGGCATAACAAAACGTGGTAAATGTACTGTATACCGTATAATTAAAAATACTTTTGGTTTCGAGAAATATCTGACTGAACTACCTGTAAATAATAGAATTCTTATGACAAAATTTCGGTGCCGCAATCACCGTCTACCAATCGAAGCTGGTTGTCGGGCTCAAATTCAGCGCGACCTACGGTTATGCCTCCATTGCAATGACATCGGCGATGAGTACCACTATCTGTTATGCTGTCCGTTATTCAGAGAAGAGCGTAAAAAATATATAAATGTCAAATTCTGGAAAAGACCTTCCACTAGTCAACTGGAACAATTATTCAAACAAAACGATTATAATAATGTACTGCAGTTAAGTTTATTCGTGAAAGTGATTATCGCAAAGTTTTAAAGTGTTCTTAACAATGAATAATAACATCTAATCCACTGATTCTTGTATAAATCATTACAATTGTAAATAGAATTATAATATGCACTGTATTGTATTATATGGCGCCAGCGCTTTCCTGGCTCTTCTGTCATGTTCCGCACACAGGAACCATCAGCAATAAATACTTGTTACTTGTTACTTGTCTAGCTATCTGGCAAGGTCTGCCAGAAATCAAGCATAGTTACTGAATTTAATTATAGCTGATAGTCAGCCATTTTGAATTTGACAAAGATAACAAATTTTAGGGCATATCCCTACATGAAACCAAACATAATGTTTTATAGTAATGGTACAGCTATTTGGCATGGTTTATGAGATATCAGGCATATTCTGAAACTCAATAGTCCTGCAATGTAATACAATGAAGTATGGGGGAGGGGGGCTTATATAACATTGTTTTCAATGGGCATATCCCTACATGAAACCAAACATAATGTTTTATAGTAATGGTACAGCTATTTGGCATGGTTTATGAGATATCAGGCATATTCTGAAACTCAATAGTCCTGCAATGTAATACAATGAAGTATGGGGGAGGGGGGCTTATATAACATTGTTTTCACTGATTAGCCATTCAAATCAAAAGGGTTTCTGGTGATGTCACTGTATTTCACAGAATTAAAGTTAATTATGGCCGATGGTCTGCCATTATTAAATCTGATCGAGTTGAGATTTTTCAGGGCATATCCCCACCTGAAACAACACATTGTGTTCCATTGTGTGTATTTATTTGTTCGCTATCTCTCTTGTTATTGTTACCTTGTAGAAGAGCGTAGCCGCAGAGCTGCACTGTTTTGGGCAGCTTCTCCTAGACTTATATTATCGAATTTTTCTGTGATTGATCTCTCATGAAATAGAGGAACATCCATCGGGATCCGTAATTCCCTATCAAAAAAAGAAGCATATTATCAGCAAAATAACCAGTACAGATTTACCGGGTTCAACGTAAATCACAAATAATATTAGGCTGAATTGGGTGGTTTACCCCATTGTTAATATTGACAAATATACATGTAAATGCTTATTTGATTCGTTTTGTGTTACTCACCGTCATTCGGTTTGTCTTTTTTTATTAGCACATTATTACCAGCTTTTGAACATTTTAATGATAAAACGTGACATCAATCAGCAAGATTTCAAAATCGTTAACCTACATTTTGTCAAATCTGAATAATTTTCACTCACTTGAAGTTGTGGATCGCTTCAGCGAGACACAACTTCAAGCAGGTGAAAATTTCAATTAAATAATTTGGCGGTTAAAGGGTTAAGTTGGTGTCCATAATATTTTGGGAGGTCAGTCCAAGGCAATTTAGCTCGCATAAATTAAGCAAACGAACAGTCACTTAGTAGTTAGCAACCATAAGCCCTGGCCATAAAAAATAAAAAATATAGAAGATATATAAAAAAATATACTAGAGCCTGACAGCACTGAAGTAGAGCTTGCGCCGACCTTCAGGCTCAGTGTTCTAAGGACAGATAAAATGCAGCTGTCTCACAATTGAAGCTGCATAACTGTTTTGCTTTTATTAATCAAGAGATCAGGTCATAGAATATTGTGTTTTAATTTTATATTTTATTACATGTATTCAAAGTATTAAAACCCAATGGGGGCTCCTGAACTCTGAAACTTAAAGTTTAAAGTCCTAAGTCTGAAGTCTAAACTCTTCAAGTCTGAAGTCCAATGTTGCAAGTCCAAAGAAATCTGAAGTATATTGTCCAAAGTCTGAAGTGCAAAGACTGAAGTTCAAAATCCGAGTGTCTGTAGGGCGAAGTGTGTCCGAAGTAAATTCGAAGTCTAAAATCCGAAGTCTGAAGTCAAAGACTGAAGTTCAAAGTCCTAAGTCTGACCAAAGCTTGAAATCCAGTGCCTGTCCGAAGTTTGAAGTCCGAAGTCTGTCAGAAGTCTTAAATCTGAAGTCTGAAATTCAAAATCAGAATTCTGTCCGAAGTCCAAAATCTGTTGTCTCAAATCTGAAACCAAAGTCCAAAATCCGAAGTCAGAAGTTTAAAATTTAAAGTCTGATGTTCGAAGTCTGTCCCAAGTCCAATGTCTGAAGTGGGAGTATGAAGTCCGACGTCTGAAGTCTGCGCGAAGTTTGTCTGAAGTAGGCCTATGTCCAAAGTCTGAAAACTACCTGATATATGTCCGCGGTCTGCAATCCAACATCCGTCCGAAATCTAAGATTTGACGTCTGAAGTCCGAAGTATGTTAGAAGGCCAAAATCCGAAGTCTAAAGTCCACACTCCGAAGTCTGACATAGGCCTATGAAGTCTGTCTGAAAAACAGAAATCTGAAGTCTGATGTCCGAAGTTTTTCCGAGTCCAAAAACTGCCTGAAGTATGTCTGAAGTAGGCCTACTACATACGTCTGTTCAAAACCTGGAGTCCAAAAACGGAAGTCTGAAGTCCAAAATCTGAGTCTGTAACAAAAGTCGGGAGTCTCTCAAAAGTCTAAAACCGAAGTCCAAACTCCAAAATCTGAAGTTCGATGTCTGAAGTCTGTTTGAAATCTGCCCAGTCTGTCTGAAGTCGTATATGTGAAGTTCGAAGTCCAAAATTTGAAGTTTGAATTCTGAAATAAAAGTCTGTCTGAAGTCCATTCGTCGTCTGTCCAAAGTTTGAATTCCGAAATCTGTCCGAAGTATGCCCAAAGTCTGTACGAAGTCTTAAGACCGAATTCTGAAGTCTAAAATTGCCACAAAAATTAAAAATGGCTAAAAAAACGCATAGGCCTAAGCAAAAAAATTAATCAATCTGTCATAATAAAAAATGAAAAGTCACAGTTACCTTCTAGTTTTCAAATTAACTTTAAAGTAAGTTGGGGTATGGTCAACAAAAAGTCATAAGCTGTTTCTTCATCTTTACCGATAGACTACATAAAAATATTGTTTTTCATGTAGGCCTAACGCTTAATATCATCACCCTTTTTATTGTAGGCCTAAAGTGCTTATTGATGTCTTGCAGTCTCAGTCTCCTCTACTGTAAAACAGGCCCTCAGTTCCCAAACCATTAACATTTGCAGGGCCTAGGCCTACACTCTACACGCAAGTTAACCCACATAAATACTGCTATGGGCAACTACTATACAACTACTATTTAAAAAAAAATTTAATTTTTTTTTTTTTTCACTCCCGTTTTGTGATGTCTTTTTAGTGGCGCTATATATATATATAGCTAACTGACTGATTTTGTAATATAATGGCTTTTAATATCAGTTGTTCATCAGATGTTTTTTTGAAGAAAAAACATGCCAGATATTACTTAGTGGGAAACCACACCTGCTGCAAATTTCATGCAGCAGTGTAAGGGTAATAGGCCTACTTTCGCCCATCCTGTAGGCTCTGCCTTTGGTGATATCTATTTTCAAAGATCTAATAATTGAATATTTCAATGATAATAGCCTACAAGATTCATAACATCTGTTTTTTAATTCCTATTTTGCCAATCGTATTTATTGATCAATCCAGTTATTTCACGTTGATTTAAGAGTGCAATGTGTGTGACGACACAACATGCAGATCCATATAGGCCTATAGGGCCCTGATAATTATATGGCATAGCTGTCAACTCACGATACCGATACGTGCGTCAGCAGGTGTCCCCTGAGTTGAATACTCAACTACAGCAAACACGAGACATCCACCCAATCTTGGACCAAAGTTGGGCCAGCCTCGTAGATGTTGGACCAACGTTGGACTTTTTTCACGCCTAAACTAAGTCCGGCAGTAGGCCTACACCTACGTATTATCCCTAATAAACGCACCCCCCCCCCCCCTAATAAACGCGCACCCTCGTTTTTCAGGTAATCTGTTACACTCATTCTCAGTGTTCTGTCTCTGACCATCTAATGGTGGCAGTGTAGCAATCTGTTTACCCAGAAAATCAGCTGGCTTTAAAAATCAGTCACCAGCTTGCTGCGACAGTAGACGTGTGTAGGGCCTACATGGATGAGCCACGGGTCAGCCGTGTTCTGAGCGTGGGTGTAGGTCTTTAATAGAACTCTTACTGTAAGTAGTGGTAAGCACTATTATGTATGTAGTTGTTGTATATTATGTCGTTTAAACAATGGGCCAACGTCCAGCATGAAACCAGCATTGAATAACATCTATGTGTGTTGGGTAATTAATCAACACCTCAGTCCCGTCTGCCGTGAAAACGATCCTTACAGTCCCACCAAACTATTACCATTGTATGGCCTACAATCTACAACCAAGTTAATCAGTTAATAGGACCTACATTCAACCTGTAGGATTTGGTGATCATCTGTCTTAAGAAACACGCAGTCTAGAGTAGGCCCCTAAATAATATTTCAATGAGAATACATCCATAACTTTGCTTTTAAATTCTTATTTGGCAATCGTATTATCGATCAATCCAAGTGTTTCGCGTTGAGTTACAGTGTAATGTGTGACACATCAACAGGGCCATAGCGTGCAAATGGTCAGCCTCGATCTATCACAGCTATTTTTCACACCTAACATCGGCACCTGCGTTGGCTGCACTTGAGTTGTGTCAGAAGGACTGCAGCTGAGCCTGTCAGGTTTGTTTACAGAAGTGACTGTTCATTGCACTTGCTCATATTTTGGCCGTCAGTTGCTGGATTCCTTAATTTTGTGTGAATATATATGTCGCCAGAATGCATTCTTTCCCTCCTCCCATGCTCCTACAGAAACGGCCACTTCGGTGGCAGTGCTACTCCCCAATAGGCCATTGGCTAGAACCACCCACCATGCACCCCCCCCCCCCCACACACACATTTCAACCTCACCAACTTTTTTTTAAACCTTAATATGTCTAGAACATGAAATGAGATGTTAACAGGAAAAAAATAGGGATGAACTTTATATTTTGAACTCTTATATGGGGGTACACCCAAACTCGTCTAAAATTAGGGGGTAGGGCTACGCAAACGTCTGTCGTAGCTATTGTTTAGCAATCTACACATGCAATATGCCATATAACAGATAATTAAATTCCCCTTCTTATGATATATCACACATTGCAGTAGAGTTGATAGTTGTCTCTCCACATACGCTCAAGCATGATATTTTATTATAAAATAATCAAAATGAACAACAAAACAAACGATTCAACATGGTGAAAGAAAACGACCTACGAAAATGTAATTATTAGACATATCCATATCTGGCCTATATTTTCTGAACCCAGATATGTGTATGCTTAAAAATCAGTGCTATTTATATTTATAAATGTCCTAGATTTTTTTTAATGAAAACATATTGAAGCCTTACTTGAAAATATTTGTATTTAGCATGGGCTGTTATCTGTAACATGATTTTTTTCTCGGAATTTTCGTGTATAATTTTTTATCCACTTGTTTTTACATAATTTGTGTGCACTGAATTCAAATCTGTCGGATAATATTCTATATTTGGTGACGTTTACCTTGCAAATTAGCAAAACACAAAATGGCTGCCAAAATGTAAAGAAACCATCGTATTTTTTTCGCTCAAGAAAGCCTAATGCATGATTTCTGCAAGATTTTTATTATACATTTTTTTCTAGTGTCTTCAGAAAGAAATAATCTTTATTTGACCTTTAAATACGTCGTTTTTTATATATTTACTGTTACTATAAGTATACCGCTAAAAATGTTGATGATAGTATGATTTATTTCTGTAAACATAGCGGACCAGAAATAAAAGTTACTGACGAGTAAATTTAAATGAAAAAATCCAAAATGGCGGCGAAATTCACCTTTATATGAACAAGAAACAAAATGACTATCTAAATGTAAATTAAACATCTTTATTTTATTTTTGGCACGAAATTGCTCAATTTTTTTATTTTGTATGACCTGGGGGCCGAAAAAAACATTATTGGTGTTTATTGTTCATCGTCTGACCTATAGTTTATCGTAAAATCCAAGATGGACCCAATTTTACATATTTACTATAAAAATAATGACGGCATTTTAAATACTAAGCAAATCAAAGCATGTTATAATATACTGTGATTAAATACAGTTTTGAATGCCTTGCAACCTTATCAGCCGTATTACATAGTCTATTTTTTAGTTTTCCATTAAACAAATGTTGTTTATCACATTATAGTTCACATGCATAAAAACAGCTTTTATGTGTGTGTTGGCGGTGACCATTTTGAACTTGAAGGTCAAGCAAAGGTCATTTTGATCGAAAAACATGAGACATAAATTTATCAACTCTAAATCATGCAGAAGCCAGAAATCGTGCAATAATAAGTAACAAAAATATAAAACAGATGTGGTTTTGGCGGCCATTTTTTGTTTTGCTTAATTGAAGGTGAATGACACCAAAGATAGAATGTTAACCGACATATTCGAATTCAGCACACACAAATTATGTAAAAACAAGCGCAAAAATAATTAGCAATCAAATGTCGAGCAGAGTTGACTGTTTTATATTTCAGCCCACCTAAATACAAACATTTTCATAAAAAGGCTGCAATATTCTCTCATTTAAAAATATATATGCCATGTACAAATATAAATGACAGTCAGTTTTAAGCAAATACACATCTGGGTTCAGAAAACAAAAGTTAAATATTGATATGGCCTATAATTATGTTTTATTAAGTCGTTTCCATTGACCATGTTAACTAGCTTGTTTTGTTGTCGATTTTGATTATTTTGTAATAAAAAACATGTTTTAACGTATTTTAGGAAAAAAACCCTTTAATCCACTGCTTCATGCAATACATAATTATTGCATGTGTAGATTGCTAAGCAAGAATAGCTATGACAGACGTTTGCGTAGCCCTACCCCCTAATTTTGGACGCGTTTGGGGGTATCCCTCTATAAGGGGTCAAAATATAAAGTTCATCCCTATTTTTTTGCTGTTAACATCTCATTTCATGTTTTAGACATATCAAGGTTTAAAAAAAAGTTGGGTTGGGTGAAATGTGTGTGGGGGGGGGGGGGGGAGGGTGCATGGTGGGTGGTTCTAGCTCATGGCCTACAATGAACATGCTGGGTAGTAGTGCAAGAGCATTAGGGTTTCAAAAAAAAACAGGAGTATACCCCAATTCCTCACTTTTGCAGTTAAAAAAAATATTTTGGTGCCTCTACACAAAAAGCTCATCAACAGGATCAGAAATGATATCATTCCTTTTCTTATCTCCACAAATCCAAGATGGCGACCATTATGTGAAGCGTCCCCCCCCCCATCATGTACATGCCATAATCATCATGTTGTTGAAACTTTTTTTTCAAAGCCATGAAATCTAGAATATATTTCCATCACCAATTTTTTAAATAGAATGTGCTTATCAACACAAAATCCAACATGGCTGCCATATTAGTTAGCTCTTTTAGCGTAGTGCCACGATTAAGCGATGTCCAACTGCTTTTTCATATGGGAATATAGATATAGATTGACCAAATTTACAAAATATCATATGTCAGAAATCATTGATTAAAAATTCTAACATCTCTCATCTTTAAATATAAGGGTATTTTTCATTCATTTGAAGCTTGAGAAAGCGTAAGAAATTCCAGTTTCAAACACAGCGACTAATTCCAATGTAGGTATTTTATATAGTAGGCCTATATAAAATGTTTTTCCATTTTGGTTTAGTATTAGTTGTGATTATTATTGTGAATGTACATAATAACAGAGCTAAGTACAATATCACACCAGATTGAACACGTGTCCTACGAGACTGTTGGTTATTTACATGTACTACTAAATAAGAAAATGTTTTAAAGCACATCATTTTACTGGCAGAGATTGGCCATCTATAGGCCTACGTAATTTGGTCAATTTCCTGAAAATGGTAATAAATACCTTGGATTATAGATTAGAATATTCAGATATTTTATTTAAATGTTAGTGTATTACGTAATAAATATATGACATTTTATGATATTGCAATGTGATATTACATTGAAATGTCAGAATATGACATCAAATTAGAGGATGTGACAGTTTAACGTCAGGATATGATAGTTTTATGTCAGGATATATGAAATTGATATCAGGATATGACACTTTAATATCATGATATGTGATATAATGTCCAAACATTGGTGTTTAATATAGCAAAATCACGTTATGATGGCTCAATACAGCTTTATAAAGGCAGTATATAGTGGCTAAACATCACGTTGCTGTATCAAAATGAAAAGATATACATCATATTATCACGAAATGCATTACAATTTCATGATATATCATTTTAACATCACTATGACATTTCAATGTCAGGATATGACATTTGAATATTAGGATATGGTACTTGAATATTATGATGTGACTTCATACATTGATGAAATGACACATTGAGGTCACAATATAGCATTGTAATGTGATGATGTGTCATTATAAAGACAAACATGCTATTTAATATCGAATATTGTATAATAGACTTGTCGGATTATGACATTAAAATAGGAAAAACATAAGAAACAGTTCGAAGTCAGGATCTGGCATATTTATGCCAGAATATTGGATTGTAATTTATCAGAATATGACACTTTAACGTCATGAGATGGTATTATAATGTCCAAATTGTGTCCTTTTATATCACACAATAAGATTTGAATGTCAAGATATTCAATTTTTTATGATAGGATATGACATTATCAAATCAAGATATGGCGGGCTTGGCGGCATTATAATGTGACATTATAATGACTGAATATGACACTACAATATTTCATTGTGACCATAGAATGTCAGGATATGTCACTTTGAAGTCTGGATATGGTATTTTAATGTCAGGATATTATATTGTCATGTCAAGGTATAACATTATATTGACAGACGCACGTTACCATATGGTAATACAGAATCGACATAGAACATTCCAATATCAGACTGGCACATGTCAGTGCAACATATATATCGCAATATAATTCAGTAAGTAAAGGCCTCTACATTGCTCAAATACCGGTACTCCAAAACTGCCAACAACAAAAGCACTTCGGA
The DNA here is from genome assembly GCA_964017125.1 of Flabesymbios commensalis. Taxonomy (NCBI): domain Eukaryota; kingdom Metazoa; phylum Annelida; class Polychaeta; order Terebellida; family Flabelligeridae; genus Flabesymbios; species Flabesymbios commensalis. The sequence goes on along the minus strand of OZ024906.1, from coordinate 65,354,907 downwards.
AGATTCAATAAAATGGAGAGTAAGATAGCGTTAAGACACATGCTCTTTGAACAGCATGTGGCCTTGCCCTCTTTTACTTTCATCTCCTCTTACACTAAAATGTCATATTGTGATGTTAATATGATATATCATGATATTTAATAGCGTGACAATACACTAAAAGATCCTGTCACTTTAATACCATAACGTGATGCTTAACCACCATATCCTGCATTTATAAAGCTGTATCCAGACGTCATAACGTCATTTTACTATAATAAAGAGCAATATTTGGACATTACAAAACCATATCATGACGTTAACGTGTCTTGTCCTCATATTATCGTGACATAAAGAGATCATATCCTGACGATAAACTGTGACATCAATTAATTTAATGTCATATTCCGATATTCTGATGTAAAATCATCTCAATACAACACCATACAATGCCATAACTTCATTACGAAATATATATATCCTAATATTCAAAATGTAATATCTTGATATTTAAATGATATATTTCAGGATATTAAACATATTGACATTCGCAGAGCAAGGACAAAAGTAAGTATTTGAAAGAGCATTGTTACAGGACGATTATCAAAGATCTCATGTACATGTAACGTGTGAGGCGCAAGTCTTTATCTTGTAATTGATTTTTGCTAGAAAGCCTCCCTTCAACGTCACCTACTGCCCCAGCCAACACGGGGCATTAATCCAATTCTGTTTAATTTTTGTGCCAGCGTCGAAGACGGTCAGCCCATATTAAAACAGCATTGGATGAATGCCTCGTGTTTAAACTCCATTATGATACAGAGCATATTTTGCTGTACAGGAGGGTGTGGAATCTACAGTCTGGGAACGGATTTTATATCATGGTCGTTTGTAACCAACGCAAACTGAAAGAGCAGTCGCTCCAGAAAGAGTTCTAAAAAGAGTGAGTTGCGGGTGCAGAGTGGCTTGTTCAAAGGGGGGGGGGTATCTCACAAATCTAGACTATATTGTACAACGATGTGCTCTTTTTGTGTTGGCCAAACATGTAAAAACTGTGACAGCTCGGATGATTGAAACGCAATAATTTCATTATTTACCGGAGATTAATTTGGTAACTTGACAAATCTCAATCTATATTTCTAGTGGGAAAGCAGTTCGAAAACACTCTAAAGCGTCACCCACCATGGTAGAATTAACTATAACTACAATGTGGGATTCATGTCGATAAACACAATATAATAAAATATGGTCATCTAAATAAGTTCCAGACTCCATGGGTTTGGCTATAAAATACATTTTAGTTTCAACAACGAGATAGTTATCGCATATTTTCGGGTTTTTTAAGAGATCGCTTAACAAAATATTATGGCGGCCATCTTGAATTTGTGGTATTAAGAAAAGTACTGATATTATTTCTGATCATCTGGATAACCTCCTTGTACTTTAAAACATAGGTAGAGACACGAAAATCATTGTATTAACTTCAAAAGTGGGGGATTGGGGTATAACCTTTTTATAAAAAAATGGCGTCACCTGGTGTTATTTTAAATTAACTACTATGTGGGATTTATGTTGATAAATTCAATATAATAAAATAATGGTGATCCAAATAAGTGGTAGATTCCATGGGTTTGGCCAAAAACTACATTTTAGGTTCAACAACGAGATAGATATCTCATATTTTCGTGATTTTTTAAGAGATCGCTTAACATAATCAGAACAATATGGCGGCCATCTTGGATTTTTGGTATTGAGAAAAGTGCTGATATCATTTCTGATCATCTGGATCAACTCTTTGTGCCTTAAAACATAAGTAGAGACACCAAAATATTTTTTTCCTAACTACAAAGGTGAAGAATTAGGGTATACCCCTGTTTTTCGAAAATGGCGTTACATGGTGGCGGCCATCTTGAATTAAAAAAAATGCACAAGGGGGATTTTTGGGGCATCTTCGGAATTCGTCTGGGGAGATGTCCAGGTATCATTCCTGAAAAAATCAGCTTTCTGCAATTTTATTCCAGGTTCCTGTGTTTTTTTCACTAATGCTCTTGCACTAGTAGGCACGGGCCAGTGTATACATGTATAGCAGTGCACAGTAAGTTACACAGTCCCCATTTCACACTGCTAGAGAGTGTAACAGTAAGCATGGTAAGTAGGTTCACTCTATACAGATCTAGCCTCTGCAGAAAGTGGTCAACCTCACCCTGTGCTGCTAAAGGGGGTCACACGTGACGTCACTGAACTGACCTTATGACCCACTTATCAACCAGTAGAGGAGGTGGGTGGACCTATATACAGATATACTATATAACGTGTTGAATGGCTGATGCCATGATAGCTGCCATTGTCTGACAGAAATACATATATTTAACGGTGTTTATCTGAGCATCAAACAGGGTTCATACTCCCATGAAGAAACAGAATTCCAGGACTTTTCCAGGACTTTTCCAGGACCTAATCAGATTTTTCAAGGACTTACGTGTACACAATAACTCATACATTTATTTCCCCAAAACAACTTGAATCTACATTTTACATATATTTTAAAATTGATAATAAAATTGGGCAGGTAGATCTATTTCAACTTGTTCTAAAAAAGGTAACCTAATTATTAGACTCTAGCAAATACTATTTTTGCAATCTCTTTTCTCATTATTTATAAATTCTAGAACTTTCAAGCACTTTTAACAAAATTCCAGGACTTTCAAGGCCTGGATTTTGATTTTTCAAATTCAAGGACTATTCAAGATTTCCAGGACCAGTGCGAACCCTGATCAAAAGACAAATCTCAAAAACGGCGTTTGTGTTGCAATAAAAAAAGTACTTTTTAACAGACACATGGTGTTAGATATGTTCTCAGTTCAACGAATTTAACGTCATTGTCATGAAATCAATCGACATTAAAATACATTAACACAGGTAGAATAAAAAAGTAAAGATTGCTAGCAATCTCTACTAATAAATATATAAGAAAATATGCTCAATCTAGAGAGTTATGAAAGTTTATAGGACGACAAAATAATATGGATGGAATATTTCATTTTTGTTTGAAACTGCTGGGAATTCCCCTACTTTAATATGTGTAGACCTTGCTGTCGGTGGTTAGAGGAAGATGTCATTGGCAGGTATGACTCTGACAGTCAATGAAATATGAACACACCCTATATAAACCCCTACCCACCCCTAAAAAACTACTCATGACTCGAGAAGAAATAGCGTTTTCCGTTAATGTGCATCTGTCAACCCTGTAGCCATAACTGTGACAGGTGGCGCCACATGGAGCACAACGATAGGAGCATTGTAGATGAATTTTAGTTAAATCTTGTTTGAGAGAAATAGCCTTTGGCACAAAGTGTCACTAGAAATGACCATGAAATCTTGAAACATGACAGGTTTGAAGGGAATCTACTCCAGGAAAAAATCAGACTCTAAGACAAAAAAAGAATTTTTGCAAATTGTAGACTGACAGACGGACGACAGACGAAGTGCCATGACAAAAGCTCATCTGGCCTTAGGCTAAAAATAAAAGTTTAGACTTGCCTCATTTTTAGTGCAACATAAACTGCAACAAGAATTTTTCTGGATGTTTTTCTTGTAACATGATCTTTTTGAAATTCGATATAAGCTCTGAAAAAAAAAGTTTGCTTTTATAGTATCGTGTTTGTACATCAAGTTGCACATAAAATTAATTTAAACTAGATGCAACTGTTTTCAGCGTGAAACATTCTATGCCGAAATATTTTCGTCAAAATAATTAATATTTTCGTGTTTGAAAATAAGTGCATGCCATTTTTCTTAAATCTTATTTCGAATACAAGTGAATGCACTTGTTTTCTAAAATTAAGTGCATGCACGTTTATGTCTGTGGATATAGTCTGTACAGTACATGATTTGACTCACGGACCAGAAGATGTGGCTGAAATTGATATAAACCCTTATACTGTTAATTTAATTTATTTAAATTTTTACCCATTTGAAGTTGTGTCTTACCATCGCAACCCACAACTTCAAGTGGCTGAAAATTACTCATATTTGTTTAATTTGAGAACTAGCATATGCAAATCTTGATGTTTAAAAACTCGTTTCAGTTAGCTGCTATGCTTATAAAAAGGATTAGAAACGACTATAGTCGCGTCAGCAGGCAAAGGGTTAATGCCCGGAGTTGCATAATAATAATCCCTGCTATTTTCTAATCAAACCACCAAACACTTGTGTGAATATGTGAGAGTGCCTTATATATAGATATTAAACATGGTTAACCCTTTGAGTGCTAGGCATGACAATAGTCGTTTCTAATTTGTTTTATCAGCCCATCAAATCACTGTTATTAGAAATGAAACAAGTGTTTAAACATCAAGATTTTCAAATATTTGGTCTCAGAAATTGGTGATTTTCGCCCACTTGAAGTTGTAGGTCACGGTAGACAGCCACAACTTTATCCCTTATCCTGCTGATCACTGCTATTGTCGTTTTAAATCTGTTTTATTTATTTTATTAATCATTATTATTTTTAATATTTTGTATTGTTGAACAATTCTATAATGTATTTTATTCTGTTCGATTGAGCATAATGGGTCTAATGATCGCCTTCTAATGCAGGTTGCACATGCAGCGGCTCTGGCCCGGTGCACACAGAGTGTTGGACCAGTGTTGGTTTAGTGTTGATCCAGCGTCGGGACGGTGGGCCGGCATTGAGACGACAGTGGGTCGACGTCCCGTGTTTACTGTGTGCTTTGTTTGCCCTCTGAGCACGAAGCGCTGGCTCTTTGTTTGGGGTGACACTCGACTCGACGACAGTGGTTCAGCGTTGACCCAACTTTTGGTCAGAGTTTCGTGTTTTCTATTTGTTTTTTTTGCAATCAGGCAATGGTATTCTAGGAGGGGCATTTGTTCGGCAATGGCCCGATGCCGAGCCAACATTCCAGATATTGGCCCGGCATTGGCCCGGGCTGGGCGAATGCCCAGTCTCACTAACTAACCATCTCATTATTCCATCTCATTATTACTAACCATCTCATTCCTGTACACTATATGTATATTTGGTCGATTCCAACAAAAGTGATGTATTTGGACCTCATTTTGAAAAAGTTCATTTTCTCAATATTCAAAATAAACAGCGCCTTTATAATACGCATTCTGAAGCGCGGCACCTGCACCTAAACAATAGCCAACCCTTTTTTTTGCTTTTGTAAATTTGAATTTTTTTAATTCATATTTTTTGAAAATTTAAAACTTGTGTACCCTACGAATACAGCTTTTGTTATGATATCTGAGTAAATCAATAATGCACAAAATAAATATTTTACACATTATATCTATGACCTGAGCTGTGCTTGCTGTTTATTTGCTGAACCGAATTCATTGTGGAGCATGTCCACAAAATAATGTTGGTAATAGCAAAATAGGTGCAATAATTTAAAGTGCGTTTTTGTAACCATACAAATGCGCTTCCATGTTCAATAAAACGAATACTACTACAGATTAACAACACAAGCTCTTTTCTCTGAATACACTTGTGGTACCAATGTATAATATGGGCAAGGTAACGTATCGGAAAATTATACCATTTTTTTAATTTCTTCCATTGAACACTACGGGGCTTTTTAATATGTGTAACCTTACAAATTTTAAATAAAGAAATGGCAGCTGTGGAATTCTATGAAAGGACATGGGGTTTACCACCTTGTCTAACAGAATAACCAAGGTACAGTGTATGTGACAGTCAGATTTTAGTGGTTAACATAGATATCTTGAAACGTTAGCAATGTTTGAATTTTTAATATGTCCTACAAATTATCACAGTGCTATATTTCACTGTGCAGGTGTGGAGAATACAGGAGTTAATTGAATATCTATGATGCATTATCATGTCATGACATGGCAATATGTGGACAATATCGTTTAAAATATTCTTATGTAATAGAAGAGGCACCAGAGACTGATGATATTGTCATTCGTAGGGTTACACAAATGTTAGGTATTCGTAGGGTTACTATCTACAAGGGAAAAACGTTGAATGATTAAAAAAATATATATTTTTCTCATTGCAAAACAGGCCAAGAATAAAGCTAACATCACAGTGAGCACTTACAAGGTGTAAAACTCTAAACAAGCTGATAAATATTTCTATCCAAAAAATAAAATACACGATTTAAAACGTTTAAAAATTATTTTAACTTACCAATGCAAAGGCTAATTTACTGTTAATATACTTTGCTATACATCATAATAAAAATATATCTAACGTGTATTCTTTTGTGTATTACATATATTGGAAATAATAATTTAAACATATCTAGCATATAAAAGAGTTCACCACTGTGTGCATTCGTAGAGTTACCAATTTCACAAATAGCTTCTATGTTGTATAACACAATACGTGTTTAGTTGGCATTGCGAGACCTTTATCTAAAAACACAATATTTTTCAAAAAACAATATATACAAGCAAGCCAAAACAAGTGGTATTTCAAAACGTGTGTGATACAATAGCGACATAATCACTGTCTGACTTCACCGGTAGGAAATACATAAAATTATTTGACAAATTAGATATTTTGTTCAATGGTCTATGTGAAGTTAATTATAGCGTGGTAAATCTATTGGATATTGAGCAGTATCATACGGAAGAACACACATGTGTTTAAATAATATAATGAGCCGTCAAAATTGCACTATTGTGATGATTTTTCATAGCCAACCTAGATAGAGTAACCCTACAAATGACAGCGTAACCCTACAAACAAAGCTGTTATAAGCATTTTGAATTGACGTAGAGCAACCAGTTTTACCCTTTTTTGTGCATTGTAGCTCCATCTGTCAAATACCTTTCACAAGTGAATGATATATGTATATATGTATGTATATTTTTTAGGTTGACTATTAATTCAGTGACAAACAATAAAAAAATTATTCTCGTGATTCTCGCGCACCTTGTTGCTAAAAACTCTTTATTCCATCCTTCTTTGATTGTTTATTAATGTGGCTGTCAAAGTAATGTTAGTTATCGATACAAATCGTTTATAACACAACAATTATGTTAATTAATATCCTTATTTTCAATAAAATATCAATTTGTAACCCTACGAATACACTTTTAAAACCTATGAGATATATATTTATTATATATTTTCTGAATATTGATTATTTGCAGCGGAGTAGAAGTTGGCTACAAATCATTATGTGCAGTATCAAATTTTCGCAACTGTTATTAAACTGTTCTAAACATTACCACCTAATTGTTACCGCTTGAACTGCTGTACTTTTTGCAACCAAAGTTCTAGTTACATTATGGCATTTACATATTACATAATATGCATTCGTACGGTTACTCTGGTGTTCAATAATGAGCATTAACTCTATTCATGTTGCAACTATCGTATAATAAGAGCTCGCATATATTTTTTGTGAAAGTTCCATATGTCTGCGATATAAACTGAAGAATTCAGGACTGTGCACCAAAGTGTTTTTTTTTGCCGATATGCATCACTTTCGTGGGAATCGCCCATATGTATAATTATGTTTAAACAAATTTATAAACCCCAAGTGCTTAAAAGACGGAAATTATATATTTATGTAATAAACAGCGCCTTTATATTACGCATTCTGAAGCGCGGCACCTGCACCTAAACAATAGCCAACACTTTTTTTTGCTTTTGTAAATTTGAATTTTTTTAATTCATATTTTTTGAAAATTTAAAACTTGTGTACCCTACGAATACAGCTTTTGTTATGATATCTGAGTAAATCAATAATGCACAACATAAATATTTTACACATTGTATCTATGACCTGAGCTGTGCTTGCTGTTTATTTGCTGAACCGAATTCATTGTGGAGCATGTCCACAAAATAATGTTGGTAATAGCAAAATAGGTGCAATAATTTAAAGTGCGTTTTTGTAACCATACAAATGCGCTTCCATGTTCAATAAAACGAATACTACTACAGATTAACAACACAAGCTCTTTTCTCTGAATACACTTGTGGTACCAATGTATAATATGGGCAAGGTAACGTATCGGAAAATTATACCATTTTTTTAATTTCTTCCATTGAACACTACGGGGTTTTTTAATATGTGTAACCTTACGAATTTTAAATAAAGAAATGGCAGCTGTGGAATTCTATGAAAGGACATGGGGTTTACCACCTTGTCTAACAGAATAACCAAGGTACAGTGTACGTGACAGTCAGATTTTAGTGGTTAACATAGATATCTTGAAACGTTAGCAATGTTTGAATTTTTAATATGTCCTACAAATTATCACAGTGCTATATTTCACTGTGCAGGTGTGGAGAATACAGGAGTTAATTGAATATCTATGATGCATTATCATGTCATGACATGGCAATATGTGGACAATATCGTTTAAAATATTCTTATGTAATAGAAGAGGCACCAGAGACTGATGATATTGTCATTCGTAGGGTTACACAAATGTTAGGTATTCGTAGGGTTACTATCTACAAGGGAAAAACGTTGAATGATTAAAAAAATATATATTTTTCTCATTGCAAAACAGGCCAAGAATAAAGCTAACATCACAGTGAGCACTTACAAGGTGTAAAACTCTAAACAAGCTGATAAATATTTCTATCCACAAAATAAAATACACGATTTAAAACGTTTGAAAATTATTTTAACATACCAATGCAAAGGCTAATTTACTGTTAATATACTTTGTTATACATCATAATAAAAATATATCTAACGTGTATTCTTTTGTGTATTACAAATATTGGAAATAATAATTTAAACATATCTAGCATATAAAAGAGTTCACCACTGTGTGCATTCGTAGAGTTACCAATTTCACAAATAGCTTCTATGTTGTATAACACAATACGTGTTTAGTTGGCATTGCGAGACCTTTATCTAAAAACACAATATTTTTCAAAAAACAATATATACAAGCAAGCCAAAACAAGTGGTATTTCAAAACGTGTGTGATACAATAGCGACATAATCACTGTCTGACTTCACCGGTAGGAAATACATAAAATTATTTGACAAATTAGATATTTTGTTCAATGGTCTATGTGAAGTTAATTATAGCGTGGTAAATCTATTGGATATTGAGCAGTATCATACGGAAGAACACACATGTGTTTAAATAATATAATGAGCCGTCAAAATTGCAGTATTGTGATGATTTTTCATAGCCAACCTAGATAGAGTAGCCCTACAAATGACAGCGTAACCCTACAAACAAAGCTGTTATAAGCATTTTGAATCGACGTAGAGCAACCAGTTTTACCCTTTTTTGTGCATTGTAGCTCTATCTGTCAAATACCTTTCACAAGTGAATGATATATGTATATATGTATGTATATTTTTTAGGTTGACTATTAATTCAGTGACAAACAATAAAAAAATTATTCTCGTGATTCTCGCGCACCTTGTTGCTAAAAACTCTTTATTCCATCCTTCTCTGATTGTTTATCAATGTGGCTGTCAAAGTAATGTTAATTATCGATACAAATCGTTTATAACACAACAATTATGTTAATTATTATCCTTATTTTTCAATAAAATATCAATTTGTAACCCTACGAATACACCTTTAAAACCTATGAGATATTTTCTGAATATTGATTATTTGCAGCGGAGAAGAAGTTGGCTACAAATCATTATGTGCAGTATCAAATTTTCGCAACTGTTATTAAACTGTTCTAAACATTACCACCTAATTGTTACCACTTGAACTGCTGTACTCTTTGCGACCAAAGTTTTAGTTACATTATGGCATTTACATATTACATAATATGCATTTGTAGGGTTACTCTGGTGTTCAATAATGAGCATGAACTCCATTCATGTTGCAACTACAGTAGTCCCCCTCTGATACGACTTTCATACTGCCAGAGAACCAAAGTCGCATCCAAGGGGTAGTCTTATCTGGGATGATTGGAAAAAATCAAGAAAAAACGTAAAATGGGCCGAATTTGATGTTTAAGACAGCCCCCTTTAAACACCTCCATTCTCGTTGTGACACGATCAGCGCAGTTGACAGTCTTTGTTAATTGCCTGTTCTAACAGTAACACGTAATTCAGAAGTACTAGAAGTGGCTTGTGTTTTCATAAGCATTGAGGCAGTGTTTTTTCCACATTTCAACATAGGCCTATGCTTTACAGTACAAGACATGTGACACTGACTGTGACGGCCACTTTCAATTGATGTCAACGTCAAAAGTTAAGACTATAGGTTGAATACTGAGTCATAGTGTCCATTCTGGCCCAGCATTAAAACAATGTACCCTATTCTCCCTAATAAACGTGCCAGGTAGGGAGACACAGTTGGGTCTTGTTTATTATATATGTGCATTGATATGTGATCAATATTACATTACCAAATAAAAATTCAAAAACAAATGTTATGGATGATGCCAGGATTTAGACTGTATTCTCATTTAAATATTCAATAGCAAACAGGCGAGGCAGGCGTCTTCTATGTTGACTAAGATGTGAAGTTAAACAGACAATACCGACAACCGACAACACTAGCACAGATATTATCTTCACGTGTGTACACTCTCGTAATGCACGTGGTTGTGAATATGATCGGCGCGAGACTATGGTGCAGTGTTGTTCTAATGCTGGCCATCGTCGTCAATGGCGGCATCGGTTTGGCGTCTCGTGCCGGTGTACCGCGTTTACGTCTATTCCCCATGATGATGACTGTTACACCTGCCTCATTTTCCAAATCAATAACTTCGCGAGTTTAAGAGCTATCATTATCTAATTTATATCATATTTTCAGCGTTGAATAAGCTTTCTGGTGATATTTATCACATGTCCGTGCGACCATAATTGAAAAAGTTAGGTATTTCAAGTGGGATGTTTATCACAACTAGCCGACACACTGACACCGTTGACGTCCCCTGCTAATTAGTGTTGTAATGCACCTTGTAAAGCCAAGGGTGCACTGGATGTTAACTGCACCGTATGTAAATACATATCCACGATGAAATCCCATTTAAACATGGTTTTAAATTAATAACAGAAAAACGTATTTAGGATACAGCAAAAATAGTTATATCACCGGAAAACATTTTTCAGCCACTATAATCTGAAATGCGTTCCCAATGATGTGACTAGAATATTAAAGTCGTTATACATTTAGTCAGCTGGAAACATTATTATAAAAAGTCATCTCTTGTCAGTGTAGGGCTGACAGACATCTGCAGACGTGACACATTCTGGGAACAGCTAATTTCAAAAAGTCGTATCTTTAGAAGGATATCGCTATCTGGTGCGGTGATTTGAAGCTACCAGTACACATCTTCAGTGTATCGACCAAGATTGTGTCAATGCTGGCCCACTTCATACGACGCTGTACCAGCCTTAAGCCGACAGTGGCTTAGCATACGTATCTACTGGGCTGTAATCGACAGTAGGTACACACAAGCAATATCTTCAGACCGGCAGCTCATGCCAGGCTGACAGTGCCACTGAGCAGCTAATTTCAAAAAGTCGTATCTTTAGAGGGAGGTCGCTAGGTAGTGCCATGATTTGAAGGTCGCATGTCGTGGGAGAGGGGAAGTTGCATTTAAGGGGTGCTTAACAGTGTAAAGCACGTTGGTTCTCAGAAAAAAAGTCACATAATAGGAGAAGTCTGGAGGGGGTCGCATCTGGAGGGACTACTGTATCATATAATAAGAGCTCGCATATATTTTTTGTGAAAGTCCCATATGTCTGCGATATAAACTGAAGAATTCAGGACTGTGCAACAAAGTCGTTTTTTTGCCGATATGCATCACTTTCGTGGGAATCGCCCATATGTATAATTATGTTTAAACTAATTTATAAACCCCAAGTGCTTAAAAGACAGAAATTATATATTTATGTGACGTGAAATGTACATGGAAGCACAAATCAGTATAATAAAAGATTACCATCGCCATTTTATTAGTCAACCAAATCACTGTTATTGGGAATGAACACTGATGAGATGTGTGTTTAAGCATCAAGATTTGCAAATATTTGTGCTCAAATTAAACAAATAAGTGTAATTTTCAGCCACTTGAAGTTGGTTTAAATTTAAAAAAAAAAACTTAGCAGGATAAGGGCTAAGGGTTAATAATCTGAAAGTTGATGTACATTCAATGCAGCAAGCTATCACAACAAAAGTGGCAGAAAGATTTTCACAAAAAATTGATGAATTTCCTGAATAATTATAAAACTTTATCTGTCAAAGAAAAATATACAGATACTTTTTTTCCTGACATATTGTATTTGCAGCATTGTAAATCATCTGACATTAAAAACAGCCTATAAAGTGTTAAGAATATAAAATTTATACCAAACCTTTAAAAAATAAAATAACACAAAAGTGCAAACTGACAATGAACATAAATGTCTGAAAAAAAGCAAAACATTTGCATTACCTCGTTCCTTCAAAGTGAATAGTTGGTTTGTGAACTGGGTCACAGATTGCAAACATATCTTCAAGATACTTTGTGTATAAACGGCCTTGGGACTGTGGAAGACCTTTCACCTACAAAACAGGAATGGGGAATTTATCAACAAAAGTCGGAGACCGTTGTACACATGATTACTTCAGAAGTTCACCAGTATAACTGCAATAAGGCAAGACGAGACTTCCGTTAATATTGTGCATATGATGAACACTATGAAGGAGATCTGTTCACATATCGTCCCCTTGGAGTTAGAAGGTGCTAAACTGCCACTTTGTAAAGTGGCAGTTTAGCACCTTCTAAATTCAAGAGGACGATATGATATCACTGAAATATCACCAATCATATATTTTGCTTGATAACAAATCAGCTGCTTGGTGTGTGCTATTGTTAAGTTTACACCATTGTTTTAGACTGTACAGCTATGACTACCGGTAGTCTTAGTCCCAGACAAGTGTGCAACTTTCAGTATGTGTTTCTCTAATATTAAAATGTATGTAGTTATGTACCAGTATGCTATACCAGGGGACTCGCATCCTCAGAACACTTAACTATTGTTTATAAATAAACTCTCCAAATACTCTTTTCCCGATTAAGGCTACTTGATATACAACCCAACAACTAATCAATCTAATATCTTTACCCCCAGCTTCGCCTTGAACTGAAAATAAAAAAAGCCTGTCATATCGTTGATACTATATGGTAAAATAATGGTGGCAGCTGAGTAAAAATTAGAAAAATTGTGGGTCCACTTCAGCTTCCTGAATTGATATATTTTTTTAATGCTTTTCAATGCGGTTTTATTTGCACACAATACAATACAAAGCATAAACAATACAATAGTGCTCTGCAAAGCCAAAAGATGGTGCCTGCTTACTTGTCCAGCAAACAGACAGGCCCTGCACAGCAAAATAGGACGTTACACAGGACCGACAGAAAGGCAAATTCTATATATTGATACAGCCGGTCCTTTTCAAGGATTATGAGACTCTCGAATCATTTCAATGAGGCGGAGCACATAATTATATGATGATCATTAAAGTCTATCAAAAGGTAAGTTTAATTTAATATCAGGCTTTACCACAATGCCGCTCTCAGCTTGTCCGTCCGGATTAAATTTATACCGACCAGCATGTAATTGTCTCATCCGGCTGCCCTGTCACCTAGCTGACGAGGTCGCCAGTCTGTAAACGAAGTGTCAGACATGTGCCCCATCTACCTGTCACTCTGTGTTGGTTTAGCGGTTAGTTCACACAACGCTGTGCAGTGGGTTGACTGTAAAGTGTAAGACTGGTGTGTGCGTATTATATTGCTGGCACGCTCGCATGCAATTGAGATGGTGAGTATAGTGACCCAGCATGCTGGGGTTCAGCCATAAGTTTCATGTTATCATTTTAAGACTGAGTCTCAGATCCGGTTCAATCCCAGTTGAAATAAATAATTTGTCAACGACAAAAATTCCAGCCCCCCCCCCCCCCCCCTGGAGATAGAATGGTGGCCCCCTAAAATACGTGTATTCACAAGCGCTCGCAGTGAGTATAAACGCAGGTCAGTTCAACGTCATTTTCATCATAACCTGACCTAGATCCATATAACGTCGCGCAGAGTGCCCACAGTGAAGAGAGCAGCCAATAAACAGCAGTCTTTCGCCGTCTTTTTCAAGCGGAAGAGGGATTCCCCTGAGAAGACACAGGATGACCACACTGCCACGTGCATTAGATGTCAACAATGACACATGCACTTCAGCACTTTGTCAAGACACGGGGGAGAGGGACAACCGGCTGTCAGGACTGATCAGTTGCAGCACTGACAGTCAACCACCACACAAGAGGGTCAAGACAGTTGAGACCATGGCAGTAACACAGTGTGCTTCTGCAGCTGACCCAACCTGGACCAAGGACTTCCCCCGGGTGCTCATCAAGCCTGACGGCCTCTACTGCTATACCTTTTTTGTGCTCTGACTCTGTGATTTTATGTTAATGTAACTGTGATTTTACATGTATATTAAATAACGCAATTAAAAGTGCTCAATAAACAATGTCAATGATAAATGATGCTCAATTGTATTCAATAAACACTGCCAGTAATACATTATATACATATTGTGACTTAATGAAAAAAAACTTTTGATATTTTTTTAAAGCGCGCGCGCAACAGTAAACACTTTATTATGCTGCTCGCGCGCGTTAAATAAGGATTTTTGACAGAACAATCGGATTATTTTTTTTTTTGTGGGGAGCCCTGGTCATATATCTGGTACAACATCTATATATTTTTCCCACTTTTGTAAAAACTTATTGTGGGTTTTTTCTCTGATGCACTAAAAAAAGAATCTGTCTACATTTAAAAAAAATGTTAATACCTTCAAACGAAATAAAAAAAATCCTTTCTGTAAAAAGATATAAATAGTTGACTACATTAATTTTTTAATTTCTCCAGTGGCAACACCATGGTCAGTAAGAAAATTACGTATTATGGAGAAAACTGTATATCCATGATAAAAAAACTCTTTCCACATATGATATTATTTAATTACAAATATGGTATTATTTGACATTCAATAAAAACAAGTAATATTTTGTCCATGTCAGTTTTACAACAACTGCATATACATATGTTTGGGATATGCCTATTTTTTTCAAAAAACTATTAGTTGGTAATATGTTATAAACTACTGGTAGTTTATTTTAAAAGACCATATCAATATATTTGACCAATTTTTATTGCTATTTGGCCATACCCTGTCCCATCCCATCTATAAATAGTTTTTCTTATAGCTTATAAATATCTTACCATCACAGTGGAAAAGGGATTTTTGCCAGACATAGCCCTGATTGCCTGCTCTTCATCTGCCTGATCTTTTGTGAAGTAGTGTGGATAAAATGCTCCACAAAGTATCAGCTGTAAAAAAATTTGAAATAGTCATACTTGAAATATAATGTTGATAGTAGATGCCTTTAATTTTTATTGTACAAAATGACCACAAGTTACCATTAAAATTCTGTCAGCAGCCTGCCTTAGACGAGGGCTGCTTAATTAATAAACATTTCACATTACAGCTTACATTATCACTGAAAACATTTAGCGGAAACTGGTGATATGAGATATACCAAGGTTTAACTCAAACTGACAAATTAAAGGATTAAAAAAGTCACAGTGTTAAATGATTTGTTCAATGTACATCATTGGCACTACAGAAAAATGCTTTCCAAATTATGACAAACTAGAGCAATCACCTACTTTGTAGTTCAAGAAAAATGTTTAACCTTTAAAGCGCTGAATATTTTAAAAAAAAACATGGAGACCAAAGGGTTATTTTCAATTTGAAATCATCATAAATGTCTTTGTTAGCTCTTTCCGATTCATTTGAATACCTATGTTATGGGTCTACGGCCAATAGAAATATTTGTACTCTTACAGTGCGAGGATCGACTTTAGTCGTCTGCATCATCAGGTTCTTACGACTGAAGTCTATCCCCGCGCTTTAGGGGTTAATACTATAGTATCCCGAACTATAAATTAGGTTTTGCGTTTTTGTGTCCACAAAAATTATGAAGTTGATCTGTGGCGGCCATTTTGAATTTCAGCTCAGCCTTGAAAAAATCACTTGCACAGCCCCATGTTGTAAGGTATGTGATTTTAAAAAGTGTGACGATTGATGGATGACGAGTGACAGATCCCAGCACGACTGAAATCCCCCTTCACCTACGGGCGGGGGACCAAATAGTTTAAGTCATAATACAATCTAATGCACAATACCTTCAAAAGCAACTTATTATCTTCTGTCTGTGTTGAAAAGTTTTTGCGTCTGTTGTTACGTGAGTTATCTCTATAATGAGGAGCACAGATGCTCATCTCATACAGACGTTTCTTCAAATCACCCACTTGTTCATCTACCTGTAATGCAGATATTATTATGAGATGTATGTTGTCACAGGCATTGTATCCATCAAATATATTGATAGAGGTGTATGTTAACAATTCAAGAAATATTTAATTTGAGCATGATCAATGTGCATGTATATAGTTTTCCTGAGATTAACCCTTTAACCGCTAATCATGCCTATAGTCGTTTTAATCCATTTTATTACTAAAAATCGCTGTTATTGGGAACAAACTGGGTGCTTAAACATCAAGATTTGCAAACATTTGGTCTCAAATTCAACAAATATGGGTAATTTTCACCCACTTGAAGTTGTCGGTCGCAGTGGCGACACAACTTCAAGTGGGTGAAAATTTAGATTATTTAATTCAGCAGTTTAAGGGTTAATGCTGACCTGATTAACCCTTAAAACACCGGTACCAATTATACTCGTTTTTTTACATTTTTATCAGCATATTGCATATCAGCTTTTAAGCAAGTTGAAGATTATCAGCACCTTCAAAACAAGGCAAATTGAACAAAACAATTTGAAAAAAAAACTAAATTCAGCAAACAAAAATATTTATAGACAGTAAACTGAGGGGAAGAAGGTACCATTATCGAAACCACATTAAAATGATTTCACTAAGACAGAAGCTATACCTCTCTGATTCTACGGGTTTGTATGAAGTTTTGTCTGCACCATTTTTGTTCCTGACCTGGACCGAACAACTGGCTGCTTTTGTGGTATTCCCAGGTCTGAAATGGCAATACATAAGATTTATGTTTAACTCTTATGATGCTGAATTGTTTGTTTCTAGTTTTCATTCATTTTACTAATCAAATTTCCAGCTTCAAATGCTGTAAAATATGTATATTTATAAAAAAAAGACATCTCCAATATTGAATTATTGGATTAACTTCGCATCTATCAAAATATATTTTATCAAACTTAGTGATATTTATTATATATTGATCAATAGCGTGCTAGAAAACGTATATATACAGTTCCAGCAGCACAAGGGTTAAAAGTAGGCCTGGTAATTCATTAAGGATAAGCACCACCTGGAGATTAACACCACCTGGTGACCCAGCAAACACTAAACATATGTATAACATTTGTACAATGTCGACCCAACGTCTTTGACGTTGGTCCAACATTGTACAAATGCCATACAAATGTTTTGTGTTTACTGGAGAATACCGTAACTCTTTGCCGGTGATTACCTGTCATCACCTCCTTAGTACTTACTTACATTTGAATACATATGTTATGGGTGTACGATCATTATATATAAATAAATATTTCTACTTTCAAAGCACTGTAAGGGTTAATGATATCACTGACATCATAAAAACATGGTGAAATTAGTGTTCACAGGAAAATATCACTAATGCTATGGCATTCAGCACATAAAAACGGGCTTCAGTGGTGAAAGGGTTAAGAAATTAAACATCGACAAGTTATCTACATGCCAGAAGGCTGTAAAACCGCAATATGCCAACCCATGAATAAGTGCCCCTTCAGCAAAGAAAATTAGTATCAGCCCCTAATCTTTCTTTAACCCTTAGAGTGTTGAAATATTTTTATTTATTTTTCCCGTTAAGTGCTAGGCATGATTACAATCATTTTTAATCCATTTTATTAGCAGATTAAATCACTGATATTGCGAATAAAAACTGTTTCAACATAAACATTGGCTGGCCTGTGAGCATCTGGCTGTTTCGACCATTGCCACATATTTCCTTCCTGGATATACCAATCACTCACATAGAGCAGTTTAAAAATGAGGGTTTGATCAATCCATCATCTTAAAAAAACTGACTTTAAAACTGAAATTTTCATATCTTATCCCAGCCCACACTACTGTAGCATTTTCAGATGGCTTGCATTACGAGAGCATGATAGCCTGATATCAAGACCCCAAAAGAAGATTCTATATAATTTTGTAAGATTTTTATGAGTGTAGTGCCAACATTAAAGACGTTATGCTGCATTGATATCCCTTTTAAAAGATATAATCTGTACAATCTGACTTCCCATATCTTTCTATAAAACCAGGCCTTCTTTGGAAAAGTTTCAAAGTCAGAAATGCTACACCCCAAATTTGATCATAAAAAAATACCTCACAAAGAAAAAATTATTTGAATAATATATACCTGGAATGCATGGAGGTAGGCAATACAGTCACTAAATGAGTTCTCTGCCCATCCAAGCTTATGTCTGAAAAAAATGAAGAAAACCAGTTAATGAAATAAAAACGCTTTATTATACATGTACATGTACTAGAATATATTTCCCCATCCACTTTAGATTGTCTTAAAAAGTGTTTAGTTTTTAGACAGCAGTCACATACATGGGTTGGGATTAGAGACATGCGCAGGCAGCCCGCGGGTGCACATAGTGCGGGCGCGTGGAGGCAGCCCTAGCCCTAGCGCTTGTGTGAGAGGGCCTAGAAATGTGTAATGTTAGTCACATGCATGGGTAAACACAGAACCAGAGACCACCCCTCTTTCTCAGATATGCCAACACCACATATTTTTCCATCCGACGCTGGACCAGCATTAGATGAAAGTGTCCTGCTAACTTAGGCACTGACAGCTGATAGAGTTGTGCGGTTAATCAAGTATAATTATATTGTAGAATTATTTCTTTATATCTTTATTGAAACACATTTATATTATTTTTCCTGCCGATTATTTAAGAGCATGAGCAGTGTGCACGTTTTTGTAGTAAAGACAAAATATAGCCACATGGTCAGATCATCAATTAGTCCTCAGACATAATTCGCTATATATATATAGAGAGTGAGTCGTATTTCTTAATACATGGCAAAATGACTTCACTAGCAGAAATATCTAACGCGTTCAAGCAGGATAATATAGGCTTAGAACAGTAAGCGGAGGTAAATCAGATGTTTGGAATTCGCTTGGCATTGGCATTGTGTTTGATGATAGAGATACAGACTTGGATTATGTAGCATGTCGAAAGTGTCACACTGTCCTTAGCTTTACTGGTAGACAGAAAGGAACTTCAACCCTCAAAGACATAAATGTCAAAGACAGACAAAGAGAAAGGTAAGCACTAATATACTTGCATTTATTTGATTAATACATCAGATACGTAGGCTTGATAGTGAATATTGTAGTACAGTAGAACCTGCTATGAGCAGCCACCCTTGTGACACAGGAAAAATGGCCTTTGAAGGCAGGTGGCTGCACATAGGAGGTTCATTTGTATAAGAAATGTCATTTTGGGGAATGGCCAAGTGGCCTCCCATAGGAGGTTGGCTGCTCATAAGAGTGGCTGTTCATAGCAGGTTCCACTGTACATAGTTTAATTTCGTTTAAATTCAAAACATCAGGGTTAGCATTGTGAGTTCTGTAAAATCACATATACGCCCGTTTGAGACGATTGCTGGTTGAGGGTTCGTGAAACTTGTTCAGCAAGCGTTTAAGATACAACCTTCTCAACAATACTCTATGCTAACCAAACAAACACGGGACAATGAAACAATGTTGATTTAATGTTGGCCCAACATTAAATCAACATTGCTTTAATGTCCTGTGTTTGCTGGGAAAGACCTACTGTCTCGCCCAATAACAATTAGTTGCAAGATAAAAGATTGTGATGCATCTGTCCATGAGAAATTGTCTCTGATCAGCGTGAGGCTTTCTCTCAGTGACACTACAGATATGTGGACTGACACCCATTGTCAGGTATCTTACATCACGATTACAGCACATTGGATGTTAAACTGGGAGCTACACACCGAAGTTGTATGCACTGAGGAATTTGATGCCACCACAATGAAAACAGGAATCAATATCAGAGCTGCCATGTCAACAGTGTTCTCTTCTCTCCGTATATGCGTTGAAGAGCTAGAAAAAGCTGTATACCCAACAGATGGAGGAGCTAATATAATCTGTGCCTTACAATCAGAACAACGCATTGACTGTATAGTTCACACCTTTGATGACAAGATATTGTGTCCTCTGCAGGTTTCTCTGCCCATTTCCACTGCTAAGAGTCTAGTGAGGTATATCAAGAAGTCTTCTCTCCAAAACTTACTTCCAAAAGGCCTTAAGCAGTCATGCGAAACCAAATGGAATTTCACATTTGTAATGCTTAAAACAGTTCTACAACACTATGATGAGGTACAAGAAGTCTTACAGGAGCACTCACCAACAGAAATGAAAAGATTAATAGGCATTGACAAGAAGTTGTTAGGGGAGAATTTTCTCTCTGAATAACTCAAAGTAACAGTAGCTCTTATGGGTGAATCGGAACCAACAATTCATCTTGTGATGCCCTGGATTAAGAAAAAAACACGTCATTGCCAGACAACAGACGATGACTCTGATATTGTCGGCACTTTGAAAAATGTCTGTGTCGGCGTGATCGAAGAGAAATGCCACATACTTATTCTACACAAAAAACTATTTCTAAATCGAAGGCAAAAAACAACAAAAGTGTTACAACCGCAAGAGAGAGGAGCTGTCATTGCCTATGTCAATGATGTTATAGAGGACATGCCCCTCCGCCCCGAAATAACTGCTGTAATAGATTCCAATTCGCGGCCAAGATCCAAACGCTCACGACTCGATTCTGTCAATGATTTTGATGACGATTTGGCACAGGATTCACATGATATCAACCTTTATCAAAGTATGCAAGTGTCTACAGCGCTGCCAGTAAGATGAGGAGGACAAGTTTGAATAGTGATCAAATTAATGAAATTTTGGAAATAAACAGCACACTGAAACAGTGATCATAGACATATAAATGATAAATAATGTTAAGACTATATTATATTTTTGAAAAAAGACAATATAAATAACTATGCATAAGAAATAAATATGTTTATATATTAAATACTGGTTATACATTACATTTTTGAAAATAGACAATATCTATAAATATTTACACTATTATACGTATGCATACATATGCATAACAAAATAATTATATAATATAAATGCATTGATCATTAATAAATATAATTTGTATTTTGTTGATTTGTGACAATGAGAGTTTTGCGGGTTGCTGCGCATAAATACAACTTGTGCGGCATGGGTGCAGATAGAGAATATAAATGCATAAGCAGGTACAGTGAAGCATGGGGGCCCTCAGGGCCGGTGCGGGCATGATTCAGAGGCCCCGTGCAGGTCTCTAGTTGGGGTCGATTATGATTACAGATAAAAATGTTATCGCTTACAAATTTACAATTACTAGTACCTGTCATGAAAATGTATTGAATGTGATTACAGTGCTTTCCATTTATACAATGAAGATTACTAAATCTTATTTTTTATTACAGTGACAATAACAGAATAATAACATAAATTAATAGTTCAAATATACTATAAACAATAACGACTGCATATGTGATAAAAAATCAGTCTGATGTCTATAGACGTCAGATTCTGATGTCTGTCCACATGCGGATAGGATTAAAGGACAAAAAAGCTAAAAACATTATCCCCTCTCCCCCCTTCGTAACGCTTTTTAACGTTACTGTGACTAGGCTCCCAGTGCATATCTTAACCCCCTCCCCCTCCAAGCATTACATGATTGTTAAACGGCCCCTTAGCACTTTAATGGTTAATTTGACACCCAGGTATTTCTTTTGATTTTCATTTCCTTCAAGCTGAGAATTACTGTCAGAGATTAATGGCCTGTTTGCAAAATATATCAAAGAATAAAATACAAACTGAAATCTCAACAGCCTCAATGTGATTGAATAAATCATTGGTTGCTGAAATGTGATGAAGGTATTTAAAAGGTTAACCTACTCACCTGTAAGAATCCAGCTGACCCTTAAATGGCTGTGAAAAGAAGCTATTGCATGTGAGGGCAGCAGCTACAAATAAATAAACATCCAAATGTATGTTTAGGACTTTACCCAGTTGGGGGTGAGGGGGTGGTTCAAAATATCAATACTTTTACATATTAACATGATTAAGGCCAACAAAAAAATTATACACTTTATAAATGACCCACGCCCTTATCCCCCCCCCCCCCTCCCCAAAGTCAATCCATGGTTTGGTCCAACACAGGGTGAATGTCCTGTATGCTGGGACCTTTCAAGACATTAGTTTTTAAACATAAGCTTTATTATCCAACCCAAACTTCATGAATCTCATTGCCTGAGTGTAGAACATTCTACCTATAATAACTGCTTCCTCAAGCATTCCAAATGCATGACCCAGCATTATCAGTTTTCCATAGTGAACATCAACTGGTAGCTTTGCCAATACTTTGCCAAGGAAAGTAAGTTCTCCATCATGAGGGTTAGCTGTAATAGACTGTGGGGATGAAAGGGCCCCTACCTGTTAAAAAAACATTTCTATGTAAAACAGAGCACATATTTTTTAACAGAAACATATAAAGGAAATGTGAAATATATTTGTGACTTTCATATATGAACAATTTAGTAAAATGTTATGCCGGCTAATTATGCCCAGTATGATGAGAATTTTGACAAAAATAGAACAAAAATGAAAAAGTTAAACAGCTCAAAACTGCAATTAATTGCATATGTCAAAGGTGTCATTATGAAGGAAAGTAAAAATCATTTCTGCTGAAAGAAAAAATATCTTTACCTCTCGAAGTGTCAAAATAGTTCTCTCAATGTCATCAAGATTTGGTGGTGATAATGCGAGACCTAGAATAGCTTTTGGCTCACCCATATCCAGAAGCTTAGCCTTCAATATTGGATGTTCAAGAGGGCATCTCTGAAATCATTCAATCATTTTATCACTTTGAAATAGAATTACTCATATCATACAAATATGGCTAAAAACGATTTTTCACTCACCTGCATTTCTGGAATACCATACTCAGGAATATGTGTTTCATAAAATTGCTTAGTTACCATTCTGTAAACTCTTCCACTGGAAACACGCCCAGCTCGACCTGAATGGAATGAAATGCACCAAAGGTTTGTTAACCCTTCTCCTGCTGATCGCAACTATTGTCACTTTTATTCTGTTTTATTACACTGTTGTTGGGAATTAAAAGTGTGTCTAAACATCAAGATTTGCAAATATTTGCGCTCAAATCAAACAAATATAAGTAAATTTCACTCACTTGAAGTTGTGGGTCGCGGTAGCGAGACACAACTTCGAGTGGGTGAAAATTTAAATAAATTTACTTAGCAGGATAAGGGTTAACCAACAAACTTATTGTATATATAATTCTAGCACTTATGTTGGGACACTCAGGTTATTCTGGCATCCTCAGTGATCCGACACGGTTGACTCGGCAAGACATGGCTAGGAGATGTCCAGATCAATGTGTCCAGTGTGTTTAGTGATTAGTGGGGTCTATATGTCGTGCGGATATGTCACAAATCATTTGTTTAACATTTATACAATGTTGGACCAATGTCAAAGACGTTGGGCCGACATTGTATAAATGTTATACAAATGTTTTGTGTTTGCTGGGCTGTCTCATAAAACATGAAAATTA
The DNA here is from genome assembly GCA_964017125.1 of Flabesymbios commensalis. Classification (NCBI taxonomy): domain Eukaryota; kingdom Metazoa; phylum Annelida; class Polychaeta; order Terebellida; family Flabelligeridae; genus Flabesymbios; species Flabesymbios commensalis. The sequence continues at coordinate 65,331,177 of OZ024906.1, read as the reverse complement.
GGTAGGGACATAGTCTTGCCTTATTTCGATTTTTTAAATATCAAAATAACATTTGGCCATAATCTAGTTGGGAACATTCCAACTGTTATTCAGAAAAATTCCTGCCATGATGACCGGTATTAAACCACCCACACCTACATGTAATTGATTATGTACTTAAGATGTACGTAATACATGTGAGAGGTTTGCTAACCTTTTCTTTGTATGCAGTTTGCATAAGATGCCCACTGCACCTGTAGAGATGGCAAGTTACTCTCTGCTTCACATACCAGATTTTTCGTCAAGCAGAAGTCAATAACTGAAAACAATACATTTTATTTAATACTCAATGATCTAAAAAATTCAATGATTTTAAAATAATATTCAATCCTGCTGCCCTAATTTCCTGTATATTATAAAATTGCACAAATAGCTTGGTATGGCTATTAAAAATAATTACACCATATTTTTATAAATATAACAATCCATGTTGTCATTTTGTAATAATAAGTTAAAAACATACGGGTCCAGGTGAAAGAAGTTTTCTTGCAAAATAATTTACCCAACTACTAGTTTTAGGCATTATATTGCTTGGCAATTCCCGCAAGTTAATCATTCGAGAGCATTTTAGACCTTTTTTTCATTTTAGTGAAAGTGACTAAGACACTACAAAAACTCAATTATTGTACACATGGCACTACTTTATGTCAAACGTTAATCAAATCAAATATACTGGGAATTTCTTAATCCAGACAACTTATACTGATGTCTATTGGTCGCCCAGAAAATAAAAGCTGTGTTTAATTTAGTAGTCATTGTGTGTTCGAGTTTGCATAGAGCATGCATTGGATGTCAAATGATTCTCAAAAATAGAAATTATGTAGATTTAAAGAATGTTGACAGTTCAATGCCATGGCGGTGACAATGCAAATGAAATATAAATATCTTCATACAAATTCAAATGTGGCAAATTCACATTTGTAACATGGAAATTTGCCAGACAGCTTCACGAATTATGCAATTTGAAAAATCACAAAAAATCAATAAGAAAGGAGGAACAACAACCCCACGTCCCCACCAATATGAATGATGTTTGTTATGTTTGTGGACACAAATACTATCATTACGGTCACTGTTTACAACTCACCATATTTAATGTCAGAAACTGTGATTGAACTTTCAGCTATATTAGTTGACAAAATGACTTTCCTTGTGTCAAGCAGGGGTTTGTCAAATACTCTGACTTGCTCTTCAGCCGTTATGCTAGAATGCAATGGCAAAATCAGCAGCCTGCAAAATGAGCAAATTAGATACAAAATAAAAAATCAGATGCAAATATAAGCACTTGGTATGGTATGGTAATTGTTGTTGCACAATCTGATGAATTTATATACAGACATATTTGAAGCTGTTAGTATTATTCTGAACAATATAGAGGTCAACAACTGTTTTGGAAATTGTTGTAAACTTAATAGATTTCCATAGCATAGTGTGTGGGCTAAATAATCATGATAATGGTCACTTATTATTATTTACTGCAACTGAGCTTTTACCTATCACCACAATTTTGTCAAGGATAGCAAGATGTCAATGATTTTATGGAACTACGACATTGGCCCAGCATTGAATCAGAATTGGGTGAACATCTTGTTCATTTTCTGCTTGGATAGTGGTCTATAGATTGAAAACACAAATATTTACATTACACATATATTTTGAAGAAAAAACTTTACCACCCCTCTCCCTTAAAAAAGGTGCAAAGGCTATTCCATGATTTAAAGATAACAAAGAATTTTTTAAATATTACATGATAAAAAAGCTTTAAAGAGTAACAAGAAACCATGATCTATATTACTGTAAGGACTACTATGTATTTTAGGCAGCACTTCGGACAAATAAGGTCAGTGAGGGTAAAAAAGCATACAAGAATACTAGTGTATCTACCTCACTGGAAATGTATTTATTGAGCCTCAGTTTTACACAATTAATTTTGTGCATCCAGAGGTTATATTCTCAAACTTTTTGTATTGCACTGTGATAAATTTTAAAAAACAAAACTTATATAAACTATATATAGAATTATGTGACATCGCTATAATAAAAGTATATATCATGCAGAGCAGGGAGGGTATTGATTTTACACTTGAATCAACTGGGTTCTGAGAAAAATCAAAATTGTCAACTACCATTTGCCTTCGTATAAGCTTAATTCTTAACTTTAGCAAGAACACAAAAAGTCCAAGCACTCTTGCACAGCAAAGAAATTTATTTTTTTATTTTTTTATAATTTTGAATTGAGATGATGCCACTTCAAAACAAGAGTTCTTCTCAATTCAAGAAATTACTCAAGTCACTATTGTATGTGTGACTCAGGTTGTTATGTGTACAGATTTCCCATGCCAGACAGTCAGTCATTTTGAATTTAATCAACTTGACATTTTACAGGGTACATCCCTCCCTGAACCCTCACATTTTGTGCTACATAGTGATGGTCAGCTATCTGGTATGGTTTACCAGATATCATCAGATTTTTTTAAGGCTGAACATTGATATAGCTATTTTCATCCGTTTCAATGGTGCGAGAAGCTCAATACCAAAGCCCTCTCCATCTGACCTTCGGCAACATCAGAAGCTTGAAAAGAAAACAATGAAATAATGAAATACAGTAAATACCTTTTACTGCCTTGCATTGGTCTTAGTTGTTCTTCCATATCTTGTATCTCAGCTAACCCTAAAAGAAATAATGCGGATTAAAACATATTGTATCCCTACACATATATTTTAGGGTGCACTTAGTGAAGCCTTGCACTGTTGCACTTACAATCGAATGCAAAAACATAATTATCAATGCATTAAAATTCCTAAAATTCATTGATTCCAAAAGAAATTCAGGTCTATTCGATTAAAACCATTCAGTTGCATTTAGAAATGTGTTTTCGGTATTTGGCAAGAGCAAATGCATCACCTCCATTCCACCATTGTTGTGATTGAGGCAACATCATACTGAGAATTACAATGCAGACTTGTGCCTACATGCAAGATCACAAGTCATTTAGACTAACAGTTCTCGAGATAAAGCCTTTACAAAAACTTGTAAAATTTGAAATGCCCGCCATCTTCATGATTGATGCGAGTGTAAAATATGAGAGGAATCCTATACATGCATCCTGAGGGATGCTTCGCAATGACTACCCCAGCAGTTGCCTTTGAAAACTTTTACCTGCTCCTATGCAAAAAAACAGTTATTCTCACATTGACAACAAAAAATACAAGAAATTAAACAATGCAATTAATATATAGCTCTGGCCACAATTTAGAAAATTGTCTTACATCATAACAAAATTAACTTTGTTTGATTCATTATCAATGTAACACAGAAATAAAAATATTAAAGTATCATCAACTGTTTTTAATGCAATACAGAAGTATATAAGCATACCTGGCAAAAAAACAAGAACAGACCCTCTTTTCTTTGATAATCCATTGTCTTCCATTCTGAAAAAAAATGTTTTTTTTATCATTTGGTCTGGATACACTGCAGTAGATAGTGGGTGATGTCGACAACCACCCACAGATATATAGTACATTGTATATTACCAATGACTCCTTGCATTACTGGTCTGGTAAAATTCAACCAAAATGGCTCAAAAGTTTGTTCAATGATTTAAATATAAATTTTCAAAATATTCAAATGTTAGTGACAATCATGTCAAACTTAATTGGCAATGAAAGCATCTACAACAAGTAGGGGTAACAAAAATGTGTAGGAGATATTTTTGTGTGTGGGAGGAGGAGAGGTCCGCATAACTAATTTATGTGGCATTGTGGGGGGCGAGAGAGCTCAGCAACATCAGAATTGCAGTGGAGAGATTGTAAACACATATTCACGAGGATGTGCACAATTTACACATGTATATAGATCAAGTATGCCAGTCTGAGTCTGTTGTGCTGTTCCAATATTTCAAATGAATCTTCACTTACAACAATTCACTGCCATATACAGTACTGTGCAATCGAAATGTGTCAGAGAATGCCAATTGAGCATTCACACTTGAGAAAAGGAAAATTTAGCAGGTGCTAAAAGGCATTTCTCAACCACTGAAAAATGCTAAAAGCGATAAATTCATTTTCACATATCGCTAAATGAGAAATCGTTTTTAGCAAATCGTTAAATGTGAACTTGCTTTTCTCAAAACACTAAACTGGTTTTCTCAAACTGAGGAAAAACGCTGTGCTGAGCCAAAACTTGTCTTGTATCGATCCGTATCAGTGTCCGTCAGTTCTAGTCTACATACATGTACAAGATAATCCACACAACACGTCATGTCAACTAGCCCTGAACTTGAGTACTGTTAGCTGGTGCATGATTTTGCTTTTGACTTTAATATAAGCTGACTGGCTCCCAGAGAAACTAGGGGAAACCTTGACAGTGACAGCTCATTACAGCGGGAAACGCTAGTGAGGTTACCGGTGACGTTACAGCCATATGACCACATGTACACACACATTGGTTAACTTTACAGTCCTGCATTGAATTAGCATCGAGTTTATATATTTATAGCAGTTCAAGCTTTTCAGAATTCGCATTTAGCCTAGCGTGAATGAGAAAGAGAATGCGAATTCACTTTCACTTCTCTTCGCATTCGTTTTCACGTGACACGTTTTAATTGCACAGTACCGTATGTTATAAATGTGAATGGTCATGATACCTCATGAAATAGGCACCTGTGAATGATTCATGAATGACAGATTTTTTTTAAATAACGAAAATGCAATTCCACTCTCATACTTCTTGTTTTAAAAATAATTCCGCCTCTAATATTTCACATAGTCGAGTATCGGGGATGCTTAATTACAGCCAGTTGACCTTGAGGTTAACTTCAAGAGAATTCAAGAAATATGTCACTTTGTACATGAGCACATGATTAGAATAGTAGACGTGCAGGCACTGACTTTCCTTTACACTTACCCATATGTGTCACTCTCTATCTTGTCAAAGTGTGAAATCAAATGTGCAGCTAATACAAAGCTTTCCTTAGATATGGATGGTCTTTCTACCTGAAGGTGAGGTACCTGCAGCAAATCAAACATTACAATTAGTCATGTGACTGATGGTCAATTACCCCTAACCCCTAAAGCGCTGAATTAATTTTGTATAAATCATAGAGGCCAAAGGGATTATTTCAATTTTGAAATCATCATAAATGTCTTAGTTAGCTCTTTCTGATTCATTTGAATACCTATGTTATGTGTATACAGCCATTAGAAAAATTTTAATTCTCACAGCGTGTGGATCGACTTTAGGCGTCAGAATCTGACATCTACAGACATTCTGACGACTAAAGTCGATCCCTGCGCTGTCAGGGTTAAAGCGCTGGTACCGGTTATTTTCGTTTTTTTAACATTTTATTAGCACATTGCCTATCAGTTTATAAACATATTGAAAATAAAACGTACCACCAATCAGTAAGATTTAAAACTAGTCACTCACTTGAATCTGTGGATAGCATCAGCGAGACACAACTTCAAGTGGGTGAAAATTCGAATTGAAAAATTTGGCGGTTAAAGGGTTAAAGCGCTGAAAAGTTTTTGTCTTGAGACCATAAATGTCTTAGCTGTTTCAAATGAATAAGAAGAAACAAAAAGGAACTTGAATAGCTATTAAAAATAAGCATAAATAAGTATAAAATAAGAAAACTTACCGGGCCCAACTCATTTAAATCTTCTATATAATAAGCTTGTACTTCATAAGTGCGACCTGTGATCTTAAATACTGGTGCTGGTTCAAGAGAATGACCCACAGACAGAGAGAAGTAACGAGCAAATTTACCAGTCTCAAATGTAGCAGACATGAGAATAACCTGAGAAGAGGATAATGATACACTGTATGCAACAAATTGAAAAAAATTATGGAAGGGTGTATCTGACACTTTATCAAGTTGCAAATTCACCCTTTTATATCTAAGGGTAGCTATGATTTAAACATCACAAATTCAAGTAATATTCAATCCCTTGAAATTTGTGATCGCAGTAGCGCAACACAACTTCAAGTGACTGAAAAATTAAATGTGTTTGTTAAGTGTTTTAAGAGCGAGTCATTAAAAAAACTTAATAATCCTTGCAAAACTTTTGCATAAACCATAGACCAAAGTTTTTTTCATCATAAATGTCTTTATGGGTTTACAGCCATTAAAAATATTTTATTCTTCCAGTGCTGGAGCAGTCTTTATATGTCAGAATCTGAAGTATAAAGTCGGTCCCCGTGCTGAAAGGGTTAATAAAATAGCACTCTAAAATGCTATGTATTGATAAAATCTGCATATGAAAGCTAAAACAAAAAATAATCACACAGCAAAACATAATTGTGTTGAAATTCACACCCATCGTTATTAGACATAAAATATAAAGCAACCCACTGTAAGAGACAATTACGTTAATCTATTTAAATTTTAACTTAAAATCCAGAACAATCACCTTTACATCTCTTGAAACAGTTCTCAACAATTTACGCACAACCAGCAAACAAAAATCGGATTCCAGATCTCTTTCATGAACCTGTGGCACAAAAAAATAAAAATAAAACATTTAGTCAATGATGTTCCTGCAGGACAAATCATGCAAACATTGCCAAATAAAAATTCCAGGCTCATTAATGAGTAGAAGAGCTTTAAAAAATCTAGAAGGCCAAAAAAGCCACAAATTTAATCAAATCAGAGCTGAGAGGTAACTGGATGTTCTATTTGCATGGCAAATAAGAAGTCTCCAACCTCCACGGGGGCCACCTTGGGTATGCGAAGAGTGTTCAGACAAAAATCATGAAGATCGGACAAATATTGGCCACTGTAGAACGTTTACACCACATATTGATATACAATACTTTAAAAATCCAGCTACTACAGGTGAACATCGTTATAACACGATCGTTGGAGTCCAATGAGTCAAATCGTGTTATAAGTGAATCGTGTTATACAAAAAAATCAACCAGAAAACGATACCAAAAACGGATGAGTAATAATCGGAAGACTATCGTAATTATAAGCTGTCTTGTTTGCACAGGTGTAACATGTTATGTTACAGCTATAACTTATAATAATAACAACAATATTATAAAAAAAATTATCATAATTTTTGCGGCGTAACAATTGTAACGTTTTACAACTATTCTATCGTACAAATGTATACAGAATGAACACTATAAAAATAACAATAAATTACACATCTTTATGCAGCAGAGGAGTAGCGAATTTTCTATATTTTAGTTCTTTATTACATGCTTATACATATCATTGTGCACAGTGTCTAACACGATGTATTTGATACCTTGATTATCATTTGCATGTAATACTACGCGAGCATTATTATTATTTAATTGCACACAATATAATTAATCTGAATAATATATCGGCAGTCACTGTCACTGCTATCACCTCTGCAGTTGATGATTGACATCACTGTCCTCACGCTGATTGGTTCAGATACCCCCTCTCTTTCTGACACCTCCCACGTCTAGAGGTCAGGTGCGGTGATTGACAGCTTATGCACTCTCACAGAATCTCGTCAGAAAATACTTCACGAGAGTTTGTGAGATTTGCTCCAGTCGATAGGCGCGAGTCTCGACAACTCTGGCTGTGTCTACACTTTATCAGGTGACGTTTGTACAACACTCAGTACATAGTCTTTGTGAGGGGGGGGGGGGATATACCCTTTCCTTTGTTTTGCAGGCCTAACAAGATGTATTAAGTCGACAAACTAATATATAAATATAATACGATTTTTCTTAGATATATAATACGATACCATCGTTATTAAATATATAGCACGATCTACAGATGGATTATTTTTCGTGCTATAATCTGTATCTGTAAGCATAATATATCACGATCTTTCTTAAATACATACCATTCTTTACTTTGTGTACATAGCACGATTTAAATTGTCTATAATCATTTTTTGGGCTATAATCTGAATTAATTATAACACGATCTTCAATAAATTTATAACACGATCTTCAGAAATTTATAACACGATCTTTAGACTAATAAAAATCTGTTCGAATACAATACGTTCTTTACAAATTTATAACACGATTTCTATGAAATATTATTATACCGCATTATAATATACAAAGATATCAAAGCGTCTCCGCCGAGCCACTTATTCTCGCCTCACTGCCCGGCATTATGACATAATAAAAACACGATCTTCAATAAATTTATAACACGATCTTCAGAACCTTATAACACGATCTTTAGACTAATTATAATAATTATCTGTTCGAATACAATACGTTCTTTACAATTTCCTATAATCTGAATTAATTATAACACGATCTTCAATAAATTTATAACACAATCTTCGGAAATTTATAGCACGGTCTACAGAAATTTATAACACGATTATTAGACTAATAATTATCAATTCGAATACAATACGTTCTTCACAACTTTATAACACGATTTTTATAAGTGAATTATATTATGCCGTATTATAATATATGAAGATATCAAAGCGTCTCCGGCAGACCACTTATTCTCGCCTCACTGCCCGGTATCATGACGTAACACGGCACACTGTTCCGCGTTCACATGTGTAGACCCAGCGTTGGCCAGACATTGTTTCAATGCTGGGCGTAACGTTTAGCATTAGCTGAGTTAACATGCCAAGTGTTGGCGTTGTCGGCGATAGCGATTAGTATACGCGATACACATACTGTTTACTCTTTCAATAAATCTTGTAGATTTGGAAATTATAACACGGTATTCTGTAAAAAAGCTAGAAAAGGGGTCCTAAATTTTGGGGTCCATGACCTTACCGTGTTATAACCGATCTGTGTTGTAACGATTCGTGTTATATCGATGTTCACCTGTACTTGTACATGTATTAGAATTGCTAAGCTGTGCTAAAATAGTGTTATGTTGAGACCTCATCCAGTATGATATGAGTATAAGTATTCATGGTTTTCATTGCAATCAGTTTCTCTAGCAGTACACCAGTGGTACAATACAGAAGGCGACTATCATTACTGGCTTTCTTATCCATTCCAACCTACAAAACAAAATTTGCATATTAACTCTAATCATATTTACCAATCAGTACAATACAACAATATATTTTACTGCACACAAATTTCTGTGTTTCATTTAAACAAGACCTGGGTATCAGGGTGAAGTGCTTCTGAACTCATGGAAATTGACAATGTTTTCACTCATACAATATTTGTAATGTTACAAGACACTTGTCCACAGAATAATAAATATTTATTACTCTCTTGCTTGATAGTGATGTACAGATTATTGATTATAATAGACCATTGTCACATAACATGACAAATTGGGCTACACCTGAGGAGCATAAATTGGAGCAGTAATCTAGGCTAGTAAAACATTTGAAAGCCATTAAAAAATCAGAATAAACACATCTATAGGGTACTGTGTTGATCACCTCAAAAACAAAATTTATTGAAGAACATTTCTTCATACATTAAAAGATGTAATTTGTCAATGTATTGATGGTCATGGTAGTTACATTGCCGTGCAAAGTCAAAAGGCAGTATCTGCTCACTTTACAAGTAAGCAGATACTGCCTTTTAGTTTTGCAGAATCAGGCAGCGCCTGGGTCATATCTTAGTGAGACAACAATTTATTTATCGCAAAATTTGAATAGTACATACTTGGTAGCCACAAATGCTGCCTACTTCCCATTTTCTTTCATAACACACTCTGCGAGCTATGCTCATCGCTGCTATTCTTCTGGGTTGTGTGACAACAATGTTGCAGTATTGATTTTCTTTAACATAGTGATCCAGAATGTATTGTGGAACTTGTGTGGTTTTGCCGCTCCCAGTATCCCCAACAATTACAGTTGTCTGGTTGCTTTCTATAGTTTGTACAATCTAAATAAAAATTCTAAATGAAGACAATACATTTTAACCCTTCAAAATGCTGAATTATTTCTGTTTAAACCATGGAAACTAAAGTTGTTTTTTTCAATTTAACATCATCATAAATGTCTTGATTAGTTCTTTCTGGTTCATTTGAATACCTATGTTATGGGTCTATGACCGTTATAAATATTTTAATTCTTTCAGTGCGGGGATCGACTGTATTTGTCAAAATCTGACGTCTACAGATGTCTTTATACGTCAGATTCTGACGTATAAAGACAGTCCCTGCGCTGAAAGGGTTAAAACAAACAATATGCCAAACGTGTTATTTATTACATGCATTTTTACACTATTGCTTTTACATGTATTACAGGTAATTGATTTGTACTATTATTACTATTACTCTGCCATCAATTACTAAGGTTATTTCACACATGTCTGTTAAATATGTATCAGCATTTGCACTAATAATATTGGCTTTAACATGTTTTTGGTCATCATGGAAATTATTCTGCTGAAAGGAAAACGTTAGGTTTTTCCACAGTTCAAATACACATATTTTGTGAGATACAATGCTATAGGGAAAATCAAAGATTACAGACAGATGGACAGTGATGTCATTGTGATGCGGCATCATGCCATAGACCAAAAATTGGGTTAACTTTTAAAATTGTCATAATATATGTTCATATCAAAATGACAATCTACTCTTGACTTACATCTGTCTTATAGCTGGTGATTGGCAAATTAATGTCATATTCATGACGGAAGTCATAGTTTCTGTACACTGCTACAGCCTCCTCCTCTGTCATTCCTTCTGGCAGGAAATTAGTCATCCCAGTCATACCTGTCATACCGGTCATGATGCTATCAGTCTCCAGTGACTCCAAACGATCTGATACGGACCCCATTGTACTGCAGGTAGTAGAACCAGGAAGTTGGGCAAGGGCAGAAGCACCAACCTACAGAAACCATCAACAAATCTAGGTTCCATTTGATATCTTTAAGTCAGCCTGTATAATTGTTGAAAATCTGACTGTAATATGGACAATAAATATTTGAAGTGGACACAACACTGCTGATAAATCCATTTAACTATTTTAATAGTCTCCGTTACCAGGTAAAAAAAAATGTCAGCAGCGTTGTGTCCATTTCACATGCATCACCTTTCTATATTAAAGTAAAAAGAGCACACTCCAGAATAATCATAAACCAAGAAAACTGAGAGTCGCTACAGAAGAAAGTGGAATAATTCTGGGAAATCTTAGATAAGTTAACTAATTTACTGCAGAGAGAATTTTGTTTGAAAATTATTGATTAGTGATTTTCTTCTTCAAGCTCTAACTCACACTTTATCTTTATCATTCAAGTATAAATATTTTGCTAATCAATTTCAAATTTGATTAGCAAATAGCCAAAATTGCATAGCTTTTCGCTAGGCGATACTGAACAAAATATTCCCTGTACTGTACTTCTACAAATTTTACAACATATGGTGATACAGGCAAACACTATTGACATACCACACTGTTCCTAAACCTGTTGTCATCTTCCTGCTTGTAGTAATCAGCATATGCAGCTTGATTTGGATTGTTGTAGCGAGCATGTCTGAAAAAATAATTAGAGACAACTGTTCAAGTGTTTTTTTTAATAGTTTACAGATCTTCACTTACATGTAAGGTAAAACTAATTTTTCATGAAAATAAGAGATACATGTACACCCTTCTGCCAAATAACAGGAAATTTACAAAGCTGATGACATTCAAAAGAGCTACAGCTATCTTCTTCTCACTCAATTTTAATATTATATACACCAAACTTAAACACAACCATAACACTAGCACATTTAATGAATTTAAAGGTATGGTCAACAGTCAAAATTCGCAGAATAAGTTTCCCCCAGAATGCAATAGTGCCCGTGGGTAGGCCAAGGCCCTATTCCATAATAATACTAAATATGCGTTTCATACCTAAAGCCTCATTAAGAGCAAGTTCTCAAATCACAGCAAGTTCTTGAGCGACATCTATGAGTTAATAATTCAAAGCCCTTAGCCCTGGCCCCTACTTGGTCGTTTGCTTGCAAACAAACTGATAGTATTACTGCGGGGATGTGGGAACGGCGTGACCCCGAGCTTGTATTGACACCCAGTAAACACAAAACATTTGTATGACTTTATGCAATGTTGGACAAACATCGAACGCGTTGGGCCAACATTGTATAAATGTTATGCAAATGTTTTGTGTTTGCTGGGCAGGTGGACTTTCTCTCAAACATTGTAAATTTACCAATGTTGGGCCAGCGTCGCAGACATCGACCTAACAATAAAACAGCATTGGATCAATGTCTCGTTTAAGTAGTATCTTGTAATCAGTTCAGTGGCTATATTAATGCCGTCAATCTGTACTCAATAGGCTACTGTTGGCCTACACTTGACCGTCCCAGGCATGCGCATTTTGGAGTTGAATGATTCTTCAAATTCAGGTCTTCATGATACCATCAACCATACACGACCCCAACCCCCACCCCCACGACCACAGAGCTGAAAATTTACCCCAGCAACATTCTTTAGAATCCACCATGTACTGTATTGCACCAATTAGCATTAAAATGTAAATTCAAAGCTCAGTATTTCATAGGGGGTCTAATCAATTTATTTCTAAAATACCCCAGCGATCCAAAATTCGACAACGTTTTAAATATTCTTGGGCACGGGCTTGCCACCAAGCCTGTTCGATTTCAGTTTCTATATTTATTTTCTTTGTTTAACCCACTAAAGTCCGTTTTTATGTGCTGAATGCCATAGCATTCAGCATAAAAAAACGGGCTTCAGTGGTGAAAGGGTTTAAGCCTAACCATACTTGATTCTTTAAATGTAACTTTAAACAGGTGGAAAAACAAACCATTTTAGAAGACTACTATATTTAAATCATCATTACATGATTACTTGGGAAGCGTATTAAAAATTACAATTATTTGTTTAAACCGATTTATAATAATCAGTGTTTCATCTAGCTCTTTCTAACATGGCGCAGCGCCATGTTGCCTTTTGTGAGCGCCATGTTGCTCTTCATGAGCGCCATGCTGCATTTCATCAGTGCCATGTTTCCCTTCATGTGCGCCATGTTGCCCTTCTAATATTCAGACATTGAAATGCCTCTTCAAACTGTTGATACGTCTTATTCAACCCACCCAGGCCTTTGTAAGAGTGAAAAACACCCCAGTCACTGATGTCACGCGTTCACACCTATGACACAATACCAGATAACGGCCTGATAACTGATTCTGCTTATACCCTTAATTGAGAAGGGTGGGTGTTGAAAACGCCCAATTGGTTGCCCGGCGTTCATGATAAGTTGCCCCTAATGATAGGTGGCGCCATGCCCCTTCTGAATCCTAGACGAAACACTGATAATAATTTATCAGGCCCACTTCAGTTTATAATCATACTTTATTACAACAGCATATGATTACCAGTGATTACAATCACCATGTTACGACCACTAGATCTGCAAGGCAAGGCAAGTAATCAGATAATAGGCCTAGTAATATCTTTTTCTGTAAATTCACATTTCTAACCCTTAAACTGCTAAGTGCGACAAAAGTCATTTTTAATCAGTTTTATTAGGCGTTTAAATCAGTCATTGGAAATGAAATGGGTGTCCGCATTTGATAATGTTTGTTCCCAAATTAAAAAAATACAAGTCATTTTCACTCACTTGAAGTGATGGGGACGTGGTAGTGAGACACAAATTCACATGGGTGAAAAATTCAATTATTTAGTTAAAATATGCATAATGCATGTTCAAAAGACATAGGATAGGCCTATTATTCAGGCCACCCTAATTCCCGGAATGCATTTACCCAAATACACCAGAATAACATTCTTGTCTATTGAATGATGGGCTCCCATATAAACACTATATCACACAGTATTCATATGTGTGTATTCTGGTGAATCTGTATTCCATTATGCCAATTGCCACTATAATTCTTACTGAGTGGCTATTTGTACGACAGAGTTTTAATGCCTTAATCATTAAAAGTTAATGGCAGTGAATGAAGGGCTTTCATTGAGTTCACTCACTGTATAACTCGGATTTACAAATACCCACTATGTAAGAATTATGCTAACTTAAGAAGCTAACACTTAACAGGTTAAGGTACCAGGGTAGGCCTACATGTTATATTCTAGTACATCTTATAATATAAAATTGCATTAAAAAGGAGGTGTTTTTTAGGTGTCTTGCGTCATAGCCTACGTATGCTTCGCATGGGGATTGGTGGTACGAGATGACATGAGTCCAAGTTGATATGGGTAACCGTAAGAAATGAAATTAGACGATTTGACATCGTCATCGGTACGAGCTGACTGGTATTCATTTCAGCATATTTACTGCCTGGTTACCTTTTATAAGGAGGTATAAACGGTTTTTCTATATCTCCTGGTAATACTGGCTTCCCTATATCTTTGTCCAGTTGTCGACCTTTCAGTTTTGAACGCGGAAACGTTGAGACGGGCACCTGTTTCCCAGCTCCAAGCCCAAACCAACTGTTTATTTGATCAAGAGTCAAATCACCACCAATTCGACTCATGTCTACTTTTGTATAGCCTCTTCAGGACTGTTTTTAAATCAACGTATTTTTAGTAGGTTATGCATGAGCCTAACGTTACAATACTGTACTAGAAAAGATCTATTTAGTCGAGTTTTAAAGAGCTGTGTTATAACCACGATAGAGCAAAATAACTAATTATCGCCCGTCCATCTTTTTGCCCCTGTTATCGCTCAGCAATGAGGTGTATTCTATTCAAGCATAGAATAGTATCGGTAATGCACAGATAGAATATATAATTATATCACAGTAAATTTACTAAAATCGGATCAGTAGCGTTGCAAAAATATGCGTGATAGAAATGCGGCTTAAAACGAATAGGCCTACTATCAAACGCATGGATATCTAACGTTATAGGTTGATTTCTTCTTCTTCTTCTTTGCGTAACAGAGTATAACTTCCAGTTGGAAGGCTGGTTACTCTGGGTGTTAGCGTTATATCTAACGTTATAGGTTGAATTACAAATATTCTCCTCAGCAAGCTTAGAGCATATAGACATAATTTTGTTGACCATTTCTTCAATGAGTGCAATACGGAGAGCCTTAAAACAGTAACTTCGTGTGATATGAGACCAAGGAACTAAGTAGCGAAATGGCTCCCATACTAAAAATTATCTTCCAAATTTCCCTTACAACTGGACAGATACCGGACGGACGACTGGAAAGAAGCTAACGTAGCTTAACGTGGCTCCATTATACAAAAAGGGTGATAAGCACAAGCCTATATATATTGTGGGTGATGGAAATTGTTTCTTTCGAGCTGTTTCTAGAAGACTTTTTGGTACTGAGAACCAGCACATGATCATCAGACTTCTAACTGCTCTCGAAATTGCAGAGCACCCGAACTACTACAACACAAAATCTCAAGATTACAATGACCTCATCAATGACAACAGACTCTTGCATCATGATGACTATGAACTTCTCCTGAGAACAACATGCACGCCAGGAGGATTTTCTGAAATTCTTGTGATGTATGCAGTGAGTGCGGTGATGAATGTTACCTTACAATCTTATTGTCCACCCATTGCTACTACCTATTTCGAATCCGGTCCCTACACACGGAAAGTATGTGGACGTGGAGTACGCACAACTACAGCACCAGAAATAAAGTTGATGTGGACCACCACCTTTGTGCCTGAACGGATAGATGACTTCAAACCCAACCACTTTGTTGTGCTTCATCCTGTCAAACAGCCCACACTAGTGAATATTGACTCTACATCACTAGATGACTCTATCATGGATAATACTAATTGTAGTCACATAGTTGACTTCCTCTCTTTGGAGTTAACCCCATTACCCGAAGAGCTCTGGCCTTCTCTTTCGTTGCAATCGAACAATTCAATTTTGGATTTGGCTCTCAAAACAAATCATCTCCCAGATGCAAAATTGTCACCGATGAAACAATCTGTCATCCATTTAAATGAATCATCCAATTCTCCATCAGAACGCAATGAATGTTCTGATGAAAAATTGGATGAGCAATTTGAAGATAATACTCTTGATATATCCAATATATCAATGAACAAAACATTGCCAGTAGCCATCGGGGGTGAACAACTACCAATGGGACCTAAGAAGAATGCAAGATTCCTCAACATTCAAGAAGTGCTATCAACTCTTTCTCCTGATACTTGTGAGACACCCTCTGACTTTGTACCACCAGGTGTGAAAAAAGACTGTTACTACATTGTGAACAATAGTGATAATATCAATAGACGAGACGGTGGACAGAAAAGCCAGTTCTGGGATGACTGTGGTGCCTGGTCTCAGGGCAATTCCGTCAAAACACTGTTTATAACAGGTGATGACAATCGCATCCAGAAAGTTGTGTATCGTGATGGACTATACTGCCTAGAAAGACAAAGACAGAAAAAGACTATTTTCATTCCTGTTGAACCACAGCCTGCTGATGATGCTGTTATGACAGTTAGGAGATATTATGCCAAGCATTCTCAATCTTCTAAGTACGAGAAACGAGTTACATGGATCGAAAAAGCAAGTACACACAAGGTTGCCTGCTATGAGTATCGAGGTGACCCCCCAGCGCCAGCATGCCACGGCAAAGCACAGAACACGAATGACGAATACATCAGAATAAGACCAGATATATTAAACACTATCAAAGAGAAAGTGAAAACAGAAAAACCCAAGAAAGTGTACGAAGATATGGATCTCATTGACGGACCCAGAAATTCTAAACAAGTCAAGAATGCAAAGTACAGAGCCAATAGGAAAGAGCAACAAACTATTGGCAGACGTGACAATTTCACAGACCAAGTTAAAAGTGTTGAAATGACATTGCACACCAGCCCATTCGTCCAAATGGTGACCCACACAAAAGATAAAGTGCCATCTGTTATCCTCTACACTGAGCAACAAATTGAAAGTGTTCGCAGTTATTGTTGCTCGTCTCCATATGGCAAAACAACCGTCCTCGGTTTTGATAAAACATTCAACTTGGGCAATGTACATTTGACTATGTGTAATTTCAAGAATCTGTCTGTGAAGAGGAAGGACACTAATGATCACCCTATATTTGCAGGCCCAATGCTTCTTCACGGAAACTCTGACCTGAATACATTTAGACAATTTTTTCAACATCTAGCATGGAAACTTGAAGATACAACAACAAAAATATCGTGGCCTGTGACTGGCAGTGACGAAGAGAAAGCCATGTGTCGTGCCGCTGAAGAAGCCTTCCCGGGAGCAGGACGACTTAGCTGTACACGCCATCTACAAAGCAACGCCCAGGATTACTTACGAGACAAGGTGGGACTGGCCGACAAGGAGCGAACCAACATCATCAAGACGATTTTCGGCCCAAGCGGTTTAGCAGAAGCTGACGATGTCATGATGTTTGACTGTCGTCTGCAAATCACTAAAGAGATTTGTCAAGAAATCGCACCAAATTTCATTGAACATTTTGAAAAGAATATTGCTCCTCGTCTCCTGAACAACCTACAAGTATCCTCAACAGTAGGCCTTATTCTACCAGAAAGAAGTTGGACTAACAACAATGCTGAGAGCCTCAACCACGTCATTAAACAGGCATTTGACTGGAAACAGAAATCACTCCCAGACATGATATTAAAATTGGAGGAAGTTGTGAATGGACAATATCGAGAAATAGAGAGAAGCTTGCTAAGCCTTGGCGATTTTTATCTGAGTGACAGTCATACTAACTTTGCAGTTCAAAGAGCCATCTGGAGTGCAACTGAACTTACCAAGAGAGAACGACATGTGAGCCGCTTCCTCAGACATATCACACCACACAATTCAAAATTTGTGGTGTCTACGGATGGTTCAAGTCTATCCGTTGCACCTAAAAACGGAGGGAAAAAACCTGCACAAACAAAGAGAAAACGTGCTACAAAAACAACAACAGTCAACAAGAAACACAAGTTATAGACATTGTAATTGTTTGTTAATAATACATTCATTCATTCAGTGACATTGATTAATTATTTATTGTATATATATTTTTTTCTGTATCATGAACTACTGCAATGACATCGACCTCATCATATCAATAAATTGTGATTCAATATATAAATCGATACATTATACAATTGCACAATTGTTATATTATAATCATTATAATATTATGTCTTGATAATAAATAATTGAATGTATGTTATTCATAATGATCTTCCGTGTCATTTCCGTCAACCTCACTTGGTTTAGCTTTGCCGATCATAGCACCACCTGGTGACTGTCAGTTGATTACTTTCGTTTCTTGGTTGGGTCCGGTTTGAGTAAGATTTAGTCTAATTTAAATAAGTTTTTTTAGCTATCTTATCTTCAATTTCGGACATATATGACACAATATATCATAGACTGCAAGAATGAGATCAATAAAAGATTATACTATTGACTAGAATTAACGTTATCACTATTATTTCGGGCCGGTTGGGTTGATTCAAGTCGGTTTGGGTTGGTTTGGGTCGGTTGGGGTATAAAGTCCTACCCATATAGTAGGCTAACTATCGCATAGTCTCATTGAAATGTATAACCGGAACATAAAAAATTATGGAACATATTATTGTAAGTAATCAAATAATAATAAAACATCTTGACATTCAGAACATAATATTTTCTCTGCAGCATGATTTTCGTCTAAATCATTCTTGCGAATAACAGCTTCTTTCTTTTTTTCAAACGCCGATAAAGTACCAGGACCTCATGAGCTTCCAAATTTACTCCTCAAATATGCTGCCAAGGAGATATATATCTCCTTTTTTGAAAGATATTTTCAAGCACTCTATTCAGACCGGGAAATTGCCCGATGAATGGGTCGAGGCTAATGTAGCCCCTTTTCAAAAAAGGAGATCGTCATACTGCAACTACAGGCCGATCTCCCTGACATGTGTTTGTGCCAAATTGCTCGAACACATTATTTGCAAGTATAATGACCCACTTTACAAACAATGACATTTTAACACCTGTGCAACACGGTTTCCGTGCAGAGCATTCATGCGAAAGTCAATAGCTATTGACCACCGAAGATCTGGTTCAAAATTACGAGGATAAAATTCAGACAAATTTAATTGTACTAGACTTTAGTAAGGCTTTAGATGTAGTTCCCCACCAACGTTTACTCCGCAAACTTGATCACTACGGGATTAGGGGATCCACATTACTTTGGATTCAAAATTTTCGCACCACTCGATCGCAAAAAGTAGTAGTAGATGGTAGCTTTTCGGACACTGCTCATGTAGGATCTGGTGTGCCACAGGGTAGGCCTACAGTACTTGGTGCGATCTTATTTCTATGCTACATTAATGACCTCCCATCCTCGGTCACATCTGATGTTCGAATCTTTGCTGACGACTGCCTCCTTTACCGGCCCATTAGAACTATTTAAGGCTGATAAAAAGAAAACTACAGGCCGGAGGACCTAACTATAAGTTGGAGCACTGAGCAGACACTTAATGGGGGATGAATTTCACCCATCCAAGTGTTCTCTCCTCCAAGTGAAAAGACCCCGGGCTAAAGAGATAGCTTCAGACTATAAGCTCAAGAGGGTCACAATTGGGAAAGTGTCAAGTAGCCTTCACCTTACTTAGGAGTCAGCATCAGTGAGAGCCTTGAATGGGGGGATCACATATCCAAAACTGCGAGTAAGGCGAATTCCACACTGGGTTTCTTGAGGAGAAATTTAAAAGGATGTCCTTCAAAATTCAAAGAGATTGCACATTTTTCAATGGTTCGGTCACTTTTGGAATACTCTTGTCCTGTATGAGATCCATACAGGCAAGGTGACGTCGGTAAATTAAACAAAATTCAAAGAGCTGCTGCACGTTTCGTAACAAACAACTACCAGCGTAAATCAAGTGTAAGAGCTCTTATCCAAGATCTAGGCTGGACTGCCTTACAAACTAGAAGAAAGAACCTCAGACTGACAAGCATGTACACAATTTTGAATGGATTTATCGCTGTACCTGTCAGTGACCTCTTAACCCCAGCAGACAAAAGAACTCGTGGTGGACACAGACAATCATTTAAACACATTAGAGCTAACACCACGCTGGGACAAAATTCCTTTTTGTACAAAACTATACCGGATTGGAATCACCTTCCACCAGCTGCTATTGAATCGAATCCAGCTTTCAAGAGCCAACTGGGCGATTAGTCTGCTCGGCCGCTCAGCACCCTGATACTCCAGTGAGGGGAATTGCAAAGTCAATATTTAAAGATTAAAGAAGACATAGCCAGTAGTAGTGGAAGGATACAACCCAAAGTTCCGCACAAACGGCTAAATTACAAACTTAACTAGCTGGTATGACATCAGAGGGGATACACTTGAGTGCATCACAGACTTTCTCTCTTCTAGATCCCAAAGGGTAGGCCAATGGAAGGTGCGACCACTGATAGTGCTCCGGTATTGCCGGAGGTACCCTAAGGGACTGTCCTGGCACCCATACGTTTTCTGATCTACATAAGCGACCTTTCTGATGGGGTTCGTAAACAGTACAGTCCACTTATTCGCTGACGACTGTATCATTTAAGACACCAAACTTCTCCAGTCTGACCTTGATTCTGTTGGCTCTTGGGAAAAGACTAGGCTTATGCAGTTTAATGCAGACAAGTGTTTTACAATGAGGGCCGGCAGAAGCAAAACAATAATTAATAAATCATGCAAACTACATGACCACCCTCTCCAAAGTACTGTTCCCGTTAAATACCTTGGCCTTACAGCATCCTTGGCCTCCTCTGCAGAAATCTGAAAAAAATCCTCCCTAGCCGTCAAAACGCACGCGTATTAGTCACTAATTCGGCCCCACTTGGAGTATGCCGCCACGGTTTAGAGCCCACATAGGCCTACATCAGATAACATCAAAAAAGTAGAAATGTTGCAGAGACGTGCTGCAAGGTACATGTGCAATCGCTGGCACAATACCAGCAGTGCTAGTGAGATGGTTGGCCACCTCGGCTGGGAGTCCCTCTCAATTATATGAGACTATATATACATACAGTACAAAATTACACATACATCAGCGGGAGATGCCTGGTAGAGGTGGCTGGCCCCATCCACCAGACAAACACGTAGGTTCAATCCGTGGAGGTATATATTTCATATTGAACTCGTCCAATGACCCATACAAAGTCACATTCCTACCTTCCACCAGCCCACATTCGGCGGACACGGATGGGTCAGTCCTTGCCCTTTACTCTGGTGGCTGGTCGCTCAAACGGCTGTTTCTTTATGGTTCAGCAGCCCTGCCCTGGTTCCTTGTCTGCTGGACTTTCTTGTCTATTGCAATTGAAGTTCAGCGGCGTCGGCGTTAACATTCACTTGTTGGCGCGATAACTTTAACTTTTTTTGATGTATCTTTCCCAAATTTGTTATGCATGTTACTAATGACCAGTTCTCGGACAATGGCTGAAAAAATGGCCGATTTATTGCGTTTTCGCATCTTACGTAACTAATTTGACTTTGTGGGCATAATAATTTGAAAAGTTTTTCATGTATCCTTCCTAAATTTGTTATGCATGTTACTAGTGACCAGTTCTTGGACAAGTTCAATAATGGCTGAAAAAAAATCAAAAGGCCGATTTATTGCGATTTTTCGCATTTTACGTCAATAATTTAGCCTTGTGGGCGCGATAACATGAAAAGTTTTTTATGTATCCTTCCCAAATTTGTTATGCATGTTACTAATAAGAAGTTCTCTGACAAGTTCGATAACGGCTGAAAAAAATTCAAAATGGCCGATTTATTGTGATTTTTTGCATTTTACGTCAATAATTTGACCTTGTGGGCGCAATAACTTTAAGTTCAATAATGGCGGTGGGCTATTGTTGAGTCTGCCCTTGTTTAACTTTACCTATTATTTTCACTGCACCATTTTTCGTTCATTATAAACCTCTCTTTTATTTTTAGGGGTTATATTTAATAACATCTATCCCAATCTTGAAAACGCACAATCCGCACACACAACACAGCATGCAATTCCCTATTTGGGGAGTGATCGCTGTTATCACGGAAAATAAGAGGATTTATCAATGATAGGGGCCTATATACCCTGTACCCTGATGCAAGCTAAAATATAAGGCGGCATGTGGTTTCCCACTGGTGAATCTTCTGATCCACTGGTAAGTAGGGTATGACATACCAACATTATTTCAACTAACTTACGACATTTAAAAATGTGCTTTGTACATTTTCCATCGCTGGATAAAATCATGCTTAAAATGTCGATAATATCAGCATTTTCAAGAGTAGGCCCACCTGTCCCAATGACTATTTTGACATACATTTTAATATTTTATCACCATCTGATATTTATATGCTTATTTTTTTATACCAAATTTTAAACTCCACTTGTTCGAGTAATTTAAACATTTATCTATAATTTTCTGTGCATCTGGCACAATAACACTGATTAAGTTTACATCATCTAAGTATGTTTAAAATTTGAATATTCACGCCAGTTGAAAACAATCCGACGGTCATTGATAAATATTACAAATATATGATGAGATAATATAAGGTACCGGTAGGCCTAGTGTGCTCATGCCTTGTCGTGAATAGCAACATTCACTGTTCCAACTTACTGCGACATTTCAATTAGTATATACCATCTATATCAGAAGCCAGTGTTGTAGTGGTAGCTTTCCCCAAAATTTGTAGGCTACAGTAGGGCATAGTGCCAAAACACTTCTCCGCATGTAATTACCTCTGGATTCTCTAAATCCAAACTGAGTAGCCCAGCTATCGTGTAGCTGATCGCTAAGCAGGATCAGCATCTCAATCAGCTTTGAGCGAGTAGAACTTAGCGTTATCGGTCTATAAATTCCGAGTACATTTGGGTTTTTCTTTAATTGGACTATCAGGTACACAGCTAATCCCATATGTAAGATGTTCGCTATGCCATCTATCCCTGGCAAGGAGTTCAGCTTGAGGCGACTCGAGGCTTGGCTTGGTTATAATGGACTCAGCACCTATAGTTCATTTTTGTATTTATTATGCACATCTATTAATAATTGTTGTTGTTCTTCGGTAAGGTCGGCATTGTTCTGCATTTTAGAACTGTTTTGTTCTGTGCTGCTAATTTATTTGTTTGTAAAGTGGAAATATTTTTCTTTGTGTGTTTATATTTGACACTGACATATTCTGGGTTGTATAAGAGTTAAAGTTATACATTCACATAAAAAGTTTGGATTCAATATTACACCTGTCATAATATGAGAACACTTTTGTCACCTGTAATTTGTACAATAACAATAAAAAAAAACATCCTTCATATTAAAATTACATGTCCCATTTTAAGATAGCGATATTTCTAGTTGACTAATTTGACTTTTAGTCACCTTTTAATATCGTCGTCCACCAGCTAGCGATATTTTTTTATGGATTTACAGGCCTATGCACAGGATAGATTGATTTATTGTAAATGGTGCTGATCTAGAATTTACAGAAATTTTTTTTTTTAAATTTGTTGGTGAATGATGCTGTATTGGAGTATATCTATTAAAAAGAATAGAAATTAAATTCAGAATTAAAATAAATCATGGCAATAGCAAAGTCAGCTAGACTATCAGATAAAACTAATTCGTGAAAGGAATGCATTGAAATTATTATTCATGTATGGTTATTTTTTAGGTGTAAAAATTTGTACATTCAATGTTCTTCACAACCCATCCAGCTCCCAACATTATGATAGGCCCCACTATAGCTTCAGGTGTAATATTGAATCTAACCATTTTACGCGAATGTATTGCTTTTATTATACTATGGTATTCCTCTTTCTGAAGGCTGGAAACATTGCCACGATAAACATGACGAAATCGATTTTTCATAGATTTGCAAATATCTAAGGGGAAAACATAAAGCCCTATTTGCGATTGGTGAGGAAGCGTTCATAATATGTAGGTTGGAGCGTTGGGAAATGAAACTGAGAGGGTCAGATAGGCTACATTATAATTACTGTGCAGATGAGTTGATTTCCAGCATCATTTCATCATATTATTTCACACTTCAATAAATGACGTGTGCATTAGCATAACATTTGTAATAATATCTGTGCATTTCTGGCTGGTAATACTTTCTAAATATTTTAGTATTGCTTTGTGATTGATTTTGAAGTTGATATATCGGTTATTTTTTTATTTACACACAGCTCGAGTTGACCGAAAGTAGTTTTCAATGCTCATGTATCGGTCAGCTACAATCACTGTGCTGTTCATTGTGATATATTATCTCACCATGTGTAGGTTTGTGTGAGCGCGATCAAGCATGGATGACTTTCACAGTTTATGTGGCCTACTGGCATCTTAAAACTAATGTTTCTCGTGTTGTGTGCTTACTCGTAATTGCTTTGCGTGTTTTATATGCTATTTTCTTGGCACAATTTTAGACTCTATGCTAACTAGATGCTAATGTTCCAATCAATCAATCAATCAATCAATCAATCAATCAATCAATCAATCAATCAATCAATCAATCAATCAATCAATCAATCAATCAATCAATCAATCAATCAATCAATCAATCAATCAATCAATCAATCAATCAATCAATCAATCAATCAATCAACCAACCAATCAATCAATCAATCAATCAATCAATCAATCAATCAATCAATCAATCAATCAATCAATCAATCAATCAATCAATCAATCAATCAATCAATCAATCAATCAATAAATCAATCAATCAATCAATCAATCAATCAATCAATCAATCAATCAATTAATAAATCGGTTAATATAACGTCTATAGTTCCTATATCCTTAGCAGACCGAGCTCAGAGGCGCACAAATCCTTAGCATGATCATGTGTCGTAATCCAGGCCAATTAAATCAGGTTTATCAAAAGGGATCTATTTGAATTTGTGAAGCATAGATATTTTGAGCATTTCGGCCAAACAAGTAAGTGAGCCAGATATGCAGGTTCGTTGTCTTATATTGTTCGTAAAGTTATAATATTGTGCATATTTTAAAATGAATGCGAAGCCTGACAGGAAACCAATGTAATTGTTTTAGAATAAGAACGGACTACTAAAATGTGGGGCCTTGGTTACCACTCTAGCAAGGCAGTTCTGAACGCGTTATTGTAATCTAGCGATATCCTTTTCTGGCATGTTGTGAAAGAGAGAGTTACACTATTCTAACTTTCTACTGACCAGTGCTACTGTAAATTGTTTGGCAAGAGCTAAGGATAGACTTTTGCGAATTCGACGCAGGTCGCGTATATGATAGAAGCATGTTTTTGTGCTTTTGTGTTTTCGGAAATTCAGGCTATTGTCTAATACTACAACAAGGTGTTTGGCTCATGCAGATGGATTTGTGTCCTGACCTAGAATTAGGCATGGGAATTTGTCCTCGCTGAAGTTTGGACCCAATGATAAGAAATTATGTTTCGCTGGGATTAAGCTTCAGCTTAGACCCTGTCATCCAAGCCGACACACCCATTACAATGTTGCAACTTATTAACAGATTCCTTAGCTTTCGAAACTGATAAAGACATGTACATTTGAGTATCATCGGCACAAAGATGGTGATTTATGTCAAAACTGTTGTTTATAGCGCTGAGTGGTGTGGTGTATAAGGTAAGCAACACTGGTCCCAGCACAGAGCCATGTGTGAGAATGTAACTTTATCTGATAGAGTGTCTTTAATTTTTACGGATTGGTGCCTATTTTTTAAATAAGAAGAAACAAAATTTCAGCCTGCCCAGATATTCCATACCAATCTGAGTCTTTTTGATAATGTAGCATAGTCGATGGTGTCGAAAGCAGCCGACAAGTCAAGCAGGTTCAGGGCTGTAACTTCATCGTTATGTACTTTCAGTAGCGCCGATTCTGTATAATGATGTTCCCTTTAGGCTGATTGCAATGGATTACTCGTAGTTGCTTTGGATGTTTATTATGCTATTTTCTTGGCACAATTGTACACTCTATGCTAAATAGATGCTAATGTTTCTCATGATCTGGCATTACTGAGCATCTCACAGACGGTTTCGGATCTTATAATTATTTTTTTGATTTTGTATTCATCGTATACCCTGTACATGCAGGCCTACATATGTTTGCCTTTTTATGTGATTGGTGTCATCTGTTGTACTTGAGTATTTCCAAAATGGAGTCTAGTGCCTCACTTGCCACTGTATATGAAATTTATCGTGAAAAGCTGGAAGACGATGTTCGGGATCGGGTGATAAAGTCTGATAAATTCATTGATTATTCAACAGTTCAATACAACAGACAAATCAAATGCGTATTTAAAAACTCTAAAAGCAAAGACAGAGCGTGAAGCAATCAAAACAGACCATGATGCGATGATAAAAGTTGAGAAAGGATCTATTGATTTCAGACTTGAATTATTAGATAAAAAATCGTGTATGTCAAAATTATCGGAGAAAATAGCTGCATCTGACAAAACAAATCTGGAAACTACTATCTCTAACCTAGAGTAGAGTCATGTGAATTTGAATTTCGTATATCAAGAAGAAACTGAGCTAGTCGCTTTATTGAGCCGGTCCCTGTATGTTTCTAAACAGAAATGTGATGTCTGAGTCGGATGTCGAAGTTGGGATATTAAATGTCATCAAGTTTTCCCACTCGGTTTAATTTTTTCTATTGTTCGTTGTGAAAGACAAAAGCCATAATGTCAAAACCAAACCAACTTTAGCTGCTCATTTAAATTATTTTTTCAGAGTCTGGTCCAGGAAGGTCTATGCTGAAAGTGATATTAACTGACGACGATCGCAAAACACAAAAAAAAGTCATAGTATAAAACAAAGGAAAAATATCATTCTAATGTTTTGTAAGGAGCAATTATCATTGCACATATAAACTTTGATATGACTGACTAATATGACAAAGTTAATATTATGATGTAGTTAAACTTACCACTATTCCATTTTTCCATTATTTTAATAACTGAGTGTTTATTACCAAAACAAACTAAACAAAGTTTCCACATCCAGACCACTACACTTTATTTCTTAGCAAAAAATGATTGTCGTCATTTTTGCATAACATATCAAATAACCCTTATATCAATTATTCAATGAGATTCCTAATTTATGTCTTGCCAGCGGGTCACATAATTTATTGGCTGATTGTAAACGTGTTTTCCCTTACATGAATTGAGCAACACTCATCTTTTTATCGAACAGCTGATACAAAGAGGTACAAATACATGTTGTCTAAAACAACAGAAAAGCAGCAGCGACGATTTATATTGTTATCGTGGACAATAACATACTCATCAACTTTATCAACAATATTTACCGTGTAAACAACAACATACGAATTAATAACATAAATACGTCTCGTTTGATGAGGTACAAAAGTATATAACATAAAATATATACCAAATAATCTAATGATTGTGGCAAAACCAAACAATATTGGTCACGTTTTCACAACACACAATCACATACTCTTCACATTTAAATGTTACATTGTATTATGCACAGCGAGTACGTTGCATAATACCATATGACTACATTATATGATTATATAAATAATTGAAAGTTCACTGAAACATTATATTTGGGGTGCCATTCGTTTCAAACACGGTCCTTTGGAAGTACGGCTTTTAGGTGCATTTCAACCACGATCTAAACACACAAAATTAAAATAAATAGATAATATAATAATAATAGGTTATAGTTGTAATAATATATCTGCTATTCTTGACAAGGATTTTCTGATGATGGACATGTCATTATTGTCAACATACTGTCAATATGGTATTACGTCACCGTGGATATGATTACCATCCCATTATGATAAGTCTTAAAATAAGTTCATAATAAGCTCCGATATATATATATGTTTTTTTTATATAGTATATTTAGTAATGTTACGCATAATGGTATATTTGTAAGCTTTAACGGGGTGGACTAATATGACCATTACATCGAGAGGGCTATCCAAGATTATGAATTAGTACCACTATAATTAGTAGCCTACCCAGAAAACATAAGATATGTTCGTGCCACTGGTTTAATGTTGAGCCGTGTCTTAGACGTTAGCCCGGTATGCAGCCAAAGTTTGTTGGGAAGTTATTGTTGTTACCGAGTTGGAATGTGAGATAAACTTAACATTTACTTCTACTAGCTAGGGGTTTTAAAAAATTATACTACATTCTTTGAGAGTGGGGGGGGGGGTTGTTGTTACAGATACCTTGTTAATTGTAATATTCGTGATAAAATAACTCAAAGAAACCTAACCCTATCAGTGTCTTCTTCCTCACACTTGCATGTACACTTCATCCTGACTTCTCGGCCCCACTTCTCCGTCACCTCCATCTCCACTGACACATTGTCTCCAACGTATACTGTACAAAATGCTACATAGTCAGATATTTTCAAATAAAATAAAATAATAAATAAAATATGCTATTTAACATTAAATCTGCAAGAAATAAAAATGCCACTCTATCTTTTGCTTAACGTCATTTTTCGGCTACACAGTTTATTTAATGTCATAACACGTAGTTATATTATCGCCTCACCAACAAAACAGTTTGAGAGAACGTAAACAGATAAATATATAGTGAGAAAAAAATTGCATAAATTTAGATTAATTGTCCTAACGAGCAAAATATTTGCCTTTCTCAGAAACTGAAGATCATGCTAGTACTAAGCTGAGTGAATGTAGCATATATTCAATTAGCGAGGGGTGTTATCCCCAGAATTCTTCCCATTTCGCCAGTTTTTACTGAGATTACTTCTGTATCTGTATCTGTATATATTACACAGCAAAAACCCCATTCGGGTATCACGCTGTGGTAGAGAGCTGTGTAGGCTAGTAGCGACATTTAGTCGCGCCTAGACCTGGGGCCTGGCTGATTCGGTATGGAATTTAAATTTCTCTTGAAAGGGTCTAATTTAGTTTCCTCCCTGATGTTGCTTGGGAGTGAATTCCAGTCTCTGATAGTTCGTGGAAAAAATGAATTTTGTCTTTGTTCTTATATGCATGACTCGCAGGAAATATTCTTATTTGGATAATTGATTGGATTTAATAAGTATTTATGGTTTACAGGAACAACTGGGGAATCTATGAAATCCCCTAATTTTATACCACATTCTGCATGATATTCCTTACATCCTTGTGGATGGTTGTTGTAGACTAGTGACTCCGTACCTTGCCGTACAAGTATGCAGCGGACGGAAGAACTCTCGAATGAACTGCCCAACAGGTAGGGACGGAAAGTACCAGGCCTACTACTAATAACCATCCCAGCATACCCCATAGGCTGTGCTGGCGTTATTGAGCATAATCCGTGTGATGGAAAAAGAAGGGTGATGTATAGGCTACATTTGTGAACATGTTTCAATGAGTGTAAGTAGGCCTACCACTTTCTATTTCACATCCCTCGGACCACAATTGTTCCAGAGTGAAACTGCAATTACCATGCTATAATTATAGGTTGTGGTGTACGGGGTCCCTGAGAAAGGGGGGGGGGCACGAGAGGATCCGGGATAACTATGTCCAGTCAAGTGGAATCGACAGGGCTCGAGCTCACAACTTCCTACGTGAGGTCTAGCCATATACTGCTCCATAAAGACCTGCAAATGACGTGGAGGATAATTATTTACTCTAGTCATTTATAACGTATATAGTCAAAACATCATTTTTAGAAAACCTTGACTATATAGCGGTTGTTCAGTAGGCTACTCAACTAATGTCAGCACAATGGTGGTCCATCGCCACAGACGTTGAACCAACATTGTGTTGACTTTGGGCAGATACTCACCGGGTGCCGGAAATCGCAAGTCACTCTGTATAACATGATGTCCCGGTATACTTCTTTCGAGTAGTCTAAAAGCGGCACTGAAACAAGCCAACACAATAATAAAAAACGAGGGGAGTATTATTCAATTGTCTGTAAGACCTTAATAAATTGTGTGTATCTAGAAAGAGTTGTTCAGAAGCCTTTAGTTTCCACTAGGCTATCCTTTGATAATTTATTTTACATCTATTATTATAATACGGTATTCAAAATATCATGCAATATTTCAGATTTGTTGACCTAAATTAGGAAGAAGCGACCAGGAGGCCACTAAAAATTTATATAACTCTTTTTGAAATGTGTCATGGGGTTTTCTTTGTATAACACGGCCATTTTTATTTTACATTAATAAGATGTCCGAGCGATTGAGCGAAATGAAAAAAATGACCACTTGTCGGCCATTTTGGATTTTATTTCTGCAAAAGAGCCCTACATGGTTGGTTTTCCTTGTGTGAGACCATCGTGACCCGTTTTTTAGATAAAAAAATGACTGAGTCTTCAGGACACTTTTGTGCACACATGGGCTGAAATGGTTCAGAAGAACATTTTGAGGATGTTGAGATAAATCAGATGGCAGTGTCCTACCGCTGACCGTATTACGAGTGGGCCAAGAAGAAACATTTTGTTTCTTTGAAACGTTTCTTTAAAACCTGAATACCGAGAGCGCTCAGCAAACATGATACGCCAGCCCAACGTTTGCTGGAGACGAACCCGCGAGCTCCGGTGTGACAGAAGACACTGATAACCACTACATCAGTCCACCACTCCTGTTTTTGTTAGATACATAGGCCTTCCAATATGTTATCGTCAATTTACACGGAATCAAAATGGTCGCCAATTAGACATTAAAAAAAAGATTGCTCCAAAATGTTAACCAGTTCATTGCCTGACATTGCTGAACACATATGCTACCGGTAGGCTATTATTATAAACATAAAAAAATGAAATACAAAATTTAAAGTATTATTACAATAACCCAGCTCTGTAAAATATTTTGAATTTTAAAGTAAATCAGGTGACATACGGTCTACTGCACATCTTATAAATAACGACATTTAACAACTTTGTAAAATTATTATGTCTCCCTCAGTACACAGAGGTGGGGACATACTGCTTTACCCCTGTCCGCTAAGTCTGTCTCGGTCTGTCACTCTGTGCAACTTGGTCTGTGAGTCTGTCTCCCATTCATTTCTCTCCAACGCTTTCTATCGTGCAGGCGGTCAAACACGAGACGTTCACCCAATGCTGGGCTAATGTTGGCCCACCGTCTACGACGCTGAGCCAACATTAGCCCAGTATTGGGTTACCGTGTCGTGTTTGGCGCCACGTTGAATGTGGGTCTGCTGTCACAGACGGCAGGCTAACATTAACCCAGCTTTGGTTCAAAGCATCGGCCTGTACTGCCAGCATGCAGGTACCGGCAGCATGAAGTACTGATTAGAACTGAATGGATACTGGCCAGCGCCGGCGACGCTGGCCCAACATTTAACAGACATTGGGTCGGTGTCTGCTTGGAATCGCCGCCAGCAGTAAGCAATACGAGACCAGCTGCCATTCCCAACAAACACCAAACATTTATATAACATTTGTACAACGTCGGCCCAATGTCTTAGACGTTGGTCCAACATTGTACAAATGTTGTACAAATGTTTTGCTGGGAGTGTTGACAACTGTTTTGCACTAAAACGGAATAATAAATTCCGCTTAATACATAGTCTCTACTGTCCACAGGAGCCATTTAATAATGTTAATTACAAAAGCCATTGACACTACATCTATAGCTATCAACCCTAATGGTTATGCTGCTGGAGGGGAGACATCTCAGCTAGACGCTCATTATCATTGTGTAGAATAAACTTTCACTCATTGGAGAACACCACCATCAGTGGTCCAGTGATGGATTCTGGTGACCCTGACCTCATATAATATACCATCTGTTCAGGTATTAAACCAGCGTTATTTATGGCTAGGGCATAGGCCTACTGTGTTGGATACGTCAGTTGCATGCAGATTTATCGCCTCGCAGTTTATTGATGACATAGCGTGTGTACCAACAAACGCATTCCAGTCATGGGCGGGGGCCCTGGGGTAGTGGTTAGCACCGCTGCCTTTCACGCCAGAGTTCGGGGTTCGGCTCCTGGTTTCAACGGTTTGAAAGAAACAAAAAATGTTTCTTCCCCATCCACGTGTGAAAGTCAGTATTGTGGGGAGCCTCCGTGACCGAGAGGTAGCGTACTCGGCCTCAAACCGCCAGGGCTCGAATTTCGAATCCTGTGTCTGGAGGACAGTGTCATCTCACCATCCTCAAGAGGTTCTCCTGGCCCAGTTTAGCCTATATGTGCACAAAGGTGGCCTAAAGCCCGATTCATTTCATTTTCATTCCAGTCATAGGACAACTCTGGGACAATCTTGAAACGTTTCAGCCTTGAAATCACACTGAGACTCTGTCTTTACCAGATGTAGGTTTTTCATGGAAGACCATATGGCTTTTTAGTCTATATTTTTCCCAAACATTGTGTAGGCCTACAGTTTTTGTACTGCAGGATTGTAAATTTTATACCATTATGTTTGGACTTTCTTGTTTACCTTCGACGTTCGTTGCTAATGTCTTGAATGGAACTTATTATTTAAATGTACAGACATAATTTCGTGTGAGCATATTTCGTGTGAGACACGTTTGAAAAACGCAATCAAATACGGGTGAAGTAGGCCTATATTAGCCAACAGTTCAATAGTGATTGAACAGTGGCGTAGGCCTATGTATGAATTGTCTAGGGGTGAACACAATTTTGTCCACTGTGTGTAATGCTAGTGATATGTAAACTCACGAACATTTCAAAGACACATGATTACCTTTTAATAAACAAATAAATCATAAAAATACATTTTGCGTGTGTATTCAATGACTTTTCATAACACCTACCCTAAAGTAAGGCACCCCTGAGCAATGGGTCGCCCAAATCGTGTAGTCTTTGCAAACTCTGGGTCGAAGTGAATAGGATTATTGTCTTCAGAAAAATCTGCAAACTGCTGTATCATTGTCTCGTCTGCGTTAAAAGTGTACTTCGTTGTGTCGCCCACTTCTACTGGTCCATGGTTAAAATCTAGTAATGATACCGTTGGAAAGAAGGTTCTCCGTGATTGTCTAAGTGGATATGCACGACTACATGCTCCCCGTAATGCAGATAGCACATGCCTGCTGCTCAACATTGTTAACAACCACTTATTTACTTCAGTAATTCAAACACGTGTACCATACATCACCACTGATATATAATAATTACTTCGTGTACGCCCTTGTGGATGCTATATTAACAAAGTATGGCCTGTTAACCAACAATACAAGCTAATCTTTAGCTGACAGAAAACAAAGAGGACAAGCGATAAGATAATAATCTAGATCAAAATGTACTTTGAGCTGAATAATCAGATGTTGATATAATGGTAACTATAACGGTTTAAAGTCATTGACATTTTGCTGATCATGGCGATTTATAAACCTACTTTTTCAGAGATGATAATGCGCAAGGGCTGTGTTCTGAGACGATCTTAACAAATAAACTTACAGTTAAGTCAATCCTAACCGTAGTAAGACCTACATTCATTATCGGATTAGCAGCTCATAATAAATCTTTAAAGATGGCCTCATATTGCTTCCGAACAAATAAATACACACGCTAATTAGACAAACTGAAGCGCAAAACACACCAACGCGATTGCCAGTTCGACGTCCCGCACGACGTTTGGGAAAATGTTGTTTGAATTTTGGGCCAGCGTCGCGGGATGTCGCGCGGGCAATCGCGTTCGTGTGTTTCACGCTTTATAAATTTTATTAATAAGCTTATAAACATATGCTAATTACTGGATCAAAGGTATAAAAGCTATACTAATTACTCGATCGACGGTAAAAGCCAGACGATCGACTGGGCATTTAACCCCGTATGAATCAGCTATTATACTAAAAGTGCGGATAAATGTTAATACCAAAGCAAAAGAATATATTGTTGGCGTCATAGCTATATTTTGTAAATACGCATTACCAGATACGTACAAGACGTTAGAAAAGGTAACGACATATTGGCAACTATTTTGTAAACAATTTCCCTAGAGCTTATTGTAGGACTCTCATTTATCATTATTCAACATCACGCTGGTAGAAATGAAATAAATCGGGGCTTAGGCCACCTTTGTGCACATATAGGTTGAACTGGGCCAGGATAATCTCCTGAGGATGGTGAGATGACACTGCCCTCAAGACATAGGATTCGAAATTCGAGCCCTGGCGGTCGGAGGCCGAGCACACGACCTCTCGGTCATGGGAGGTTCCTCACAATATTCAATCTTTACGAGTGAGCGGGTAAGAAACATTGTTTTCTTTAAAACTTGAAGGCCAGAGTGGGGTTCGAACACGCAATCTCCGACTTTCCAAGCAGGCAGTTAAGTTTTAACCACCGTACCAGGACCCCGGCCCTACGTTAACCCCTACAGGCCAGAGTGGGGTTCGAACTCGCAATCTCCGACTTTCCAAGCAGGCAGTTTAGTTTTAACCACCGTACCAGGACCCCCGCCCTACGTTAACCCCTACAGCACCGACCTATTCAATTTAAATTTTCAGTCACTTGGAAGTTGTGTCTCGCTAGCGCGATCCACAACTTCAAGTGACTGAAAATATGGGTTATTAAATCCCAACATATATCAGTGTTTCAAGATAAAAAACAAATTTTACTTTTAACAACTGGTTATACAGGTGCTAGTAAAACACAGAATGTCTACTGTAGTCGACATCAGTGTTCTAAGCGATATCTCCATCCACTTCAGATCGGCGTATATAGATAGGATGTCAGACTAGGTCAGCGGCCGTGTTCTGAGACGTTCTTAAAACAAGTCCATCTTGATCGATACATTCTATATTCAGGTGGTGATTATTAAGTCTGGACGTAGGCCTATACCTACATGGTTCCCACACTTTTTCAAATGCAAAATTCAAAGACTTTTCAAGGACCTTTCAAGGACTTCTGAATAATTTTCAAGGACCTTTTTTATGCATGTAAAAAAGTGGTTTAATTACGTTTAGGCCAGAAGGTATGAAAAAAGGCAACTGTGGTGTTTTTATTACAATATGGTAGCAAATATGAAATGCAGGCCTACATTGTCTATCAATTTATGCCTTTTGACTTTATATTGATAAAATAGGTAAACTACATTCCTAAACCACATCATTATTTAGGTGTAGCTTTTTCTTTTATTTAATCACTAGCTGTCATCGCTGCGTGAAGTTTCACAAGATCAACAGCAAAACATCACAGATTGGTCAAAATCAATGACTTTTCCCAGTTTATTTATGCTTTTACAAAAATCTAGGATTTTCAAGGCCTCGAATTTTTATTTTCAAATTCAAGGACTTTTCCCGTTTTCAAGGACCCGTGGGAACCATGTACCTACGTTTTGCTAATGTAACTTTTTTTTTATTATTATTTCACGGCCGATAATCGCCGGTCTATTTGTCATTGAATTTTGAAGCGATTGCCCTGAAATTTCAGATTTAGATATCATTTCCTATGAATTTTCAAGACGCCCTGAAATATTTTTTATTCCATTTTCAATTTATTATTTTTTTCAGTGCGAGTAACGTCTTTAGACGTCAGAATCTGACGTTAGATTCTGACGTGTTGAGACGGTTCCCGCGCTGAAAGGGTTAAAGTCACTTTATCACCTTTTCTAAAACTCTGATATATACAAGCTACTGGCATTATAGCGTCAACTTATTTTCCCATAAAACCATGGATATTTACAAAACAATTACAGGGTTTTCCCTGATTACAATCCACAAGTTGTATGTCGCGAAAATCGTAATATATTAAAACAAATTAGTGTGAAGAAAAAGAGGTAACACACGAGATCAACAGTATAGTCTTTATTTGGTTATCACAGCAGACTCTATGGTGGTTTTATTATAGGTTCTAGCAATAGGTAACAAAATTGTGCAATTGTACTTAACAATAGCATTACAACAAACACTATATATCCCAGTTTCTTTCTGAACTTACCACGAACGTCGTCTCAATTGTGGGCCAACGAGGTTGGCTCAAAATGCAATAATTGGGCAAGTTCTATTCACTGTAGAAAACACTTAATCTAATATTGTATTAAGATTACAAATATATTTGGAAACATATACCAATAATATCGAATCCCAGCAAACAATAAACATCGACCCAATGTTGGCCCAGCGTCTGCGACGCTGGCCCAACATTGAGTCGATGTTTCATGTTTGCTAGGATGTAATAGGAGAGTTCAGGTGACTGTCTTTGCGGTATATGCTATCCCTTGTTACTATAACGCACTATAACAAGTCCATAACATTACATATTATACATATTCAAATAAGGTGACTATAATGAGGCTGATCCATCATTATTGCTTAAAGCGCTGAATTCTATGACATCTTCATCCATCCACACATGTGTTTATAGCAGGGTCATCAAAATCGAGCATTAGCCTTTACTATTTGACTACCAAAAAGTTAAGTGGTCATGTCTTCTCATCTTAGTACTTCTCTAGCATCTCACAAAGTGCTGATACGACCATTTAATACCGGGGAATATTCTCAATACTAGCTTAGCTATATTGACAACACTGCATATGAAACACTACAACTGCATTAGTGGTAATTTTAACGTCACATAAATAATATACCTGTATTTTTATAAATAAAGCAAAACATTGCAAAATTGTACATTTTTTTCGTAACTTGTTTGCACTGATAATGGACATGCGTAGATTTGGATTTTTTTATTATTATTTGAAATGATGTTCGGTCCAACTGACGAGCTAATTGTTTATTTAGCTACTTGTGCCATAGGACTGTTACTGATTAATTAGTTATGCGTATTTAATAATTACCGTTATAAAAGGTTATCATCACGTTCAGTCAAGCAACGCTGTATTATAATCTGACCCTCGACGTCCAAAGCCAGAAGGCAGTATCTGCTCACGTTACAAGTGAGCAGATACTGCCTTTTGGCTTTGCAGAGCAGTGTACATATAAGTCAGACCGTGATGTAATCAGACACTTCAGATCCATATATCTATAGACAGAGGAGGATAACAGTTTTTATTGGTATGTAGTTAACATGGCGGACACTTCCACCGCTAACATAATAGTTGCGGTTATACAATAGCACTCACTCAATTCAAACAGCAATTAATATCAACACATTCTGCAATAGTTTCAAGACAATCTTGAGCAAGTTAATGTTGACTAGAAGCATACATCATTGACTTTATTTAATTACAATATTACCAGTAGAGATCAGACATTGTTTTCAATGAGAAAGTTTGTAAAAAGAACAAAATTAATTTAGGCATCGTAATTCAGAAGGGCAGGTATGGGAGAGCGATGAAATAAATTATACAACAAAAGCCGTTGCAAAATATTACAATATCAAAAACGTAGGTGACATACAGAAAGTTTTCTATGTATTTTTCGTCATTTGAAGCTGGAATTGCTAACGCAATTTCCAGCTTCAAATGACGAAGAATAAAAAATCACACGAAAAAACACAATAAACTGAGTGCTAAATCCAAAGCCTTAATGAGACCATGACAATCTTCATCCATTATTGCGCACAACAACTCTAAAATCGTTTAAAATAATGTGTATAAAATTTGAGTAAAGCTCGTCCTTAAAGACACATAGGACATAAAAATGGGGGAACTAGTTTTCCTCTCATTTACAGTTGATGCCAGCTTCAAATGGAAGAAAAATACGCTTGAACATTTAAGTCAGCAGCTTCTAGTCATCTTGAAGACAACCGTAAAAATGCTTGTATAGAACTAGATTAACAATAGCGATGGTGCTCACCATTTCGTGATGAACAGAGGCATTAATCATTTAACAATGTATCACAACCTTACACCACCACCACTACCACCATCAATAATATATATACTTCATATTAACCATTCAACATTCTTCGGCATACGTGTGTGAAGATCGACCCTGTGTGTTTGTAGATTTATACAGCAAGGCATATCTAGAACCAGTGAATTTACAGGCACATTATTGGGGGTTGGAGGAATATCCTACATCTTGTGTCAGGTATGGTATCCCACCCCTAATTCAATAAGAACGAAATTACAATTATTAGCCGATTAGGTCATGTGACAAGACTGTGTCACAGTCTATTTTCCAGGGGTAGACTATTTTACTTGTTTTCGAAAATGTAGATATTTTGAATTACACATTACCGTAAAACAAAATGTATTTCCTAAATAGCATTATTGGAAAGAATATGCATTT
Source organism: Flabesymbios commensalis (assembly GCA_964017125.1). NCBI lineage: Eukaryota > Metazoa > Annelida > Polychaeta > Terebellida > Flabelligeridae > Flabesymbios > Flabesymbios commensalis. The sequence continues at coordinate 65,293,144 of OZ024906.1, read as the reverse complement.
AGCAAATCACTATCAATGCCATGACAATACATAATTAATACTGGGTCTTGTTGCAGGGTATCGTCCTCTTGGGTCCACAACATCCCAGTAAACACAAGGCGTTGAACCAATGCTGTTTCAATGTTGGCCCATCTTCTACGACGCTGGCTCAACATTGAAACAACATTGGTTTAACGCATTGTGTTTACTGAGATGTTTTAAGTGCCAATGTGTGTAATGGCACTTCCCTTTAGTTCCAAAACGACGATATTATATGAGTTCACGAGATAGTAATCATTATGAAGTTCTGATGACTAAAAACCAACTCAATTGTGAATAATAAATAATAAGTGAAGATAAAAGTTGACAAACTATAATGATAATATACTCTTCTGACGTTTCACTCAGTGTTGACATGGATACTAAATCCCGAACTATTAGAATGTTAGATAATAATTATGAAGCATGGAGAGTGATTACGTACATAAATAATAACCCCCGCAACCTTGACAACAATGCAGTTTCTACAAAGATTTCAGTAGGGTGAATAACTCTTCCCAGCTAAGGCAAACAGCAGTAAGTGTTTACTTGAAAAGTAAACACTTACTGCTGTTAGCCTTAGCACGGCATAACTAACCCGAGTAACCATAACAGATAACCATAAATACAAAACAGCAGCAGCACCATAAATCAACAGTTTAAAGAAACTGACACACATACCGTACAAGATATGATGAACACATCGTCTTCTGGTAATAAATTACTACTTGTAGTAGGCCTATATTACAATGCGTTTGTGTTTCTCAGCTGAGCTAAATTAAGCAAGTGATGTTGTAAGACATGTCAAAATAAACGATTGATGATAAGGAATATTTAACTTATACTATGATTGTGTGAACGTTAGCTCTTTCTGATTCATTATAAATATTTTATATTTTCAGTGCGGGGACTGACTTGAGGCGTCAAATTCTGACGTCGATAGACTTCTGAATCTGTCGTCTAAAGTCAATCCCCTTGTTTAATTCCAAGATTATATGAGACGTTCATTGTAATTTATTAATGATTGCTTCGACAATACAAAATCATGATTCAAAATATATAAACTTAACGATTGCGGCATGTATTCGTAGATTAGTAGTTTTATATATTAAAAATAATTCATCATTACAATGAAATTTAAAAAACAAATTAAAAAACACCACAACCACTGTTTAAATAAAGATGTTTTATACGTTAAAACTCCCTTCAGTGTAATTTATTCAACTCATTTAATATTTGCTAATATTTGTATTAAAAACAAGAAACATTCTTGCAAGAACGAGTATTTTTTGTAAAGTACGCCTCATTCCTGCTCCCAACGAACAAAAACGGTACATCAGTAAAAGTAACAAGATTTGAGATTTGAAACAGAATAGTTCAAGTGTTGAATTAAAGTATAGAATAGAATTAACGATTTACAACAAATATTTACATTTTTTCCTAACACAATAACAAATTACATGGTAATCCTTATTCTACATCAGTTATGTCTACAGATATAAAAACAGTTATCACACAATGTCAATATAACTCTTAACCCTTTCAAAGCTGAAATATGTTTGTATAAACCATGGAGACAAAAGGCTTTTTTCAATTTGACATTATCATAAATGTCTTAGTTCGCTATTTCCATTTCATTTGAATACCTATGTCATGGGTCTACGGGCGTTGTAAATTTGTAATTCTTTCAGTGCAGGGATTGACTTAAGACCTCAGAATCTGACGTCTGGAGAGATTCTGACGTCTACAGCCGCACTGAAAGGGTTAAAGTGTTATAATTCTAAACATACTACAGCGACCTACAATTATAAGGTGCAACTGTTTTGTGTGCCTTGTGCTCAATTTCACTATTATAATAGAATTATATAACGGCTCTGAATGCAATGAAGGATTTTCTAAGTCACTATAAACTTAAATATTGATCCTGTCAAGAAGAATAGTACATATTATATAACTTAAACACAATTCAAGGCTGTCAGATCCTACATTCTAGCTACATGCTGAACAACATCATGTAACTAATCGGAATACCATTATATCACATTTGTGGCACCATCACGAATAAATAACACACGTATCGTCCCCGTGGATATGAAAGGGTGTATCTGCCACTTCACAAAGTGCCAGATACACCCTTTCATATCCGAGGGGACGTTATATTATCAGATCCTAGTCTAAGACACTTAAAGGTGTGTATAACAACTGTCCTTAACCCTTGTGCTGCTAAATTGTTTCAATTGTATTTTTCATTCATTTGAAGCTGGAATTGCTAACGCAATTTCCAGCTTCAAATAATGAAAAATATTTATATTTTTCAAAAATAGACATCTCTGATATTGAATTATTGGATTAACTAAGCATCTACCAGAAACAATTTGATTAAATGTTGTGATATTTCTATTGACCAAAAATATGCTTGAAACCGTAGGGTTAAAACAAATGCCCATGACATATTGTCAACTTGGTATTAAAATACAACTCTTTGATACCAAGGTGCTATATTATCTACTGTCATGTTAAATTACAATTTTTGACTGGGGTTATACATAAACAAACTATGTCGTGCAAATCAATGGAGCTATTGATATTTCAAAATAACTATTTTTAATATGTGTCATACTTGTGGGAACAATAAGTGTTGTTCAATTCGTACAAATCAATCAAATATACTTGTTAATATTTTCACAAAATCATAGATGATGCAGAGTTGAATTCTCATAAACGTCATATCAACCTTGGTATTCCGGTACAAACTTAAAAATTTTTAATTATTGAGTCGCCTCCTTAGTGATGAGACGCAACAGATTTGTTCTGCTTAAATTGTCAAAATGTATTTCTGGAGTGATACGAGAATACTTCCTGACCGCTTGCATGCATGCAACAAGGAATGAACAGCATATTCGTTCCATGAAATGGTAGAGGTTTCTTGTTGATTTTTTCAATCAACATCACTTCGATATTGTTTTGTTCATGCTGTGCTGTTGTGAATTGACGATGCATAACTATCCTGGACTGAAAATCCTGTTTTAGTTTTTGATGTGCTTTCAGTAACTATTCACTCGTCCAAAATTTCTCAGATTTGAGTGTAGCATGATTTATTGTTATATTATGAAACAATACAATTATCATTTCTATACTCATCAGATAGGTAGGTGCTTACAAGCTACGGTGTTGACGGCCTGTAAACATTGTCCCACCAGCTACATGGTGGCTGCTTATCTAGACTAGTTGCATATCATCAACCACAGACAAATGCAATGGAATTAAATGCAAATGTGAAATGTGTGCATTGGACACAAATGAATGAGTTAACTTTATAAGTTTGTATATCTGTTGAAAGTAAGTTTGTATTGGCTAAAAGTAGTATACAAGGTCGTCACGTGTCAGTAAAAAAGTCTTACTGGCACCTTTTTCTAATGACAAGTAGGACGCTTTAAACACAAGGTGACTATGTGTAGCACACTTTTCCAACCATAGTGTACAACTGAATATTCAAAATGATACATCAATCTTTACATTTTCAACCACTGTTACCTAAATATGGTGATAAGTTGTTCAGAATTCAATGAGATATTAATTGAAATGAATATTTTTAATATATATTTGGCTCACTATAACCCGTAGAAGGTTAAAGAGTATTTATATCAGTAGACTGTAGACATTGATTTGGAGGCAGTAGCGAGAGAGCCTCGCCAACAAGCCATCATCTGAGCTGAGAGAGCAGCGAGTCTCTCTTGCTGGTGTTCTCAAACATGGCCACCACTAGTTTTTGTACCTCCTCCGCTGTGAAGTAGAGAGCCAGCGGACCTTTGCCGTCTGACCAGCGGTCAGATACGTCCTGCATGCTGGACTTCAGCACGATCACCAACTCACGAAACTTCATCCACAGTGTAACGTGTTCATGTAGGGCTACCTGAGGATTGGCCTTCACTTCCTCTACCCTGAACAACTCCGGTGACACAGTAGTGATCTTTGCCAACACATCGTGTAAATATTCACAGTCCTCGGCCGAGAATTCTTCTATGGCGAGAACAGAGTCAAGGATCTCGTTCAAAGCTGCATTCAGTAACGTGCCTGTAAACAATATATGTACATAACTCATCTAAGTGGTGATTCACTCTTTAATATTTAGTATTAATTTAACCCTTCCCAGCAAACACGAGGCATTGACCCAATGTTGTTTAATGTTGGGCCGATGTCGAAGACGGTGGCCCAACATTAAAACAACATTGGGTCAACCCCTCGTGTTTGCTGGGTTACAACGCTGGAATATTTTTGTATAAACCATGAGACAAACATGTTTTTTCAATTTGAAATCATCATAAATTTCTTAGTTGGATCTTTCCGCTTCGTTTGAATATGTATGGTATGATTCTATGGCCATTATAAATATTACATTTTTCAATGTGGAGAGCATCTTGAGGGAGAGCGTCTTCAGACGTCAGAATCTGACGTCTGATGTCTCAAGACACTCTCCCTCCCTGAAAGGGTTAAGCTGATAATGTTGACACAATTTTCAGCATGGGAAAATATGAATATACCAGTAATGTTATTCGGACAAAATTACAACAACAAATGTTGAAACCGTGATTTATCAAAGGGGCATGAGGATGAAAGGTGTATTATCGTAATTAATAATGTAGTAATGCTTACAACCCTTTTAGTTCCTAAAGTACATGATTTCTTACCAACAGCTTTGAAGAAGACATTTGTGGGGAGGACACTCTTCCATATAGAGCTGATATGCTGCAGATGGTTGAGCATCAGTCTTATAGCATTTTTAGCTCCAGCACCCTCGTCATCAGCAATACAAGAAAACCCTGCAACCCCAAAAATACATGACATGTGTTATTTTATTGTTATTACTTTTTTTTAAAATACATGCAAGTAAAACACACGAACAAGTATAAAAGGTCAGCATAAGAAATAATGTTATGTTTGTCAAATTAAATTTTCAAAACTAGTAAAAAGTTTGTACATAATTTATCAATCTGTAACTAAAACCATCATCACATCAGTCACATTTACCTACTCAGCCAACACGAGGTATTGACTTTATTGGTTTAATGTCGGGCCAGCGTCGCATACGCTGGCCCAACATTAAACCAATAAAGTCAATGCCTGGGGTTTGCTGGATAGTAACCTTTCTTAAACACTAAATACAGAAATTTCATATTTTCCAAACCAAGACGATATTCAGCAATCACTACCACATGGACACAGACCTTCAGCCGCAGCCAGGTGATCCTCCAGCTGTTTGATTTTTACGTCGATATGGCACGTGAAGCACTCGTTCCCCAATTTTCTCAGCTGTGACACCAGCTCTGCCAGCTGTGGGTCTCTGCCAGGGTCCAGAGTGGACAGCTTAGCCGCGAAACATTTGTCCAGCGTAATAAGGTGGTGCGCCACAAACATGCAGTTGTTGTGATGTAAGGCTGTGAAAAGAGTAAGAGGGAGCAATTTGGAATAAACAAAGCAAACCCATAAAGTGCTGAAATAAATTTGTAAAAATTATAGACACCAAAGGGTTTCTTCAATTTAAAATCATCTTAAAAGTTTCAGTCAGCTCTTTCCGCTTCATTTGAATACCTATGTTATAGGCCTACGACCATTAGAAATATTTTAATTTTTTCAGTGCTGAAAGGGTTAACACTTTCCCAGCTTATCACGACTGAATTTGTTTTCTATCTGTTTTATTAGCAGGTTAAATCAGTTATTGGAAATGAAATCATGAGTGTTTTAAAATGAAAATGTTTGGTCTCAAATTAAACAAATATGAGTCAGTTTCACCCACTTGAAATTGTGGGTCGCGGAAGCCAGACAAAACTTCAAGTTGGGGAAAATTTAAAATAAGACGGGGAAAGGGTTAATAAGTATTTATTTTTCATTTATTTAATAATACTGCAATGGAGAGGCAAACAGCAAAAACTGTGTACTTTTAAAAAAAGCTGTTGTCGTTTTCATTGCCGCAGCATAATACATATATGGTACTCATGATCTAGTATGCTATGCAAACCATTTAACACCGTATAATATCAAATTAAAATTAGAGGTCAGTACGACCATAGTTTGTTGAATTATATCATTTTCTCTTAAATTAGGTTTATTCCACATACACCATATGATGCACACATGAGACATGCGCTTAGAAGTTTAAACAAAACACATAAAATGCCCGCTATTAAAATGTCTACGTTGATAATAATGTCCAAACACCACTGGGTATTTGACATCTCGGATATATATATTACCTGCTAGTAAGGCCATGGTATTCAGTTTCTCTTTGTGGTAAGATGGCACAACGTCACAGTATAGTTCAAACATGTTTCTGAGGGAGTGACACAGTGTGAGGGCGCCTTCCTGACTGGTGGACATAGCCTCCTCCAGTGTACCGTATGACAGGCACATCAGACTGCTCACTGGAATACTACAGAAAACATACAAAAATCAGATAACACTCTCACCGCTAATATATATTTAGCAAAACAACAGGCAGGTCATGATCAATTATTCACCCAGCTATCTGAAAGTTTTAATTTAACATATTCTTAATTGGATTATTTATAAGTTTTTTTCTTCCAGGTTTACATTACTTAAATTATAACTTCTGAATATCTCATCATTTCAAAGGAAATATGATTTCATCCAAATCAAATATTTATAAATGATAAATGCATAATAATCAAACATTTACACAATATAAATCACATTAGACACTGGGCAACGGTACTGTTAAATGTGACTGTACACAAGCCTGCCAGCAAACAAAAGATGCTAACCCAATGTTGGCATAATATTAGGCCAACGGCATAATTATTATGGTGAAACAAGATAATACCAGCATTGGGTTAGTGATCACTGGGTTCATCCAGCAAACATGAGAAATTGGCCCAACGTTGGTTTACTGTCGGACCAACGTCATAGACGGTAGACCAACAGTAAACAAACGTTGGGCCAACGTCTCATGTTTGCTGAGGATATACCATCCTGACTAGATTCACATAATTACCTGATTTGACAGGTGGGCAGTTTGTAGTTGCTGGTTCCGGCGCGGTCTCTGCAGATATTGACAAACATTTGCTTCTCGTGAGTCACCGCGCCTTTTCCGGGTGTACCCAGCGGGTGTTCCGAGGAGATCTGTATGGAGTGAAGGAGCTCCTGTGTCATGAACTGGTGAGCCTGTCGTAATATCTCTTGACTTTTAATATTAGCAAACAGACTGTTGACATTATTGAGGTAGTCCATGAGGGTGGATTGATTGGGCGCAAGAAAACCGAGGCGTGACAGCATCTCTTGGAACTCCTCCGTTAACTGAACGATTTCATTGAACCGATCAAACTGGCAACTGTTTTTTGGTATGCTATGCGACAGACAGTCATTATAAACACATTGAAAAAGGGGCTTACACATTATTTGACCTAATTTCTCAGCAAGATGTACCGGTGCTACATTTTCATCAATGACAACTTTACTGGCATGATTTCTACTTAATGTCTTATCTGGGATTTTACTAGAAACGGTGATATCTGCAATGGGCTGGTGAAGAAACACAAATATCTGCTCGAGTTTTTGAAAGGCTTCAACAGGTGGTACTGCAACTTTATGTGTACCACTGTCTGGCTGACGAACAACACACAAAACACATTTATCTGTTTCATCGACAAGTTGCAGCAGTGTATTTCTGTCTTGCACTGCAGGCTCCACTAAGTTCTGCATGATGCGATCAGTTAAAGTTCTCAGTCTAGAGTCGAGGAGTCCTGTAGACTGCATGGCATTAGCTGTACAGTTCACTAGGGGGTGGGACTGATCAGCCTCACCCACCTCCAGGGTCACTGTACGCGGGCGACTCATCAACCGGCGGGACTCCAAAGGCATTGTCCAACGAAACAGTACATTCCACGTTTCTCCAAGCTCATATAGCAATCTCTCCCTCTGTATACAAGCCTCTGTAGTGAGGACTTTGTGGACATTTAGCTCTGTCTCGTCTTCTGCCTCAAGTGTGGCCAGTTCACCTTGAAGACCTTCTAAATGTTTCACGGCCTGTGTAAAATGTTTAGTGCGTACACAGCGGTGTGTGGCCTGTAGACCACTGTGTACCTGTAAGAAGCGGTCCACTGTACCCAACTGACGATCATAGTCCTGAAGACGTGTAACTCCACTCTTTGACAGGGAATGACTTTCTGCTAACTACAACAAAATAACACAACCATAATTATAGTCATGTAGAAACATTTAAATCACAGTTATTGAGAACGAAATATGTGTTTTCAAAATATTTGGTCTCAAATTAAACAAATATATGAAATTTTCACCCACTTGAAGTTGTGGGTCGCGGTAGCGGTACACAACTTCAAGTGGGGGGGGTAAATTATTTACCTAAGCGCTTTAAGGGTTAAAGCAGTGTAATTCCAACAAGGATTACTTTCGCTCTGCTGTTGAAAAAGTGAAAATATCCTATGAAATGTGGTTGTTCATTTACTATAAGGAAAATGAATACAGAGTTCTATAATTTATTGCTGTGTCTTAACTCAAACCTGACCACCCACTGACTACCAGCTTGGTTTGTCTTGTTTAGCTGTCACGACCTCCAACTTCAAGAGGTTGTTTAAAACGACTTATGTTTATCAAATTTCAATCAGAACATCTGACAATGATTGATTGAAAAAAATATTTGTTGTTAAAAACTGGAATCAGAGTCAATTGTAGCGCTTTAGCGCTTAACACTTTTTATACATGTATCACCCTCTAGCAGTCAAACTGTTGTATGTGCCATGGCACATACAACACTTTGACTGCTGGAGGACAATATACTGTAGAGACGGGAAGGAGACTTTACCTTTCCTAGCTGTTCAAATGCTGGTTTGAGGTTTGCAAACTGGGTGATGACGTGATCGGTGAGGCCGCCCGTGGTGTCGTCACAGGAGAGAACGCTGTTATATTTACGGTGAAGTGCCTCACAAACTTGTACGTGGATGTCCTCCACCTGGGACGCCAAGTGATCCAGCTTCTCGTTGGCAGTGCCCGCAGTCAACTCCTCCAGGACGACCGGCGCAGCATCCGCCATGTCTTCCGCACTATGAGAGAGAGAATTAATATTATGCGCAGCTGAATTGATAACAGTCAATGTATTATTGTGAAAAATAAAACAATACAGTTGAGATATACATGTCACACAAGTTCATGTTTTATGCATAATCATTCATTGGAATGATTGAAACTAATCAATTAAACAATTATCTGCAGCACTTGAGAAATTTTCTTTTTCAAGGAATAAAACCATTCATATCACTAAATCGAACACGCATGCACAACTTGAACCAGGAATAGATAATATCTCCCGTGTCACTGTGTGTTATTATCATCACAGTTTCAGCGAAGGGACCCACTTTAGACATCAGAATCTGCCATCTGAAGTCGATCCTTGTAATGAAAAGGTAAAAATATTTATAATGTCCGTAGCCCATAACATAGGTATTGAAATAAAGCGTAAAGAGCTAACTAAGACATTCATTACGATTTAAAATTGAAAAAAAGCACTTTGGTCACTATGGTCTCTATAGAAACATATTTCAGCGTTGTAAGACTTAACTGAGGAAGATAACAAGTTTTTACCCTTCAGATTGCTCGAGGTACTGCATCGGCAGGACTGGACCTTCCTCGCGAGGGCTCAGCGTGGGAGATCCCAGGTTGAGTTTAAATTCACTGAGATCCAGTTCCTCGTCACTATGGACGTGACCATTCACTTCCAGCTTAGGGTCTTCTGGAAAGCCAGCTTGAACTCTCATGTCTTGTACTTCTTGATTTACAAAATCACGCATTTTGGCCATTTCGTTCTCATAAATTTTGTGTTCCTCTTCTCTCTTAGATTCAAGTTTAGCCTGCAAATTTAAAATGGTGGTATGAAATATGGATTCAATGTGAAGGAATTCTAATGCAATTATTATACAACTGAAAAAAAATTATTGGTTGGCTAGTCTGAATTTGTCTGTTACCGGTATTTGGAGACTAAATAATTTTAATATCTCCATTATGTGTTATTATCATTAACTCTTTCAACGCAGGGACCGACTTTAGACACCAGAATCTGACTTCTGTAGACGAAGTTGACCCATAACATAGGTATTAAAATGAAGCGGAAAGAGCTAACTAAGACATTTATGACCATTGAAAAAACCCTTTGTTCTCCATGGTTTATACAAAAATATTTCAGCGTTGTAAGGGTTAAGGCATCGAGGGTTCAAGCGGGACATCTGGACCATCAAATGCCTAGGCTTTAGGTCATCTGCTACGTGAAAATCTGCTACGTTGCCCAGCAAACACGACACGTTGAAACAATGATGGTTCAATGTTGGCCCAACGTCGCCGACGTTGGCCCAACATTAAAACATCATTGTTTCAACATGTCGTGTTTGCTGGGTGTTTACTATGTATGTATGTTTCTTAGTTTCTTAGTTTGGCATACTATTATACTTTATGGCGGGCGGCGGCAAACGGCAGCGTTAGTTTCACGCCGCCTACATAAACGTAAATACAGCATTGCCAGCTGATCATTTTGAGTACAAAAACATGTCTGTGGTATAAAAATGGTATAAAAAAGGGGTATAAAACACTTCTGATGCCTTATCCGGCCATCTATGTCAAATCTCTAAAAAATAAAAAACGAGGCCTCCTATAAGCGGCCACCTGTCTTGAACGGCCACTTTCGGCTTGCATTAGCATGATCAGTGGTGGCCGCTCAAAAGAGGTTCTAGCGTACCTTTTGTTTTTCCACTTCTTTCTGCTGTTGTCTGCGGGTTTTCTGGAGATGTCGTCTCTCCCCTTTGATCTCCTCCCATTCCTCCTGCTGCTGCTCCTGAGCCAGGAGTAGCTCCTCGCGCTCTTTGGCTCTTTGCTCCCTCAATCTTCTCCTCTCTTCTCTGGCGCGCTCCTTGTCACGCTCAAGCTTATCTTGTTCGTCCTATTAAAATTAGTATCAATGCTATAATATAATGCGATATAAATTGAGTACAAGTTGACAGTGGATGACCTCGGCACATGGCAGCCTATACAGCTGGCAAAGGAGTTTGTAATCTTCATATTACCTCAAGACAGTCATCTCAGTATATTATCTATATATACAACATGCTTCCTAATTTTTTAGATTTTAAAATCATTACTGTAATTTATGACGTAGCAAAAAGAGAGATATCTTGAAACAGTTATCTCAGGCGTTGTCCGGAATGTCATAGCTTCGAAAGTGAAACACTTAATGGCTTATATCACTGGTAATGTTAGACTAGGCACATCTGCGTCTATCACTTTTCAGCTTGCAGAATCACATATTAAGCTACCCGGTTGTATCTTAGTGTCTAATTTCCCTATTGTCGACAGAGACCCAGGGTTTGGGGACATCTACAGCACAGTACACGTTGTTCGTGTCTGTACACAATGCCAGTATATAATGTTGTATAGCTGCTGGTATACGAAGTCGGTACAGAAGTCTCCCAGCACATAGTGGGTATAGACTTTAGTTAGCTGTAAAAAATGGCCGTCTTTCTCATATTTATTTAAAGAAAATGATTACAATTATTCCCAACCTCCTGCTCAACCCTCTATGAAAAATCTACTATTGCCCCCACCCCCAGCAATTCGATATTTATTTATTTGTTGTAAAACATTTTCTTTTTTAAGATGTGAGAATAAAAATTTAAAATGATGGAGTACTAGTATACACTAAGTAATGTTTCTCTATAACAAATCATCTAACTGGTATGCAAGATACGAACGTGTATCTGTTAAATTCTCAAGTGGACAAAGTGTTAGACAAACATAACTTATTAACCTTGATTCTCTTTTCTTCTGCCAGTAACCTCTCCTCTTCTGTCTGCAGGCGTCTCTGCTGAACTAGCTCATCTCCAAACTGCTCCTCAAAAGCAGCAGTTAGTCGCCGGATTTCGTAATGTGCCTGGAATATACAGGTATATAACGAGGTTTGATGAATCTAACCATGATGGAAGATTGCACTTTAGACGATGTGCTGTCTCTTGGTTTAACCCTTTAACCGCTGGTGCCGCATATATTCGGGTTTTCATTTTTTATTAGCACATTAAGTATCACATTTTAAATATGTTAAAGATAAAATGTGACATCAACCAGCAAGATTTGAAAAGAGTTGACCTTCATTTTGGCAAATCTGAATAATTTTCACTCACTTGAAGTTGTGGATCGCGTCAGCGAGACACAACTTCAAGTGGGTGGAAATTCAAATTGAATAATTTGGCTGTCTCTTGGTTTAAATCATTACCATGTGACATATTTTTACAATATTTAGGTTTTTCGATCACAGAGATTTTCTTCTTCAACTAAAAATGATCGTATTTTAACCCATGTGCTGTCCCCATTGTTTGTTTTTATTTTTCATTCATTTAAAGCGAGAATTGCTAACGCAATTTCCAGCTTCAAATGACGAAAAATCGTACTATTTTTGCAGTAGTAATCAGTAAGAGAATGGTCTAAGAAAGTTTCCTGAAGATCAAATTATTAATATTTGTGACTTTAAGAGGGTCAACATCGAATTGGTGAAGAAACCATGACAAATTTATATTGATGTAACTATTGTTTATGAACGAGAGGCCACTGAGAAAAGTAAACATACATGCAGCAGCACTGCTCTGCAAAGCCAAAAGGCAGTATTTGCTTACTTGTAAAGTAAGCAAATACTGCCTTCTGGCTTCGCACGGCAGCAGTAGTCCTGACCCGGGTGATGCGTGGTTAGTGAGTCAAATAAAGACAACACATTTATAAGCTTCCCAGCATCCATGAGGCGTTAGCCCAATGTTGGTCTGAAGTTGGGCCAGCATCGTAGACGATGGGCCAACATCAGCCCAACATTGGACCAGAGCCTCGTGTTCGCTGGGTTACGTAATCATTTAATTAAATATACCACCCTGATCCACCAGAGCTGTTTTAGCCTTCACCATGCTTTCATAGTAATTAGTCTGTTGTGTGAATGACGAAATATGTCACCATGTTTATTATATGCTGCACACTCGTAAAGGATCATGCATTAAACGGTTTGAAAAAAATGCATAGGTTATTGTTTTCAAAGTCCAGATGGCGTTAATGTATGGATGGTTTGCAATGTATTCTCTCCACACCTTTATGCCAGAAGAAGCTGAAGTATCACATCCGCCACTCGCTCAAATGAGTGTTAGAAAAAATACTCTAGATATCATAGGACGATATCAAATCTCTTATGAGCGTATATGCACATTATAATTATGAAGCTCTGACACCTGTTTTACAACTAACCAAATAAACAAGGTGGTACTCACATTTGCAACGACAATTGTCTGTACAGTACATAAACTTAAATGTATGTAATGTGCAGATTAAACTGTACTAAAAGTAATGTGTATTATAGTTTACACTGACGGTATTTGAAACATAAACAGTTGTATGCAGTCATTTGATTAAATGCGTATGTCACAAAGTTGCAGCGACAGATCTAAACTACAATGATACAGACGAGTGATTGGGTATGGTGCGTTATTTATCTCTGGACAGATAGTGGAGAGAGAGTGCATTCACTGGTTCGCAACTTCCATTAACCTGTTAACACCGCTGCCAATATGTGCCCGGGTTTTAACGCTAGCCAACGGTTTTCTTGTTGCAACATAAACGCTAAGCATAAACCAGCAATGTTGGGTTATTGTTGGGCCGTCGTCGTAAACGTTGGGCAAACATGAAACCAACTTTGGGTCAGTATCTCTTGTTCACTGAGAACCCATGAGTTCCCCGATTTTTTTCATTCAATAGGAATTGCTGCTGCAATTGTGTGGTGGGAATTTTGAATGTGTGGATGTCAAGTCATGTGTTATTTGTGGCTTGACACTTGAAGATGACGGCGTAATGACTTAAAATTGGCAAATTTTATAAAATACCGAAGTGCAACAACTACACCAAAAATCTCCATAGTTTGAACATGTTGAAGGAGTAAAACATTCCCACTATAATTCAAACATGCTATAATCGATGTAGACAATGCTGTGTGCATGTGTGACACAGGTTTTTAAAAATATTTAACGGCTTGCTGCATTGAACTGCGCGTCCTAACATGATTGTAAAGAGTGTTCCAAGTGAGTACGCAGGAAATTAATAGAGCCGACAAACACCAGGCATTGGCCCAATGTTAGGCTAACGTTTGGTTCAGCGTTACATACTGAGGTGAATAATTTAACATTTGGCTAAAACTTAAAAGTCGTTAGGAGCTTAATAATCTTACCTATAATATCACAATCAAGGAAGTGCTAATGAAGGGATGTTTTGAAACCCTTTCAGCGCGGGGACAGTCTTTATACATCAGAATCTGACATCTGTAGACGTCAGATTCTAACGTATAAAGACGGTCCCCGCACTGAAAGAATTAAAATATTTCTAATGGCCGTAGGCCCACTACATAGGTATTCAAATGAAGCAGGCACACATCTTCAAGTGGGTGAAAATATTTAATTAGTCAACTTGGCGGGCAAAGGGTTAACGAAAGATATTCTGCTCACCTCCTCAGCCTTCTGCCTCATCGAGTCTGCCTTTAACGATAGGTTGTGGAGATCCTCTTCTTTCTGTAGTAATTCGCATGCTTTGCCTTCCTGTTCCACCTCACGAGACAGACGCTGAGCCTCAGCCAGACAATGCTCATGTTCCAGGGATTCTATTTGACGCCTGGGTAATAAACACACGTATCCTAATGATCATTGCTGTGCAGTCTATGCTCTACTAGGTTTACGTGATTTTTACAATATATTGGTTATAAAAAGTTATACGCCGAGTCAATGATTTATCAAGAAATATAATGTGTAGACAGCGGTTACATCGTCCCACGAGTATCAAAGAGTCGTATCACATTGCGAAGTGCGAGAATGTGCATTCCCGGGAAGACGTTGAATCAATGTTGGTTTAACATTGGTTCAACGTCGTAGACGGTGGACCGATGTTAAACCAACATTTATTCAACGTCTTGTGTCTGCTGGGTTTACTACCGAAAGGACATAAATGATATATTTATGTAAACTTCGTGATGGGGTAGCCTTTGCTATAATATATATATTATATTACTGTTGCATACATTTCAGTTGCGTGGCTGTTGAAGAGCAGGTATTTTAGAGCGTGTACACAGCTTTCGCCAATACATACTGCTGCCTAGGTGGTAATCGCGGTATTTGTTGCACGAAAAACAGTTGACTTATTGAAGGTAATACAAGGCACGAACGGTACCAATTTCGAACTGACTTCATACGTAGCTTTTTGCTATAGAATATCACAGAGAATAGACAGACGCACAGCAAGATATACTATTACTCTGATATTTCTGTGAAGTTTTAATGACGAACACGTGACCAGTCTGTTATGCAAAGGCAAAACGCAGTATCTACTTACTTGTAAAGTGAGCAGATAGTGTATTTTACTTTTGCACAACAGAGCTGTATCTTGCACATATGTGGTTTATGTCAAGATCGATTTACTAGTAGTTTACAAAAGCAGACCAAAAGGCTATATCATGATGATATCATCAACATGTGGGAAGAATCCATTAAATTTGAAGTGTGATTTGTCTAGCTATGCAAATATACAGCAATTCACCACAATATAATTACTTATGTCTACCGAAAAATAAACACTTACATTTTTTAAATCTATGCTAGAGAAAATTTTTAAAAGTCGTTATCATGGTTATAAAGAGAAAAACAGAAGCGGCGAAGTTGCGCACAATGTAAAATCGAATTAAGCTACAAATCTATAATAACTGAAGCCTCTTTACAAGTTGACTATTGAAGTCGCCAATGATATCATACTTTTATTATTTATGACAATATTATCCCTTGTGCTGCTAAAATGTTGTTTATTTCTATTTTTCGTCATTTAAAGCTGGAATTGCTAACGCAATTCCTAGCTTCAAATGACGAAAAATATGTATATAGTTATGAAGAATTGACACATCGCAAATATAATTATTTGATGAACATCTATCACAAACAAGTTGATTAATTTCATTTGCATTTTCCAATGCTCGAAATATGCTTGACACCTTATGTATACGGGTCTAGCAGCACAAGGGTTAATCCTTGTCTTGCTACGCCCATATATATATATATACAGTTTTAAGCATATTTTAAGTGAAATAATATATGTCACTGAAATAGACGATATATAGTTTGTCGTAGATGCTCAGTTTGTCAAATAACGCAATTTAGAAGATGTATAGTTTAAAAAAATATAATTTTTTTTCGTCATTTGGAGCTGGAAATTGCGTTAGCAATTCCAGCTCCAAATGACGAAAAATACAATTGAAACAATTCGGCACCACAAGGGCTGAACTTTTCACAATTCTTCTTACCTGCGTTCCTCTAGCTTCTCCTCGTCAAAAAATGACAGTTCCCTCGGTTCTAGTTCCAGACTGGTATCACAGCATTCACAATGATTGTGGTAACCATTGCGGTGACAGCATCCGGGACGGTGACAGGAACAGGGTAAACAGAAGCAAGAGAAAAGAGCACGTAATGAGCGTCCTATGGCAGTGACACATTGTACACAACAACAACAACAACACGAAGAAGACATTATGAAAGACGACGTGTGCTCTCAAATCTCTAAATCACAACAAGATATCGTGAGAGACGTGTGCTCTCAAATCTCAAAATCAGATTGATTCACGATGATATACTTGAAATCCTTCATATTCTATTGTCCTGCAATTACGACATTTTTATAGCAATACACAGTCCATCAGTTCCTTATTCCCAATTCTATTTTTTAAGATAAATTTTAAAAAATCTTTCTTTTTCCCTAATTTCTAAAATTTTGCTGAAGAGCCTAATGTCTTGCTGGTACTCATGGACCCACAGTGAGTGTGAATATGACACGATGTCTTTTCTAGGTGGATACTTTGTAATCTGACGGACGTCCTTCAGTGAGTACAAGGTGGATACCCAGCAAACACGAGACGCTGGCCTAATGTTGGGTTAATGTTGGGTCAGCGTCGAAGACAATGGGCCAATATTGGGCTAACGTCTAGTGTTTAATGGGTAGGGAGATATAAGCCTACAGCTGGGACAGCACTGTTTCTGAATGCGTCCAAAGCAGGTACTCAGTTTAGTTTGAGTATTCCACATCTGGGAAAACTACGCTACCATTGATAAATGAGCAAACAACAAAACACCGGCCAAGAATCAGTTGAATGTTGGGCCGGCGTATGAGAGAATGGACAAAACATGGGACAACGTGTTGTGCTGCGGGGATAAGACACATGTTCTCTGGAGCAATAAACGGTTGATTTAAAATAAGAGAGAAACAATGACTTCAGTCAGTGGATAGAAAAATAAAGGTCTACTATTTACTCCCTCGTGACCATTACAAGAACCCACATGTGACACTGATCAAATGTCGCTTTAACGGTGGTCCAACGTCGCAGATATATAAGAGGGGTTGGGGCTAACGTATTTTGATTGTCGGTACTGCGGTTTAATATCATAATATTAGACGATGAATGATCATGGTCATTACATGAAATTAAATTAACTCTGCCTCAATATTTATCTTCTATTAGTACATGTAATATACAGTGTTAACTGCTTGGCTGCAAAACTACTCATTACTTTTATTCCCAGGCTTGAAGATAACATTTTCAACGCAATTTCCATTTCCAAGGGAATACAAAGTAGGATTTTTTTTTGAAAAACTAATTATCCAAATAAAAATTAAATATTTTTTATTTATTTATAGAATATTGGCTATCACACATTTCAAAATAAAATATTTAGCAATTAGAACTATATATGTACACACACGGCCACGGCATCGCAAGGGTTAATACACATAATCGTATATAATATTAATCCTTACAGCGCGGGGATCGACTTTAGACTCTAAAGACGGTCCCCGCACTGAATGAATTAAAAAAATTATAATGGTTGACAAGTAGGTATTCAAATGAAGCAGAAAGAGCTAACAAGGACATTTATGATTTTAAATTGAAAAGTAAACAGCCTTTGGTCTCCATTGTTTATATACAAATATTTCAGCGTTGTAAGGGTTAACAGAGTTAATTATATTGAATAAATCAATACAATAAGGAACATAAACGTACAGGTCATTTCGGTATAATACACCATGACATGCCACAATGGATTGGAAATGAGGAGAAGTGAACAATGTTATCTGAATGGCCGGGCAACCTGCGGCGTCTGCAGCCAGATAGCAATACCAAGGTCATCACAGACAACAATGACTGGCCACCTGTAGCGGCTGCTGCTGGGGCGGGTTCAATTCCCAACTCTATCCCACCAAACACGAGACGTTGAACCAATACTGGGTTGATGCTGGCCCAGCGTCGTAGACGGTGGGCCAGCATCAACCCAGAATTGGTTCAACGTCGCGTGTTTGCTGGGATTCCTGAGTGCGTTTCACAGGGACCGTATGGTGTTTTTAATGTTGGGCCACCGTTTGCGACGTCGGCTCAACATTAAAACAACATAGATGCACCGTCCCCTACTTGTCAGAACACCAGAGATTGGCACTTGTAGGGGCACCTGACTTTATCAAGTCGCAGGTCCAGGAATAATCGAGTGCTACTAGGGTAAATAGGTGGTTTCGGGTCAGCGGAAAAATTTGCCTTCTTCCAGCGTCGCAACGAGCCATAATTCTATCCTTTTTCTCAAGTCAGAGAACAAACATGACTAGTATTTTAGAATGAAGTGCCAACCGCTAACTATTACTGTTCGTGCAGGAACAACTAATTTGTCATATTCGTCGACGTGGATGTCCGGCAAATTGTATCTTTTTTAGAGATATGTATAGGCCAACTAGATATATATTTGAAAATCAAATAATATTTTAAATCTAATTTATGAGAAGCAAACTTTCTTTTATTTCCGATACACATTACCATGCACATGATGCAAGCTATAAAATAACTATTATATCTATACAGGACTTGTGCTATCCCCTTTAAAAAAAGTTTCCGCAAATAGGTGATTTTTTAACATTCTCCAGTGTTTTCAGTCTGCTCAATGTCACGGAAACCGCTCATATAAATCTTGTTTCGAGAGGAGATACATATGACTCATTCTTAGATAAGGTAATCAATAACATTATTCAACATGTGTTCATAAGCCTGCCGTAGAATATTTAAATCTGCCACCAAGTCAATAAGGGATGCTGCTCGATTATTGGTAAAAAACTGTTTCAATTTTTGGACAGCGTCAGAGATGTTGTACCAGGATTGTGACAGCGTTTGGCCACCGTGTCGTGCTGGTGGGTAAAACTCACAAGTAGACAAAAACCTAGGTGAGAAAATTGAACTAGGCCCATACATAATACCGTAGTGCAGCTTTCGTGGTGGAAAAGTTATTTTCATTGTAGGCCAGACAGTAGATCAGAGGTCATAACCCCCACAAGGCATATCTAGACCCCCGGGGTATGTACGTGTGCAATAATTTCACAAGAAATATGATCCGGAAACGAGCTAGGACAAAACACTACTTCTATGTTGGCATATGTTAGGCCAACGTCTGCGACGATGACCCAACACTCTTCCAACATTGGCTCAATGTCCGGTGCTGGTTGGGTGTATGGTTATGCCACCTGTAGATGATAGATATGATAAGTTGTGTGCGGAGGAATGTAAGGTACATTCCCAGAGAAAAACTAGCATCGCACAGTTGTTTTCTGCGTTTGGATTGTTGTGGGCAGTGATCCGCAACAAAACACAACAGAAAAGTGAAGCCATCACAACGCTGATCTAGTTTTGTACAAAACGTGGAGACCAAAGGCAATTATTATTTTTTTTAATTCGTTTAGTGCGGGGACCGTCTTGAAAAGACGACGTCAAAAGACGGTACCCGCGTTGAAAGGGTTAATAGTTTTAAAACGTAGATTCAAAAGGTTAGGTAGTTGTGTTCGGAATACCAATGTTGCTCGGGAGAAATGACAGACGGGTTGTTGAGATATATATTGACAGTCATGGTTTAAGTCAAGTCAATAAGATAGTGCAATTGCATGCGGTGGTGTCTGGCTAGTTGATCAGGTAGTGCAATTAAAAACCGTGCTAATATGAAATGGGCAGTGCCCAAGAAGCCCACGAGCTAGACTATAGTATGCTTTTATTTTCAAGGGGTAGGGCGTACGATAGGCCTGATGACATTATTAATATCCCAACGGTTCTGAATTTCAATTACATTTTTGAAAACACCAGAACGATAATTATAGTTTTCTTGCACCTCATCATTAATTTCAATGTAGATCTACAGTATATCGATGGTGACAAACAACCGTTGTACTTCACGCATCAATTATTAAAATGTGCAATTCACTGATTGATCATGAATCATGATGTGATGAATTCATTGACAGTCAGCCTAATGTTACATCGTCAGCCTAATGTTGCATCGTCTTTATTGTCTTATTGAAAGATATGGAAAGATATGGAAAAATAAGGAATGGTCGATAGTCGGCCATTTTGAATTTGATCGAGTTGGAATTTTAGTGTACATTCTTGCAAGAAGTCTCACATTTTGTTCTATAGTAATGGTCCAGCTATCTGGCATGGTTTTTCAGATATTAAAGTAAAGAATTAAAGTAAATAATGGCCGCAAGTCGGCCATTTTTAATTTGAAGGAGTTGACATTTTTCAGCTATCTGCCATGGTTTTCCAGATATTATGCATATCAAAGTCAATATTATAATGCCCGCAGGTCTCCCATTTTAAATTTGATAGTTTAAATTTTCATGGCATATCCCTCTATTCCTCCCTGAAACCGGACATTTTTTGTTCTATAGTAATGGACTAGCTATCTGGCAGGGTTTTCCAGATATTACGCACATTAAAAAAAAATTGCTGATAGTCGGCCATTTTTATCGCAGCGACATAGTTTTGCCCAATGCGCGTCAATTTTCGAAATCATCTGAGCTATTGGTGAAGTAGATATAGGCCTATGGGTTAAATTTTGGAGCGATACATCGAAATGTGTTGAGTGAATCGCTTTAATGAGAAAATGTGCCCTTCAGAAAAAAATCAAGTTCATAGAAGTCACAAAAAGGTCAAATGTAAAATCAATCAAACCTTAGTCATGATTAACTTATCTGTATGTGAAGTTTAATGTGCATTGCAGTAACACGAAACATGTTATAGCGCTAAAAGTGGCGGACAGACGGACGTACGGACAATAGGCATAAGCCCTAATTTGTCTGAGGCGTAATTAAAAAGGCTTGATTATGCTACTTACCTATCATTTATACCGCTATATGATACTGTCCTCACGATGATAATAATAGGAATATGTCGAGCAGTAAGATATCACACAGGAAAGGGTAAATTTAGCGTGACTATACAGCATAAAGGAAGACCAGCAACAGTATATGTACAGACAGATGTCTGGAATGCCTACTTCACTGAATCACTATGATAATCAATCAGCGATGTCTGGTTCTACGTCCTCCTTACATATATCCTTACACATATTCCCCAGGTCAATGTTTGTACATGCGATAATCAAGGTAAACAGACGGGGACCCTACATGCGCGGGGTACTTCTACTTGTCCTTTCACATACCATATATGTCTATGGTATATAGTGACAATAAATACACTTCTAACGTCTATTTACACCTCCCGCGTGACAAGGTGAAGGTTGACATGTGCTCACGGGTATCCCAAAAGACTGTTTACTGTTTACCAAACGCTAGCTAAACGCTGGGCCACCGTTCGCGACATTGTCTCGGCGTTGAGTCAACGGGGGTTCATCTTAGTTGGATACACGCCGTTCATTTCACGAATAGAAAATAACAACAGAACCTATATATATGTATTCATACAGCTCCCAGCAGACACAAGACGCGTTGAATCAATGTCGGTTTAACGTTGGCCCAGCGTCGTAGACGGTGGACCAACGTTAACCCAACATTGATTCAACGACTTGCGTCTGCTGGGAGGAGATGTGCGTGAGGCTCATAATACTAGACGCGACGAACATACTAAATACATGTAGTAAGAACCACCAAACCCCTCCACATGTAAAGAATGTGCGGATAGCGGTAGCCAGATCAATTAGAATGGGTTGGGAGATGTATGCCCATTTTTGATTACCTTATGAAATTAATAATACTACTGCTTGTGGTTTCATATTTGAAGATATCCGCTTTGTCCTTTTAATTTACTAAAGTGCTATTGTTTCTTTTTTAATTTTGAGCTCAGTTATTATGCATGATGATGGCATGAAAGGGTCACATCTCTCACTTTGTAAAATGTCAAATACGACCATTTAACATCACAGTAGCGAATCTTAGTCGAGGAGACGGCGGTGTATATATTATCAAAATGGAAATTGTGAATTGAAAACTGAAGTTGTGTAGCTGAACGATTTGGCGGGAAGCCAGTTTGTGGGAGGAATGAAAACTGGCAGAGCATACGCTGTGCATGTTTATCCCGAATGTGGTACAGATTCTAGTAGTGATTACAATGACGCTTCTAAATGAATTTATTATATCACAACTAGATATCACTTCCAGTCACAGAAATATGATAATTTTAAATAATAAGGTTTTAGTGTGAAAATCATGGGGTATCAAATATGTGTTTCTTCTTGATTTTCCAAGGAAATGGTCATGTCAATTAAAAGAAGTTATATAACACAAATGGAATGCCGAAAAAATCCAAAGTTAAACAGTATTTAACACTACTAAAAAAAGGAATTAATAACAAAATTTCAGGTACTTCACATTTCAGGTTTTGAATACATTTCTATCCCCTTTAAAAAAAGTTTCCGCAAATAGGTGATTTTTTAACATTCTCCAGTGTTTTCAGTCTGCTCAATGTCACGGAAACCGCTCATATAAATCTTGTTTCGAGAGGAGATACATATGACTCATTCTTAGATAAGGTAATCAATAACATTATTCAACATGTGTTCATAAGCCTGCCGTAGAATATTTAAATCTGCCACCAAGTCAATAAGGGATGCTGCTCGATTATTGGTAAAAAACTGTTTCAATTTTTGGACAGCGTCAGAGATGTTGTACCAGGATTGTGACAGCGTTTGGCCACCGTGTCGTGCTGGTGGGTAAAACTCACAAGTAGACAAAAACCTAGGTGAGAAAATTGAACTAGGCCCATACATAATACCGTAGTGCAGCTTTCGTGGTGGAAAAGTTATTTTCATTGTAGGCCAGACAGTAGATCAGAGGTCATAACCCCCACAAGGCATATCTAGACCCCCGGGGTATGTACGTGTGCAATAATTTCACAAGAAATATGATCCGGAAACGAGCTAGGACAAAACACTACTTCTATGTTGGCATATGTTAGGCCAACGTCTGCGACGATGACCCAACACTCTTCCAACATTGGCTCAATGTCCGGTGCTGGTTGGGTGTATGGTTATGCCACCTGTAGATGATAGATATGATAAGTTGTGTGCGGAGGAATGTAAGGTACATTCCCAGAGAAAAACTAGCATCGCACAGTTGTTTTCTGCGTTTGGATTGTTGTGGGCAGTGATCCGCAACAAAACACAACAGAAAAGTGAAGCCATCACAACGCTGATCTAGTTTTGTACAAAACGTGGAGACCAAAGGCAATTATTATTTTTTTTAATTCGTTTAGTGCGGGGACCGTCTTGAAAAGACGACGTCAAAAGACGGTACCCGCGTTGAAAGGGTTAATAGTTTTAAAACGTAGATTCAAAAGGTTAGGTAGTTGTGTTCGGAATACCAATGTTGCTCGGGAGAAATGACAGACGGGTTGTTGAGATATATATTGACAGTCATGGTTTAAGTCAAGTCAATAAGATAGTGCAATTGCATGCGGTGGTGTCTGGCTAGTTGATCAGGTAGTGCAATTAAAAACCGTGCTAATATGAAATGGGCAGTGCCCAAGAAGCCCACGAGCTAGACTATAGTATGCTTTTATTTTCAAGGGGTAGGGCGTACGATAGGCCTGATGACATTATTAATATCCCAACGGTTCTGAATTTCAATTACATTTTTGAAAACACCAGAACGATAATTATAGTTTTCTTGCACCTCATCATTAATTTCAATGTAGATCTACAGTATATCGATGGTGACAAACAACCGTTGTACTTCACGCATCAATTATTAAAATGTGCAATTCACTGATTGATCATGAATCATGATGTGATGAATTCATTGACAGTCAGCCTAATGTTACATCGTCAGCCTAATGTTGCATCGTCTTTATTGTCTTATTGAAAGATATGGAAAGATATGGAAAAATAAGGAATGGTCGATAGTCGGCCATTTTGAATTTGATCGAGTTGGAATTTTAGTGTACATTCTTGCAAGAAGTCTCACATTTTGTTCTATAGTAATGGTCCAGCTATCTGGCATGGTTTTTCAGATATTAAAGTAAAGAATTAAAGTAAATAATGGCCGCAAGTCGGCCATTTTTAATTTGAAGGAGTTGACATTTTTCAGCTATCTGCCATGGTTTTCCAGATATTATGCATATCAAAGTCAATATTATAATGCCCGCAGGTCTCCCATTTTAAATTTGATAGTTTAAATTTTCATGGCATATCCCTCTATTCCTCCCTGAAACCGGACATTTTTTGTTCTATAGTAATGGACTAGCTATCTGGCAGGGTTTTCCAGATATTACGCACATTAAAAAAAAATTGCTGATAGTCGGCCATTTTTATCGCAGCGACATAGTTTTGCCCAATGCGCGTCAATTTTCGAAATCATCTGAGCTATTGGTGAAGTAGATATAGGCCTATGGGTTAAATTTTGGAGCGATACATCGAAATGTGTTGAGTGAATCGCTTTAATGAGAAAATGTGCCCTTCAGAAAAAAATCAAGTTCATAGAAGTCACAAAAAGGTCAAATGTAAAATCAATCAAACCTTAGTCATGATTAACTTATCTGTATGTGAAGTTTAATGTGCATTGCAGTAACACGAAACATGTTATAGCGCTAAAAGTGGCGGACAGACGGACGTACGGACAATAGGCATAAGCCCTAATTTGTCTGAGGCGTAATTAAAAAGGCTTGATTATGCTACTTACCTATCATTTATACCGCTATATGATACTGTCCTCACGATGATAATAATAGGAATATGTCGAGCAGTAAGATATCACACAGGAAAGGGTAAATTTAGCGTGACTATACAGCATAAAGGAAGACCAGCAACAGTATATGTACAGACAGATGTCTGGAATGCCTACTTCACTGAATCACTATGATAATCAATCAGCGATGTCTGGTTCTACGTCCTCCTTACATATATCCTTACACATATTCCCCAGGTCAATGTTTGTACATGCGATAATCAAGGTAAACAGACGGGGACCCTACATGCGCGGGGTACTTCTACTTGTCCTTTCACATACCATATATGTCTATGGTATATAGTGACAATAAATACACTTCTAACGTCTATTTACACCTCCCGCGCGACAAGGTGAAGGTTGACATGTGCTCACGGGTATCCCAAAAGACTGTTTACTGTTTACCAAACGCTAGCTAAACGCTGGGCCACCGTTCGCGACATTGTCTCGGCGTTGAGTCAACGGGGGTTCATCTTAGTTGGATACACGCCGTTCATTTCACGAATAGAAAATAACAACAGAACCTATATATATGTATTCATACAGCTCCCAGCAGACACAAGACGCGTTGAATCAATGTCGGTTTAACGTTGGCCCAGCGTCGTAGACGGTGGACCAACGTTAACCCAACATTGATTCAACGACTTGCGTCTGCTGGGAGGAGATGTGCGTGAGGCTCATAATACTAGACGCGACGAACATACTAAATACATGTAGTAAGAACCACCAAACCCCTCCACATGTAAAGAATGTGCGGATAGCGGTAGCCAGATCAATTAGAATGGGTTGGGAGATGTATGCCCATTTTTGATTACCTTATGAAATTAATAATACTACTGCTTGTGGTTTCATATTTGAAGATATCCGCTTTGTCCTTTTAATTTACTAAAGTGCTATTGTTTCTTTTTTAATTTTGAGCTCAGTTATTATGCATGATGATGGCATGAAAGGGTCACATCTCTCACTTTGTAAAATGTCAAATACGACCATTTAACATCACAGTAGCGAATCTTAGTCGAGGAGACGGCGGTGTATATATTATCAAAATGGAAATTGTGAATTGAAAACTGAAGTTGTGTAGCTGAACGATTTGGCGGGAAGCCAGTTTGTGGGAGGAATGAAAACTGGCAGAGCATACGCTGTGCATGTTTATCCCGAATGTGGTACAGATTCTAGTAGTGATTACAATGACGCTTCTAAATGAATTTATTATATCACAACTAGATATCACTTCCAGTCACAGAAATATGATAATTTTAAATAATAAGGTTTTAGTGTGAAAATCATGGGGTATCAAATATGTGTTTCTTCTTGATTTTCCAAGGAAATGGTCATGTCAATTAAAAGAAGTTATATAACACAAATGGAATGCCGAAAAAATCCAAAGTTAAACAGTATTTAACACTACTAAAAAAAGGAATTAATAACAAAATTTCAGGTACTTCACATTTCAGGTTTTGAATACATTTCATACGAAGCTCTAAATGATAACATTGCAAAACATCTTGAGATAACAGCTTTAATTTTCGTATATCTGGTTCGTCTTATTCCATTTAACAGCCATGCAAATTGTATTTTGTTAGTGTACGACCGATGTTTATTATGGGCGATGATTTATTGAACCTAAAATGCCTGGTTTAACCGACAGTAGAGTCGTATAATTTAACCGCTAAATTAGATAATTTAAATTTTCACCCACTTGAAGTTGTGTCTCGCTACCGCGACCCACAACTTCAAGTGGGTGAAAATTACTCTTATTTAAGAGCAAACATCTGCAATTTTTGATTTATAAACACTCATTTCATTCACAATATCAATGATTTTATCGACTAGTAAAACCGATTTAAAAATAAACAAAAACGACTATAGTCGTGGTGCTTGGCGGTGTAAGGGTTAGTATATCCCATATGAATTCAGTATTATACCTGTCTTCTCAGATCACTATATGATGTCCTACGTTCTCCTACATCAAACTCCCACGCTGGTTTATCACACTCTGACACGTGTCGCAGGTCATCAACTACTGTTTACAAAATGATGCATTATCCCACAATGTCCATGTGATTGTCCGTTTATATTATCCAGTCTGATTGAAGCATCGAAGACGAATCAATCAGGTCTACCACGCCTAAATAGAGAGTCTTGCATAAACAGGTATGGTAATCATACAAGAGATGGAGTATTTCTCAATCAATTCAGTCGAATTCCTTGCTAATTTTGCATAGCAGCATCTCCCGTATTGACCGTCTGGCAGGGGCGCAGATAACTATGCTGCCGTGCAAAGCCAAAAGGCAGTATTTGCTTACTTTACAAGTCAGTAGATACCGCCTTTGTGGGCTTCAGTATCAGCTTACTTTACAAGTCAGCAGATATTGCCTTTTGGCTTTGCAGAATAGTATGGTTATCGATCAGAACGCATTATGACCCAGTCAGCACCAGATGTTTGACAAACGTTGGGTAAATGTTGGTCTAGCGTCACAGACGTTGAACCAGCATTAATCCAACATATGGCCACCATCTAATATTAGGTAAGCACCAACATTGTACAAGCCATAGCTATCAACAAATCCATCAAACACAGACGTTCATTCAATGCTGTTTCAACCGTCCACCGTCTTCGACATTGAAACAGCATTGAGTGAATGCATCGTGTTTGCTAGGTAGGTAAACACGATATAGCGAAAAAAGTGGCGCATTCGATGAAAGTCCACACACACTACACATCCATCATTTTTAGATCGAAGTATCTCCTTACGCTCGTGTCTAAAGCGATATGTCAGACAAAACCCCGGGTGCTTTGCGTATCAAGTGGGGACATCATTATTCTGATAGTCCTGGTCGGTTAACCGTGCCTTCACACGGAACCCTGCTATACGTATACTATATGTGGCAGTCTAGTGTTCTTTGTTGGCAGACTGACATCGATGTACAGTTTCTTGTGGAGCATATCGACAGCATATGTCTCAAGAGACGGCACAGCTGCAGCGAAAAAAAATACAATTTAATACTATATCACGTGTTACGCTGAGCCGACGTGACGTGTTACGCTGATACGTTGACTCAATGTTGGTTGATCGTTGGGCCAGCTTCGTAGAGGGATGGACCAACATTGATTACAATGATACAATTTTGAACAATTGTGTTTGGGCTTTGCTTTGGTTCTTTCTCGTTTTTATTTTTCTATGTCGGAGTGCTATTTCTCCCTGTGTTTTCATGCAATAATTGCAATTTTAACACAATGCTCCTCAGATAGTCAGGCTGTATACAATATTTTTTTTAAAAAATTCGCAGTTGTTTTTCCGGATTTATGCAGGATTTTCTAGATCCAGTGTTAATAGATGCTGGGTCAATGATGTACATGTCGGGGGCTTATGATGTGCTATTTCTCCCTGAGTTTTTATCTAATCGACTTCACTTTTTGAGGTTTATTACTATGACTTTTTTAAAAATTCCCAGTTGTTCTTCCGGATTTATTCAGGATTTTCTATTTCACTATGAGTGGATCGATGTCGGTTCAATAATGTATATGTCGGGTGAAGCCCCATTCATTGTACGAGTAGATTCAGGCTGAAATGCGGGCAGTATGTCCAGGCTGGGTCGCACTATTAACCCTTTAAATGTTAGATTTGATAATTAAATTGGATTCGCCTGATGCTGTTTCACTGCAGGGCCAGTCTTGCAGACGGATACCCTCCATTAAACCAACCTTGAGTGTTTACTATGAACAACAGTAATCTTTTAAGTGCTACACTTGACAAGTAAAATAACAGTTGTAATTCCATCAAACACAAAACGTCGACCCAGTGTTGTTTTAATATTGGGCCAGCATTAAACAAACAGAGAGTCAAGTCAATGTGTTTACTGGGCACGCTGAAGGTGCTTCTTTTTAACAAACAAATATATGTCTATTCAAAAGTACAAATCCTAGTGCGCAAGAGTTTGAGTGCGTAAATACTTGCGCAAATGTTTAAGTACTTGCGCAAGTCGCAAGTATGCAAGTGCGCAAAAACTTGCGCAAGTATGCAAGGCGCATGTGCGCAAGTACTTGCACAAGTACTGAAGTACTTAAATACTTAAGTTCACAACTGTGCAAGTACTAAGTACGCAAGTGCTTATGCAAGTACTTGCAGACTTCACAGTACGGAAGTGCACAAGTACACAAGTACTTACGCAAGTACTTGTGCAAGTACTTAAGTATGCGCAAGTGTGTGCATAAGTGCGTGAGTGCGAAAATACTCGTGCAAGTATACAAGTGCGGGCAAGTACTTGCACAAGTGCTTGTGCAAGTACTTGCGCACGTGCGCAAACAGCCTACTTGCGCAAGTTTTTAAATGCTTTTAAATGCTACATTACAAAATTAAAGTGACAGTTGTAATTCCAGTAAACACGAAGCGTGGATTCAATGTTGCTTTAAAAGTACAAAAAGCTCAGAGGGTACTTCTGATCTCTGAATTTTGAAGTCCGAATTCTGAAGTCTAAAATTCCAATTTAAAATGGCTGTCAAAAAATTTCAATCAATCTGTCTATAAAATAAGAAACAACAGTTGTAATTCCAGCAAACCAAAACGTCTATCCACTGTTGTTTTAATGTTGGGCCAGCTTCGCAGACAGTGATACAACATTCAGCTAACAGACAGACAAGTAAATGTGGTTACTGGGCGGCACCCTCTGAATGTGCTACAATATCACATAAGCGATATAGATCTATAAACAAGTGCAAAAGCTCAGTGGGACTTCTAATTTCTGAAATTTGAAGTCTGAATTCTGAGTACAAAGTCTAGAATTCCAATTCAAAATGGCAGCCAAAAAACCCAGAAGCAAAATTTCAATCAATCTGTCATAATAAAACTAACCCAACAAAAATTCAAAATGGCTTCCAAAAAACTCAGAAAACCAAGTCCAAATATCATTGTTACTTGAAAAGTCACAATTCCTTCTAGTTTTATATACGCGTGGTAATATTTCCCAAGAGAGATGTGTTTCACTATGAGGCGAAAACGAATGCACCCCCTGCATTTTAATTGACACAAAGTCA
Source organism: Flabesymbios commensalis (assembly GCA_964017125.1). Classification (NCBI taxonomy): domain Eukaryota; kingdom Metazoa; phylum Annelida; class Polychaeta; order Terebellida; family Flabelligeridae; genus Flabesymbios; species Flabesymbios commensalis. Next base: position 65,262,990 of record OZ024906.1, on the reverse strand, counting down.
CTGAACCGATAAAAAAAATGGTCACCATTTTCTCAATTAAAACGTGTATATTATCTCCTTGGTGGACCGAATGTCCGGTACTTAAAAAAGTTGAAATCATATTATTTTTTGGATCAGACAAGTTGAAGAAGTGTACAAATAACTTTTATCATCATGATTTTCCAAATTATGCCAATTGTGAAGGTTAGACATCTAACTATCTGGCACGGTTTGTCTGGTATCAGGCATATTAAAGTTAATTATAACCGATAATCAGCCATTTTGAATTTGATCAAGTTGAAAATTTTCAGAGCATATCCCTACCTGAAACCGCACATTTTGTTTTGTAGTAATGGTCTAGCTATATTGCACGGTAAAGGTAATTATGGCCGATAATCGGCCATTATTAAATTAATCAAGTTGAAATTTCTCAGAGCATATCCCTACCTGAAACCGCTCATTTTGTTTTGTAGTAATGGTCTAGCTATCTGGCACGGTTTATCAAATATCAGGCATATAAAAGTATGGCCGATGGTCGGCCAATTAGGTAGGTAAAATATCAAAAACCCCAAAAGGCACATCTACACCCCCTAAGGGATGTGTGTGTCAAAAATTAGAGAAATCCTTGCTCGGGTTACAGAATTCTGCTCCGGAAACGAAAACAAATGCGGACGCCGGACGAACGGCTGGACAGACGGACGGACATCCGAGGCGACGCCAATACCCCCCGCCCCCACTTCGCCGGGCGGGGGATAAACATCAATGAGCAGACCAAAGCATTTCCATTTCGTGTCTACATAGAACAAGACTACATAAGTCCAGGAGCTCCCGCTCCGAAGTAGAATTTGATTTAAGCAATATTGGGTAGGGTTATTAATGTAGTCCTAGGCTGGGTCAAAAATCAAGACGCAAGACAACTAGGTCTAAGAAGCTCAGTCTAAGAGTAAGATAAGAACTAAACAGTCTGTCAGAGATTGCAAACCTCCATTGAAATTAATGATTCTAATCAGTATCCCAGTAATGGTCCACCTATCTGGCACGGTTTACCCGATATCAGGCCAATCGAGGTAATTAATAGCTGGTTTACGATCATTTTGAATTCGATATAAACTAGTTAAAAAATTAGGGTGCATTCTCCCCCGAAACCTCAAATTTTGTTTTATAGTAATGGACTAACATCTAACACAGTTTGCAAAATATTGGGCATGTGAAAGTAAATAATGGCCGATAGGGGGCCATTTTGAATTTGATCGAGTCAGAATTTTTCAAGATGCATCCTCAGCTGAAATCTCACATTTCATTCTATAGTAATCGTCTAGCTATCTAGCACGGTTTACCAAATATCGGCCATGTGAAAGTGAATAATGGCCTAAAGGCGGCCATTTTGAATTTGATCAAGTCAAAATTTTCCAAGATGCATCCTCAGCTGAAATCTCACATTTCATTCTATAGTAATGGTCTAGCCATCCAGCACGGTTTACCAAATATCGCCCATGTGAAAGTGAATAATGGCCGATAGGAGGCCATTTTGAATTTGATCAAGTCAAAAATTTTCAAGATGCATCCTCTCCTGAAATTTCACATTTTGTTTTATAGTAATGGTCTAGCCATCTAGTATGGTTACCAAAAACCGGCTATGTGAAAGTGAATAATGGCCGATAGGCGGCCATTTTGAATTTGATCGAGTCAATTTTTTTCAAGATGCATCCTCTCTTGTAATCTCACATTTTGTTTTATAGTAATGGTCCAGCTATCTAACACGGTTTACCAAATATCAGCAATGTGAAAGTAAATAGTGGCCGATAGGCGGCCATTTTGAATTCGATTGAGTCAAAAGTTTTTAAAAGGCATCCTCTCTCGAAACGTCACATTTTGTTTTATAGTAGTGGTCTAGCTATCTAGCACGGTTTACCTGATATCAGGCCTATCGAGGTAAATAATGCTGATTGTCGGCCATTTTGAATTCGTAAGTTAAAATTTTTCAAGGTGCATCCTCCCCCGAAAACTCACACTTTGTTTTATAGTAATCAGGTAATGGTCTAGCCATCTAGCACGGTTTACCAAATATCAGCCATGTGAAAATGAATAATGGCCGAGAAGGCGGCCATCTTAAATTTGATCAAGTCAAATTTTTTCAAGATGCATCCTCATCTGAAATCTCACATTTTGTTTTATAGTAATGGTCTAGCCATCTAGCACGGTTGATCAAATAACGGCCATGTGAAAGTGAATAACGGCCGATAAGCGGCCATTTTGAATTTTATTGAGTTGAATTTTTTCAAGATGCATCCTCTCCTGAAATCACACATTTTGTTTTATAGTAATGGTCTAGCCATCTAGCACGGTTTACCAAATAACGGCCACGTGAAAGTGAATAATGGCCGATTGTCGGCCATTTTGAACTTGGACGAATTGATTTCTTTCAAAATGTATCCTCTCCTGAAACCTTACAATTTGTTTTATAGTAATGGTGTAGATATCTTGAGCGGTTTTCATGATATTCCACAATATCAGGCCTGTCGAGGTGAATAATGGCGGCCATTTTGAATTTGATCAACTTCAAATTTTTCAAGATGCATCCTCTCCTGAAACATTACAATTTATTTGATATTAATGGTGTAGCTATCTTGAGCGGTTTTCATAATATTCCGCAATATCAGGCCTGTCGAGGTGAATAATGGCCGATAGGCGGCCATTTTTAATTTTATCCCTTGAAATTTTTCAAGATGCATCCTCTCCTGAAACCTCACAATTTGTTTTATAGTAATGGTGTAGCTATCTTGAGCGGTTTTCATGATATTCCGCAAAATCTTTCAGTCGGATTTACCGATGTTATAAATTAGGTCAAAGTGCTGGGTCAACTTCAAGGTCAAGGTCCAAAAAACTGAAAAGGCACAACTAGGGACCTTAGAGAACATGTATGTGCAATATGACTGTCATCGGCCCAGTACTTTTCGAGATCTGCTCCGGAAACGAAGTGCGCGTCAAAACGTCTAAATAGGTCATAGTTCTGAACCAGAAGTAGGTCAAAGTTCAAATACCCCAAAAGGCACAACTAGACCCACTAGGGGTGTTGTGTGTAAGATTTGAAGACAATCGGACAAGTACTTTCAGAGATATGCTCCGGAAACGAATTGTTTACGGACGGCCCAACGGCCCAACGCCGTAACATCATCATTTTCTCCTCTGCAACCTTGCGTATTGAATTCAGATTAAAAATATTTTAACCTGTTCATTAGCCACCATGAAGTAACCCACATACCAAAAATTGTTATCCTAGCTTATTTTCTTACAAAGTTATAGGCAAAAGAAGAGGCAAAAAAAACCGGAGGCGGAATCCATAGCTCCCTCCGTCTCACCTACGGTGACGGCGAGAGCTAAAAAATCACGAGTTATTCGGAACAGCGGTTCCTGAAATAACGAGTTTACACGGTTTCGAAAAGTTTAAAATGGCCACCATGTTTAAGAAAATCACTGAACCGTGACTAAATCTGTTCATTTTGTAGTCAGGCAGGTGATGGTACACATACAAAATTACGATTGATTTGGACCAGTGATTCTGTATACATCGCATTCACGAGAGGTGGCGAGCAAGCGGCAGCTATGTACTGAAGAAATACATGCATCCAGGGGATGCATTGTAACTATTTTTGCAAGAAGTCATGTTCAATTTGCCAGGGAAAGGGGGGATTAGATACATGTTTTATTGTGTTTGCTGGATGAGTCTGGAAACGTGCATGTGCTCTCTAGAGGGTTCATGAATGGCATTAAACTACACCATAAGTTCCAAGAGGGGCCTCTATTTCAAAAGTACGGTGCTTTCCGCGAGTTAGGCGCGCCATACGTTCGTAGTGCATAGTTCACTTATCAATTGTTATCTCTGTAAATTCGCTCCCGGTAGAGCTAATTGTATCTTGTAGCATACCCAAAATGTAGCCAGCCATATCATCTCTGATAATCACAGATGAATTATATATTAACATACACAAAGGCACCATTGGAGATACAGTTTGTCTAGAAATGTCTACAAGACTGCATATTGCTCAACTGTCAGTCTCAGATGTATAACATCGGGATGACAATGATGCACGATTTATATCATGGACCAGTAGTCCCCTAGAACGTTTTGACCCTGCCCAACATCCCATATAGTAAGGTTTTCTCCTGTGCAGCGAGCTATGATATCAGAGAAACATCATAGCAACGAACCTATTGCTTGATTCCTAACTCTATTCATCTTTATCAACCATATGTGGGTCAGAATAATTACATGAACACTTTTGTGCATATACAGGCTAAAGTGGTTCGGGAGATTATAGTCAGAGGACCTCCCAGCAAACGCGAGACACTGAGCCAATGTTGGTTTAATGTTGGGCCAGCGTCGTAAACCTTTTATATTCAGAAAACTGTCGTAGAAACCGGAGATATGAGGATGACTATATGGTTTGTTGCAACACTTCTCTTTAGGCCCACCCTTGGATTCCCAAGGAACAAAATTGAAGATTTAAAACATTACTTTCCATGTTCCAGTCCTCCTTTCCGTCCACACATTTGCAGAACAGAATGTAATTGGTAGGCTAAAAAGGGACTCACTAATCTGAGGGCATAATGCCATTATCTCGCTCTCAGCAACCTTCGGGTGCTAGGGTTCTTCACACATTAAACTAACAGTGGCTCAGTGTTTAGTGTTTGCTGTGATTGCCCTTCAAACACATGATTCGAGCCCTTGTGGTTTGAGGCCGAGCACGATACATCTTGTTCACGGTGGCTCTTCACAATATTAGGTGAACTGAGTAGAAACAGTTTGCTTTCTTGAAACATGAATACTGAGACTGTGCAACAAATTCCAAGCTATGGCGTAACAAGCGGTAGCCCTAACCAGTAACCACCAATATTACATACCTCACGTTAAAAATGCATTGGTGATCACTGTCAGTCATTAACCAGGCTACATCTACTTGCTCATCGTAATCTATTTTTTTCTAAGATGCTGGCCCAGCATTGGGATGACTTAGGCTTACGTTGTGTCTGACACGTCATCAGACCTGATCACTTGTATTAAAACCCAGCATTGAAAGTTGACCCAAACTTCTAAGTTGGCCCACCGTTAGATCAACATCGTGTCAACGTCAGCCATATTGGTCGGCTGCACATTGTTTGATCCTGCTATATTAAACATGTATTCCATAATCGTGTTTAGCGCTTTTAAAAAAGGTTTCACATATTTTACATCCGGCCAACATAGTGGTAATTTTAAACTGGACCAGAGTCGTGATAGTGTCCAGCATTAAACCAACATTGAAATAATTCATTGAATGGTGACCCCCTAATTTAGTGGGTCACCATTCAATTACTAGGGGGAAAGAGCTGGAGTTTTTGAACTGGGCAAATAATTTTTTCACCTCCTGTCTGCAATATTTTATTTATTCAACACTCTGCCTCAAGCAAAATATTTATTTCACTTTCATAGAATTCATTTTTTCTGTCTACGTAGTTGCATACCAAACTAGGCTTAGAATTGATGTTGGGGTTAAAGAGACGAGCGAAGCCGAGCTTCAGAAATTTACCGATGCCAAGGGCCATTAAATATTTATTTACAGCATTCATTTAAATTTATTTCATGAAAATTCATTCTCAATATATTTATTTTAAAAATACTCTAGCCCCCCCTCAGCTTGGAAGGCGGAGGGGGGGGGATTAAAGCCCTTTTACTTTAAAACTATTTTGTTACTTGAATTTTAATTAAAAAATTTACAATATATTCTCGCCAGTTTCGTCGATCACAGGAAACCAGTTTTGTCACTTTCGTCTCGTCAGTTTTATTTCGTCCATTAACACAGAAAACCAGTTTCGTCAGTTTCGTTTCGTCAGTTTCGTCAATTATAGAGAGTCTCTGTAACAGTATATATATATACTTTTTTTATTTCTTAGGCAACGTTTGATATATAAACCGAGTTATTTTGGTAAACTGAACATTTTTTTTCAGAGGTCGAAATAATTTTAAAACGGGAGAAAAGGACGTGTTTACGGGAAATTGGGCGATGCCCCTCAAAAACGGGCGGTTCCCGCCGGAAACGGGAGGGTTGACAGGTCTGTGTGACTGTCTAAGATTTGATTAATCAGGAGTTAGCAATGTAAGGGTTTGGAAACGGTTTGGGATGGAATATAAGATCGAATGAATATTGTCGACTGTAAAGTGTTTACGTCGATTAGTAAGAGCCGGGGTGGTCATCCTGGATATGCAAATTAGCTGATTTTCGAAATCAACCAGTGTAATCCATCAGTGTTCGAAAAAAATTATGAAGATCGTATTAATAATGGCGACTGTCCGGAGCGTGTAAAAATGTGCAGGTTTACAGTCTAATTTCAAGTCTGAAGACTCATCAGCCGACTCCACAGGGCTTAAGTCGATTGATAAGGAAGAGCCGGGGCAGCCATCTTGGATACGCAAATTATCCGATTTCAAACATAACCATGATAATCCATCAGGGTTTAGAAAAAATGTAAAGATCGGATGAATAGTGGCAACAATGGACAGCACTAAAACATTGAAGTGGTTCTTTGGGATTACATCAATTTAGAATTTTTGTTTTGTATGAAGCAGTTTTTTCTTTTTTTTCTAGATTTTCGAAAACAATTTTTATCCACGTTTCTAAGAATCCAGAGATAACCCAAACAAATTATCTGTACATCTAAATGATGTTTGAATGTTATCACAGCATTGGGCCACATGTTGATGCCGTCGGCCCATCAGTGGGCAGACAATCGGTGCTGCAGGGAACCCCTCACAATCCCCCAGTTTCGCACACCAATTAACGCTGGTGCCTTTAAAGTAGCTTTGATTCCACCATCTGAGACTGTGGGTATTTGTGGTATGAAGTGTTGTATACCGCACACAATTCTGCTTACATGGCAGTATAGGTCTTGGAAATAAAAGTAGCTTTTAAAATTACTGATGATCTTTTTGTATTTTTAGTTGAGATTAGTAGGCTAAACAACTTTATATAAATTAATTTTTCACAATTGACAAGTCATCATATGCAGTCCCTTTAAGTGTCCACCACATAGTGAGAAACCATTATTGGCAATTGTGTATCGTTCATATTAAATTACTAAGGTGTTGTGGTGGCCATTTTGACATATGCAAATTAGACAATTTTCTAATTTACCAGAGAATGGTCTGAGCTCAGATAAATATTGGCGACTGTAGAACGTTGCCCTTCCTGTGCACCATCTTGCCCTTCCTGTGCGCCATACTGCCCCTCATGTGCCGCGTGTGCGCCATGCTGCCGGAAGGCGCCATGTCCGTTTCAAATGATATTGCCACGTTGTCTGTCCACACACTGGCCTTTATCAGTGTTTGTGACAGAATATACCTACATGCCCAAGATGATAGGTATCGCCATGCCCTTACAGAATACTAATGACCATAGAGGTATTTTCTAGCTCTATGATCAGACATAATTTGTGGTGTGGCACGCCGATAACTTTAATGAGTATATGTCCACTGCTGATCCAGGCAACGAAGACGTTTACCGTCGCGTCGTACTGTATTTTGTTAGTTCAGCATCACATATAAATGTTTTATATTACGTTTCTGTATTTTTATATCGAGACAAATTCAGATTCATAAAATTAAAAGAGATGATAGGATCAAGCATAGACGTGGACAGCCATACACCGCAAAGGTGTGGAACGTGGATTACGAAATTTGTTCTACCGGTGCTATCAACGTTTTTTAGCGATCGTCAGACTAAATAGTGCGTGTATGAGATTAACCCCTTCCACCGTAAATCACGACTATAGTCGTTTTTAATTTGTTTTATAAGCGGATGAAATCACTGTTACTGTGAATGAAATGAGTGTATAAACATCAAGATTAACAAATGTTTGGTCTCAATATAAACGGTCACGGAACAGAATTACAAGATGTGTGCGTTCTGATGACAACCGAGACGGCTGTCCTCTATCAAGAGAGATTGATTGGAGCCGGAATAGATCTAAATATATTTAAAAAAACAAATCTATTTAAATATTTTCTGACTTCATTCAGATATACCTATAGGAGATAGTGTCCATGTGCAGGTGATATCGCATTTCGAGATTTCGTTTGCTCCTTGAAATTGTTTGCCGTATAATTTAAAGAAATCAAGGGAAGGAAGGCTTCTGGTTATTCATGAATTCTTTTGGACATGTCCGATTAGTCAGAAGCGTGTGATTCGCTTGTGTGATTTAGATTTAAATCTCACCACCATCTTTATTGGCAGTACAGTCCACAGTGTAACAACTTAGATTTGATAGACTTAAGACAAAGGCAGTGTTGTAGGAAAAGCGTCATTACCTTGTGTTACCTACAATGTTTGCCGCACCAAGGCATATATGTCAGTAATTTCTGCTTACTGCTGTTTGCTTTATAATCATTTATAAGCAAAAAGACCGGTGTATTTAAACTCAACACACCTGTATTGTGCAAAAATATAAAATATATTACATATTATCATGATTCTAGAAAACATAATTGATTGCATATTTATCATAGAATTATGTGTGATTGCGGATGAAAACAACTAAAGCGGAGTAATGATACCTACATAACCATATTTCATCTTCACAATAAAAAGTGTAAAACAAGCTTCCGAAACAAACCAGAAAAAAGATACTACAATACAGCATAATAAAGCAGGATATTTGATCTTGGTGATGAAGAGATGTAAGAATACTCACAATAATAAGAGAACCTTTCAGACAAACATACACCACATTGATCATTTTTTGTCCAATACACAAATTACAACTTTGAGATAAATATGGGAATTAAATCAATGGATAGCATTGTGGTAAACTTAAGTTTTAGATCAATGTGCATTTCAACTAGCTAAGTTACGAGATGAAATAAGTGTAAAAAAACAGATAAGATATCCCTAGCCAATTCTCCAGAACAAAAGAATTCCGAGAATAGCGCTAAAGAAATTGTACCATATTTATTCTTATGTGGCAAAGAATACACTAACTATACATGGCAACATAGGGGCTCGAACACCGATTAAGTATGCTTTGCACTTTTCAAACGAAAATCTTATTAAAGCAATTAAGTCTCAGATAATAGAAGGACATCTGGAGCTAAAGTTTACTGAAGTTTGAACATCATATGTGCTGCAACCAACAATGATCTAACTCGTCTCTTGGTTAATTTTATCTACAAATCACTCCATACCGCGATAAACAACAACATGCTATTACTATTAACAGTATTATTTTAAGTAACAACGTGCTAAATGATTTTTAGAGAATTATTTTCACCGGTAACAATGTGCTAACTCAAAAATCTACAGTGGTTAATAGCTATATGGAAGCAATTTTTTCCGACAACAAGGGGTTAAGACACTGTTTTCAAGCTATTTTCACAAGCTATTTTCAAGTTAATTCACAATACTAGATATAACGTGATATTGTGATTTGGCACCTTGTTGTTTGAAACTTTTGAATCACCTGATGTTTGATTGATTTTCGATTCAGACACTTGTTACGCCAGACAGATGACATGTCATAATGTGACCCATCTGTACTTAATATGTCACACAGTGAAGAGATGCTGTTGTATATTTGTATTATGGTTATACCCAGTAAGCACAAAACATTTGTATAACATTTGTACAATGTTGGATCAATGTGGAAAACATTGGGCCGACGGTGTACAAATGTTATACAAATGTTTTGTGTTTGCTGGGTAATGATATTTATTATTCATTAAAAAATTTTTGAGAAATAGAATGTATTCTTTTATGATGTATGATGATAAAACTAACATTTTAAGATCTTTCATATTTTAATAACAAGAGTTTTTTAAATATTGAAAATTATATAAATTTGTAATTGATTTTGTACATATGAGTCACATCATTAAACATTAACAAAATCAAAATAAATATACTCACTCTGAACCCAATGCAGAGTCGTTAATGGACTGGTTGGACCAAGACCATTGAAAATCCTTCCACACCTGAATCAGCTGCTCAGTTCCTTCCTTGAAAACAAAATTCACAAATGTGCATAATTATACATGTATCTCAATTAAAAAATGTGTTTTTTGGTATGCAGTGAAAACAAATGCATACCCAAAATGACTAAAATTATTTTCATTTCGCAGCCACACATGTAAGTATGTACATACACCAATAGGGATTTAGACTACAGTTTTCTTAGGAAACATCAATACAAGTAGATCGACACAAGGGGTCTATCAAGGGGAATGATAACTGATCATGCTTAGCATAATTATGTGAAGACTACTTAAATATACCCCACCCCATACCGGCAAAAAAACACCTTTTGAAGGAAATTAATTTTTTGCTGTTTTAAAGACATTAAATCATAACCAAAACATTCCATTTTGTGGTCGGACAATTGAATGTATACATACAATATTATGAGTGATTCAGACCAGTGCTTCACACGATATTGCAAGGAAACAAGGAAACAAGGAAAACCAATCAACAGATAAATAGAAGAGAATCAAACGGAATTTTTACCCAATCAGCAAAATGGACGGTTTATGGGAAACCTACTTGAAGATACATGGCCCAGTAGTAATTGAGTACCCAGATTTTTTAATTTCGTCATTTTCTTTAAAAATAATACCACGACATTAAAATTTATCAGTTAGCTGATGGGCGGCTGTGCCAATCATTCACACAAAAGAAATTAAGCCACAAAATGTGTCCACAGTTGTGAAATCAGATGAACATTGATGAGCTTCTTAAATGAGAGCTCAAAAACTGGCGGTGACGGCTATCTTTTTAATGCAGCCCTCTATCTGGGATGGCTAATTAACTATATTAGTGCCATCTTATTTGGCAGCCATTTGAATTTCCAGTGGTGCTTTAATAAGCCAAAGAAGAATTCAAACTATGATGTGGTCTTACTTTCACAACAAATCTACTTGCTTTGTTGGAGACATAAATTCATTCTATGCAAAGAACATCAAATCAGCTCAAATAAGGCAATATAGCAACCAAAATAGTAATGTCATGTCATACATCAAGACAAACAGAATAGATGGTGTACAGTATTTGAAACAAAATGAAGAATGTTGCCTTTTACACACTAAACAAAATATCTATGTAATTAATTTAGTAAATTATAAACATACAGCATTCATCTCCTCTCGTAGTTTAGCTGCTTCACCAGGGTGATTGAAACGAAATGTATGCCTCTTCCCCAAACGAATTATGGCACCTAAAAGTGAAAAACAGTAAAATAATGCAAGAGCTGAAAATTAAAACAATAATCCCATTGGTATCATTTTTGTCTGTATTTAGTGTTGTATTAAACCCATCAAATTCTGTGTTATCTATTAGTATTGCTTCTGCAATTTCGTTTTTCAGATTATTTTTTAAAGTAAAAGAGTGCTTAGGAGTTCACTAAAGTTAACATATGTATCTTAATTTTACTGTTTGAAATTAAAAATTACTATATAGATGACAAATGTAGTTCGACAATGGTTTGGAAAAACTATTATTAACTGCAAATTATAAGTGAGCTGACCTTGACTCAGTTTAGTGGCTTCATGGATCCGGTTATTGTTAACACTGCACCGTGCCCCCTCCAGTGGTATAAGTTGCACCTCCACATTTGAATGATGGAAGATACAATGTTCAGCTTCTATTTGTGGTCCACAGAGAACTGAAAAAAATAGCAAATCAGAAAATAGTTGTCTATACATGCAAATGTAGTACATGTATTTGAATTAACAGTTATAAAAATAAAATTTTAAATTGTTTATCATAAGAAAAGCATAGTACCGGCTAAATTATAACCAGCCATGATAAGAGTCATGCATAATAGCTAAATTTTAAGTGTATGCAGTACACTGTAAAAACGTTCTGGTGCCGTTGAGGACGATGAAAGTGGTCATGTTTCACCCAGCATCACCAATATGGTTTTCATCTCATTTATTCTTTTCACCCAGATTTGTGAATAATGTTTTTCAGTAAATATTACAGGTTAACTGCAATCATCTTTAATATATTCAATATTGAGTTTAGAAAAATCACCAACCTATATCCTGTGATCCAGCATCTTCTCTTCCCACGCGTGTGTCACCTTCCTATACAACAGAAACATCAGATCACTTCCTGGTCTCACAATAATAATGATTTATTAACAAGTACACCACAATTTATTAAATAAAAAGAAAATCTTCATGCATTTACATCGACACAAAATGGTAGTTGAAATCATCATTAAAATGACAACTTATCAATCAGCAATAACCTTTAAATTATTAAAATTAAACATAACCAGACACAGAAGGGCATGTAACTGTGGGAGTGCAGTATTGATGATATTAACCCTTAAAGCCTCAGAATTAAATTTTCACCCACTTGTAGTTGTGTCTAGCTACCGCGACCCACAACTAGAAGTGGGTAAAAAAATTACTTATATTTGCTTAAATTGGGAACAACCATTTGCAAATGTTGATGATTAAAAACATTTCACTCCCAATGAAAATGATTTAATCGGCTAATAAAACAATTAAAAATGACTATAGTCATGGTTTAGCGCTTTAAGGGTTAATGGAGCAGCAAGAGACAATGAAGTATATCTATTGATGATTCTAAAACAATCATCAACCCACTGCGCACACGAAGTTGTTGCGACGTTGAATTAACATCTTCGACGTTGATTCAATGTCACGATAAACTTGTGACCAGTGGGAAGTGTAGCCTATTATCAAGTTCTCATCCCAGTTCAGAACTAAAAGGTGCTAAATATCCCTTTGTAAAGTGGGCATTAGTACCTTTTAACACTTAAAGCACTGCAATATTTTTATAGAAACCAAGACACAAGAAGGTTTTTAAAATTTGAAATCATGATAAATGTCTGAGTTAGCTCTTTCTGCTTCATCTGAATATCTATGTCGTCGTAGACGGTGGTCCGGCATTAAATCTGCGTTTGGTCAACGTAACGTATTGTGTCTGAGAGCCAATGGGTACACTCACCACCAGATCTTGGTCAATTTTAGGCCTATTTTGCTTATAATTATGTGAAATTAGTTCGGTCGTGTGTGTTGTTACTCCCCGTTAACCACATCAACTTAATTTTTATTGTACTTAGGGTTTTTTTTTTATTGTTTTGAAGTTGATCCATCGTTCGCAACATTGGTCCTTTATTTCTCGAACGGGCGAGGGATTAGCGCTTACTATTATTATCATTTTCACCTTTACAACCAATTAACAGTGGCTGAACATTTATTTATCAACAATGGCTTTCCGAGAGTGTATACTCGACTGAAATTGGTACCATGTTGGTTTGAAGTCGGCCGACCGTTTGTCACGCTGGACCAGTAGCGGACCAACTATGTTCACTTACTGGCCGTCGACATACTCACCATCTAATATGTAGCCTACGCCTTATTGTTGATCAACTTTATTGAGTTACCTATGGTAAAAATATTACATTATTTATGTTACATACCTTTCTCTTGACATACCGTCACAAGTAGCCTACGTTACGATAGTGGAGTTAGGCGTGTTAACAAACTTCAATTACTGTGGTGCATAATCAGTTGTCTACTGTCACAATCGCTTTTACCAGCAGACACTAACCGTTGGGCCGTTGCTGGTTTAGTCCTGGGTCGGCGTCGTTGATGGTGGACCAGGGCTGATCTAGCGGCGGGTCGGCGCGGAGTGTGCACTGGGTCACAACTGTTTCTAAATTTAGCCTACTATATTGTTTTGTTATTTTCATCACTGATCACGATCCAACAAAAAAGCCACCGCTAACCACTGCTTTCATGCCATCTGGAGGGTTGCAACAATTCACTATTATGTTTATATTTATTTTTATACTGCACATTGCTTTTGTACTTTTCTCATTTTTCTGTGAATATCTTTTATTTTATTTTGCTACTGATGAACCGGGTGTGTGTGGGTTGTGGCGGTTGTCTTGGGGTTCTGGGGCGGCTTGTTCGGCAGCTTACAGCTTTGAGTTCTCATGACTGTTGATATAGCTTTATACAGGGCAAGGATTGGTCTCTTTAACAGGTATAAGCACGTGAAATCAACCATTTGTTTTACTTTCTTACCATATGCACTGCGAGTCCTGTTAGCGCAATTAATTTTAAAAGTGGCCTTACTTTTAATACGCTGTGGTGACGTTGAAATAAATCCCGGTCCAATATCATCTAACATCTCGCTGTGGAGTTCTAATGTTCGTGGTCTAAATTCGGACTTGATTGACTGTCTTCTGGCTGACGTTGCCAATAAACATGACTTACTCGGTATATGCGAAACTTTTCTGAATTTAACTAGCAACGTTGAACTATCAATTCCTGGATATTTACCAATTTTTAGGAAGGACCGACTGACTCATGGAGGAGGGGTGGCTCTCTATGTCTCCGATTCATGTATTGCCAAACGTTTATATAATTTTGAAACTCCCACGTTAGAAGCCCTTTGGGTCGAGATTAAAACTCAAACACATGTTCTAGCTGTTTGTGTTTGCTATCGTTCGCAGACGGAAGGTGATATTTTCTGGGAAAACATTCAAGACTCTGTTGAATCTAATAAAAATGCTGGTTACAATAACTTAATTATTTTGGGGGATTTTAACGCGGATCCTGGGAACAGACCGATGTGGAACAAATTTAGGTATTTTTGCCAATCTGTTTCTCTTAATTTTCATATTAGTGAAGCAACTCGAATAACATCAACGTCAGCTACCACACTCGATCAAATTTTAACTTCAGATAACATAAAACCAGATAGCATCGCAATTCACCCACCGCTGGGACGCAGTGATCACTGTCAGGTGTCAACTAATATCCCTCTAATTAAAGTACACAGACCATCGGCATATAATAGGTTAATTTGGCAGTACGACAAAGCTGACTGGGATGGTTTTAACGAGGCCCTTTTAAATAATGATTGGAATCCTTGTTTTGTTGATATTGATGTAGACGTTTGTGCTTCAAGGTGGACTGACAATTTTATAAATTTAGCACGCACATTTATTCCTAATAAAATGACTATAATAAGACCTTGGGACAACCCTTGGTACACTTCAAAACTTCGCTGCTTACGAAGGCGACGTGATCGAATATATAAACGGGCGAAAAATAACCGTACTATATAAACCTGGGAACTATATAAAGTAGCGCGAAATAATTATGTTCGTGAACTAAAATCCGCCAAAGATCATTTTGAACAGAGGCAAGTCGACAAAATTAACAATTTTCCTTCATCTAAGCCTTGGTGGCAGACCGTAAAAGGTCTTTTTAAAACTAAAAATAAATCTACTGCTATTCCAGCACTTAGCCAGCAAGACGGCTCGATCACAAACGACCCATACGAAAAGGCTACATCTTTTAACAATTTTTTCTTAGAAAACTCTAAAATAGATACAACAGGGGCTACCCTTCCTGATACCAAATTTCAAACTACAGCTAGACTAACTAGTATAACTTTCACCAGAACTGATATTTTAGATATATTGAAATCACTTGATCCAAATAAAGCCAGTGGTCCCGATTACATCAATCCCAAAATGCTGAAGCACACAGCAGTGCATATTTGTTCCTCACTAACTCGATTATTTAATATGTCCATGCAACAAAATAAATTTCCTTCTCTCTGGAAAAAAGCCAATGTCTCGCCACTTTTTAAAAAAGGTGATGCATCACAGCTTAACAATTATAGGCCAATATCCCTATTGAGCTGTGTAGGCAAAGTAATGGAAAAAGCAGTTTTCAAATATACATTTAACTACATTCGAGATAATCACCTAATTCACAGAAATCAATCTGGCTTTATGCCAGGGCACAGCACAACACATCAACTTGTACATTTATACCATGTTTTCTGCGAGGCGTTGGATAATAAAAAAAAGTGCGCTTAGTTTTTGCTGATATTTCCAAAGCCTTTGATCGAGTGTGGCATGCTGGTATACTGCATAAATTGAAAAATAATGGCATAACTGGTTCTCTGAACAAATGGTTTTCTGACTATCTAACCGACAGAAAACAATGCGTTGTGATAAACGGTCATTCTTCTGAATATGGCACAATAGAAGCAGGAGTTCCACAGGGGTCTGTTCTCGGTCCCCTATTATTCCTTATATTTATAGACGATATTAAAGAAGGGTTGGAAAGTAAAATTAGTTTATTTGCAGACGATAGTTTGTTTTATATGGTTTCAAATTTACACAACACTAACAAAGATGTCCTGGACAGAGATCTCATCCGTATTGATACCTGGTCCAAACAGTGGCTTGTAACTTTCAGTATTCAAAAAACTTGTGATATGTTACTTTCTCTACGACCAACCGCAACAGTTCCTATGCCGTTATCTTTTTCTGGAGCTAATTTAGAGTCTGTCAGCGTTCACAAGCATCTAGGTCTAACATTTTCTTCTGATCTAAAATGGAATAATCACGTTGATGACATAAATGCTCGTGCTGATAAAAGACTGTGTCAACTTGAAGCGCTACGTTTTAAATTAAACCGAAAAACCCTAGAAATTTTATATATATCATATATTCGGCCAATTGTTGAATACAGCGATGTGGCTTTTGCTAACATATCTGATGGTGACAATACACGTCTTGAAAGAATTCAAAAACGTGCTGGTAAAACTGTTTCCGGTGCCATAAATAAAAATGAAATGAATCGGGCTTTAGGCCACCTTTGTGCACATATAGGCTAAACTGGGCCAGGAGAACCTCCTGAGGATGGTGAGATGATTGAGATGACACTGTCCTCCAGACACAGGATTCGAAATTCGAGCCCTGGCGGTCTGAGGCCGAGCACGCTACCTCTCGGTCACGGAGGCTCCCCACAATACTAACTTTCACACGTGGATGGGGAAGAAACAATTTTGTTTCTTTCAAACCGCCGAAACCGGGAACCGAACCCCGGACTCTGGCGTGCAAGGCAGCGATGCTAACCACTACCCTAGGGCCCCCGCCCTCCGGTGCCATAAAAGGTACTTCGTATGCAACAATTCTTTCGGAACTAGGCTGGGAATCATTACAGGCCCGTCGTGAACGTAGAAAATTAATCTAATTTGCCGACATCGTCCATGGTAATGCACCTAGCTATTTACAACAGGATCTCCCCCCATCCGTCCAGCTTAGGACTCAGAACCGTTATCAATTGCGAAATAGATCAGACCTCAGTCAATTCCACACACGAACTGAAACTTTTCGAAATTCTTTTTTCCCATCCACAACTAACAATTGGAACTCCACAGACGAGACAATTAAAAATATAGATGATCGCAATAACCTTAAATCATATTTATATCGCAGTTTACCCAACAAAATATCCTATTTTTACATGTATTCAAGACGCATTAACATTACATTAGCTAGAATTAGAATGCAGTGCAGTGAACTGCTATACCACTTGAATCAGAATCACGTTGCTGATAGTCCCAATTGTCCCTGTGGAGTAATAGAAACCCCTGAACATTATTTTTTTGACTGTCCACTGCACCACATTGCTAGGGACGAGCTTACAGCTGAACTGTTTCAACTTCAATTAACCCCCACTCTAAACACTGTTCTTTTTGGTGATGCTCCCTCGGGCAACTTACCAGAATTGGTTATTGCAGTCGAAAAATTTATAACCACAACCCAGAGATTTACATTAACTATGTTAAATTTACCGGACTGAAGGTGTTTTCTTTACCCTACTTTTCCTTGTTGCTGACATTGTTGTCAGGATCTAATTGTGCTTTAATACCTTAGTCCTTGCCCTGTGTACCACTTATAAATTCATTTGGTGGGATCTCCCTGTCAGCTGTCGAACAAAAGCTTTGCACTAGGATCCTTCTTATCGATTGCCACGACACAGACATCACCGGTCATCAGTAGCCATGTAGCAAGAGAAACCTTGGTATTACATTTTTGTATTTGTTTCGATTGCAAAATAAAATATGTTTATACAAAAAAAAAATATCTATGTTATGGGTCTACGTCCATTATAAATGTTTTACTCTTTTAGGGCGGGGATCGACTTTAGATGTCAGAGTCTGACCTCAGATTCTGACATCCAAATTCGGTCCCCGCACTGTGGGTTAATTCTAAGGTGACAATATATTGAATACCTGAAGATGATAAAGTTTCATTCCGGTGGTTAGGATATTGTCATCGATTGCGAGTAGATAAGGTAGATCTGAATCCAGCACTACACCCATTCCTTCTTTTCTTAGAGCTAATGTTTTGTGTTCCTGAAATTATCACTTTACTGTCAACAGTGTATGATGCCACATGTATTCAGATTTTTCTTAATTATTTTAATTTAATGCAAATGGTTCAGACAGTATTGGATAGTGTTCTATAATTTGTTATGTAATTAACATAAACTAATTATCAGAATACTAAAGTATTTCTCAGAATGATGTGAAATAAAATTCAAACAAGAGTGAAACTGAAGTATTTGTTTCATTGTTTTATTTGAAGATTTCTTGGTCATTTTGTAACCCACCTGTAAAACAGTTGCTGTTTCTTGCCATTTATCTGCCCACTTTGCAGTCAGCTGACTAACCTAGATAATAAAAAGTTACAGTTCATATGAAGTTTTATGATCATATCATCTCTACCTTCCATGGGCTCTGTTTCAAGAATCATATTCCTTTCATAATTAAAAATACCCCCAAAAAAATGTATTGAGATATATGCAGGTAATACAACAATATAACTGTGATGATTATATGATTTCACTTAATTTCGCATATAATTGAGAAGGACATATAATAGTGTACTTTAGATATAATATACAGGACAATTCCAGTTTACATTATTATTGACAAAATCACCACTGTGTTATTTTCATATAAAGTTAAAAAAATATATTCAGCAAGTGAAAATAATCATTTCAGTGTAATTACCTTAGCTTCATTCCTACTCAGCTTTGCCTTGTTGGTTGAGGAGTTCTGAAAACACACGTTGTTTCATACATTCAACAATTCAAGTTTCTTCCAATATCTGATATTGGTAGGAAAATTAATAATAATCATATACAGGTAGTTTATATAGAAATGTGTTATACAGTGCATACATTCTGTAGAGGTATACATACCACATTTTGGCCAAGTAAGGATCGTAGTCTAGCATTTTCTGCTCTCAATTCACGTATAAGCTTAACATTTGGATCCTGTTAAAAATCAAAGCAGTGCATGATATAAAAAGGTAATAATTTTTACAAATTTATCTTAGAATAATAAATTTATAATAAAATAGAAAGATGGTGATGGATCATAATGTACAAAAAATTGAGTTATTACAAAATGTATCGGTCAACCAGGCAACGTTTCTTACCTCATTCACCATAGGTTTATTAATAATGCGCTTCGCTCTGTTAGCATATCTTAATGTGCTTAGTGTTTCAGCATAATGACAATCAGCTGGTGTAATTGCTGAAAAGAACATTAGAAGCACGATCAACTCTGTTGAGTAAGAGAGATGTCCAGCAAAAATACTAACACACCTAATATTACCCTTACACCGCTACCAAGCAAACACAAAACATTTGTATAACATTTATACAATGTTGGACCAACGTCGAAGACGCTGGGCCGACGTTGTTTAAATGTTATACAAAGGTTTTGTGTGTGCTGGGTAAGCACGACTATAGTAGGTTAATGTGTTTTATGAGCTGCTAAAATCACAGTGATTGGGAATGAAATGTGCATTTAAACATCAACATTTTCAAATGTTTGGTCTAAAATTAAACAAATATGAGTAATTTTCACCCACTTGAAGTTGTGCATCGCGGTAGCAACACACAACTTCAAGTGGGTGAAAAATTAATGTTTTATTGTGGCATCGTAAGGGTTAAATAAGGATAATTTTGGCAAGAAATAAGTTTTCTGTAGTATCTTAAGACAGAGCACTTACTCACAATGCATGTACATGTATTATGAATATTACAGAAAACTGTATGTGTAAAGTTAAAAAAGAATGTTTCAATTTTTTTGACATGTCTGTGGTACATATTAGACCTCATGTAAAATGATATAGAAAAAATTATTTGAATTAATTTTTAGCTAGCCTACTGAAATGAATGAAATACAGTCTTGTAGTATCATGCGATAATCTACTTACTGGCAATCATGATAGTTTTAGCATTTCCTCCTAAACTATCTTTCAGTAGCCATGTGATAACAGAATCACGATATGGAATAAATAGACCACGTTGACTAGTAGCACCACGATCAGTTAAATCAGCTGCAATAGATAAAAATTAAGAGTTGTAGTCAATATCAATGAAGACAAATGCGACATAATATCTAATCTTAAACTATAAAAGTTTTGTTAAAAAATATATTTGAATAAACTGATTTTCTACAATATCCCAAACTACTTTCCAATATTGAATTAATACAGATGCTCGAAAATAAAAAAGCCAGCAAAGATAAATCATTGAACCAAGGTTGGTTTAATATTAGGCTATCGTTTACGGCGCTGGCCCAACATCATACTAGCATTGGTTCAATGTCTCGTTATGTTGGTTACTCACCCAAAGCAGAGATGACATTGCCCAGTGTGACAAGTGATTTATTGATGCTGCCACCTTCCTTCAATCTGTCACCTTTGGTCCCAGCAGAATCAGCTCTCTCGCTTATAAAGAATACAAAACATCAACCAGTAAACACATGAAAAGTACATTAGGTTAGGACTTGGAAAGTAGCTATAATTTTGAAGTCTTAATTCGTAACTCAAGGTGAAAGATAAAAGTCATAGATTATGCAATGTCTTGAAAAAAGGATATTTAAAGGGATAATAATGTAAAATATCAATGTAAAACAATTATTCCACTTTTAACGTTGTCACCTGCTGCTAACAGAACAGAATTCTTTGACAGCAATGTCATATTTTTTTTATTTAAGTGACTATATTTACTCATAAAATACTTCAAATACAAGAAGAAAGTTTAAGGACCGATTAAATTGTTATTAACAAATTATTTATTACAATCAACATATGCCAGAGCCTTACCTGCCAGCAAGATCTACAAGGTGAATCTTGCTGCTGATTTCATTTGGTTCACTGTCAACATATTTCGCCTGTTTAAAAAATATAAATGTATAATAATGTACAAGTGCTTCAATAATATGCTTCTAATTCTAGATACAGAGCAATTGACAAAAAATTGTCAAATACTACAGCAAATCTTAGTTTGTCTGACATAAAAACATTATCATCTAGCTCTACTGTTCTATAATATAATGAAACACAAAATATGTATCAACTAGAGCATAACATATTTAGGTTTAAAAGATGATCATATTGTATATTTGGTTGTAAATGTGCTGATATTAATGCATACAATTTTTTTAATATAAACAAAAACATGACTAATAATTTTGTGGTATACTTGAAAATATTATTTACCTGTGTAAAAAAAATAGTGAAGATAGCATGAGATCGGCTACTGTGGTCATTCATGTTGGTCGCAGCTGTGGTCCTGTTAAAGTTACCTCTTGCAATAAGCTCCTCAACATCAGTGTAGTTGAGAACCAGGTGACGACTCAAATCTAAAATAATAATCTCAGCTTTGATAATAGTCGAGCTCCTACAAACATGAGACCTTGTCCTAGGTCAATTTAGGCCAACATTCCAGATAATGGCACCATTATTAGACCAGTGTCTTGTGTTTGCCAATTATTTAATTTCAATGCCTAATGTGTTTTTTCTAAGAAAGATATTAATTATAAACAATTATACAACCTTACAAGATGATTTAAAAAAAGTTACATGATATCTAGGTTAGTCAGCTGACTGCAAAGTGAGCAGATAAATGGTAAGAAACGACAACTGTTCTACTGTACTGGAGTGCAAAGGCAAAATGCAGTATGTAGCAGATACTGCTTTTTTGCCTTTTCAGAGCAGTGTATCAGGTGGGCAACAAAGCAGAAATCTTTAAACAAAACAACTCAGATTGTATTACGATAACATTTAAATAGATATTGCTTGTTTTTGACACTGCACAATTACCTTGAACATATGGGCCATCTTTGGGATGTTCTCGAACTCTTAAATTTAACTGGGTTTGTTTTTTCTCACGAAGAAGATCACGGACACGTTCATTGTAAATCTCAAGGTAGCTAGACAAAAAAAATATAATATAATAATATAATAAATTAAAAAAGTTTAGTCATTCAATGTATCTGACTGTTGTAAATGAGGAATGAGATGATTAATATAATGACCATAAATAAACAAATGATTAACCCTTGAAGCGTTGATTTTTTCCATAAAAACTTTGGAGGCCAAAAGGTTTTATTTAATTGGAAATCATCATAAATGTCTTAGTCAGGTCTTTCTGATTCATTTGAATACCTATGGTCTACGACGATTTAAAATATTCTTACTCTGACAGTGTGGGTAGACATCAGAATCTGACATCTACAGACGTAGGATTCTGATGACTAAAGTCGAACCCCCCCGTGTAAGGGCTTATTTACACACAGATTCATAACATACAGATATGATAAATATAAAAATAACAATTGTCTTAACAAGGTAAACTTGCGAAAAATAGTCACAAAAGACTGGTCTTTGGGATTCATGCAACATGTGCAATATAAATACAGCAAAATTACAGTAACAACATTTAAAGTATAGAAACTTTGAGATCTTAATTTTACTATTAAAACAGTTTTATATAGCATGTTTTTATTATAACATACCTAACTTCAGTCTTGTATGTTACATCTGTTTCTTCCATCTCCATAAAAAGGCTCTGTTAAAGTAAAATCATGAAATATACTTCATGTAAACATTTCACATGCAAGTAAATGCTACTTATAGTGTATTCTAATTTGATCCATGATCATACATGTAGATGAGAGAGGTGTACCAACATTAAGCAATGCTCACAGATTCCCTTCGCGCCCTCCCCCACCCCTCAACATGTTTACATCCACGATCTAGCTACAATGAAAGGTTTATAACAAGGACAACATTGATGTTTATGAGATTATGGTCGAAATTAAGCCGCTATTTGTCATGAGTTGCCATGAGTTGTGCGAGACCTTACATTTTATTTGATAATAATTGTATCATTATACTGCATTGTTTTTCTGATGTTTTTGTATTGTCAAATTGCACAAAATAAAAAAAACTTCCAAACATGCATATTGAAATACATCCAGTTTCATAACCTCTGTCATATTTTTGTATTCCAATACCAATAAATAACTAGAAGGGTCACAGTTTTTTGTACAGAAAACTGGAGATGTCTCCCCTCTAGCAGCATAACCATAAGGGTTGATAGCTAATAGATGTAGTGTCAATGACTTTTGTAATAAATGTTATTAAATGGCTCCTGTGGACAGTAGAGACTAGGTATTAGGCGGAATTTATTATTCAGATTTTGAACCACGCCATGTGCGAAACATAATGTGGCTTGTTAACACTCCCAGCAAACACGAGACATTGACCCAATGCTGGTCCAATGCTGGCCCACTGTCTGCGACGCTGGCCCAGCTTACTGCTGGCGGCGAGTACAAGCCAACACCGACCCGATGTCTGTTAAATGTTGGGCCAGCGTCGCCGGTACTGGCCAGTATCCATTCAGCCCTAGTCAGTATTTCATGCTGGCGGTACCGGAACGATGCTTTGAACCAAAGCTGGGTTAATGTTGGCCCATCATCTGTGACGCTGGCCCATATTCAGCGTGGCGCCAAACACGGCCCGGTAACCCAATACTGGGCTAATGTTGGCTCATGTCTCATGTGAGCAGCCTCCACCTGCATGATAGAAATCGCTGGACAGACGGACAAACAAAATGTCCTCACCTCTGTGTAAAGAAGGGGATACAGAATAATGGACTACTGGGGTATATGCCACATAGAGTGACCTTTATTTTATTATAGCAGTATAAAAAATGTAAAATATTATCAAACATTATCTAACCAAATTGTAAGATTTATTACACGTGTTATTAAAATCGGCATCTTGGTACTAAGCAAGGTGACATTCTGTCTTTCTTCAGTGCAAAATAGCAAATACAATACAAATTTGATGGTTGAAAATAAGAGCAAAAGTATATAAGAAATACGCACAGAGAGTGAACAGAGGGCAGCGTGAAGTAAGTATTGAGGTTAGCATAGAAATTATTGTTGATAAAAACTGAAAAACTGGGGGAGTTGCTTTTAAAATGAGAGCATTGCTTTTTCAGTGAAACGCCGTCTACCAACATGAAGGCCACAAATTATTGTCTACCGATTGAGGCAGTATATGTCTAGCAGCACAGCTATGAAATATAGTACACCAGAGAAAAAAAAGAGACATTGACAAACTGCTGTATTAAATTTGCTTCATCGTCTATGACACGGGCCAAACCTTAACCAACATTGAGACAACATCTCGTCTTTGCCGAGATTACAGTAATTGACCTGAAAATGGATCAATGCCTAAAAACCTCGCACAATTGGTCTATGTGTAAGTAGCCTGTGTACCCGACCTTAATTTCCCGTCAAGCATATTGATCTACCGTAGGCAGCAGCTACATTCACGTTGTCTGATTTACAAAAGATGGTCGATAAAGTTAAAGCTAAATTTAGCGTTACATATAGTTCTCGATGAGCTCACATATTATAGTACATCAAGAAATTTCCTTGAGTATAGTGTAAACATGGTAAAGTGATGGATGGGTTTAACATTTTTTACAATCAAGATTTACGTTTTTGAAAAACTAAACAATGTCAGAAGGAATTTTTAATTTGTAGTCCATGCGTTTGGTTTAAATTATATAGGCCTACCACCAGTATTCTAGGTTTGCCGTTGACGGTGAGAATGCTAGTATTGAATTTCGATTAATGATAAACGACAGTAATTATGGTAATTCCAAAGTGCAGATAACGTTTTGCCATGTTGATACGGGTATCCCACTTAGTGTAATTAGTACCAAGCAAAAACTGTTAGGCCAGTGTCGCAGACGATGGTCCAACATTGAACCAGCATTGGGTCAGTATGTCGTGCTGATGGGTATGGCGCTGTAATGCAATTAAATCAGATGACATCACGTTTCTGTCAGCACTACGTCCCCTTAGATATGAAAGGGTGTATCTGCCACTTTACGGAGTGGCAAATACACCCTTTCATATCCAAGGAGACAAAGTCTGGATGTTGATACTACACATGGTACAGTAGGATTCACATCAGGCGTCATGGTGATTTTCTCGCAGATTTCTCGGTCAATTCCCAATCATTTTTAATGAAATTTTAAAATTGATTGTGAACTAACTGATAAATCGGCGAAAAATACCCGACTATGGCTTTCATTCTTTGTGCTTCACATACAAAATATGCAATAATGTTGGGCCAGCGTCGCAGACGTTGGGCCAACATTAAAACATCATTGTTTCAACGTGTGGTGTTTGTTGGGATGGGATGACCTATTCCACATACCATCAGCATTACGTAACATGTTGATATTAATGTGATGTATATTTGTCTGTGTGTGATGTACAGAAAGAATAGGAATACAGGTATAACTGTAAACTGGATCATACAGCTAAACGGTACTGAACGCTATGCAAATTGTATTCCGAAGAAATTAATTAAATTGCATATACTGTAGTATACTGGCTTCAGAGGAAGATGTATATTTACATAATGTATTATTATCTATAAATAGAGGCTGCATTTCAGCTCGGCTTCTAGCAACTGAAAATAATGACCGGGTCGAATTCCGCACATCTCAGCACTGACCACTTCATAAATCTCCCCCAAAGGTCAAAGCAAAGCAACAATGACCTTCAAACTTCCTCAGCTTAGATACACGTTGGATAAATGGTGAGCCAACGACAGACAAATCGTTCCAACATTGAGAGGGTACATAGCCAGCTGTGCTGATTTTCCAGGTGTGCATATTTATAGTGACCATGCGTAATATAACAGACACCCCCCCCCCCAAATCATAAACAAACATTGGCTCAACGTCCCGGGTTTTCCGCGAAGACACTGCTCCCTCTAGTCCATCATATTAAACATATTGCACTTGACTATTTATTTGCTTAAAAATTTTGCATTTGACAATTGTAATCTCGTAAAAATGGTAAAGATAGGCCTAACAAAAATAAACATAATTTTAGAAAATAGCTGACAAATGCAAACATTATATAATTAAATATAATAAAATGAAAGGTTATTTTACTATAAATTTAGTTGTTTCCCAACAGATCAATAAATAAAATAGCACTCTGCCGGTGCACCAATAATTTTTAACTGGCAGACTTTCGAAAATGGGACAAATGTAGCCGCAAATAACCTACGTCATCACGCTGAAAACAGTAGCTAGAAAATATTTTTAGATATCGTTTTTTTGTAAACATCAGCAAACATGATAAACATATGGTGAATTACAGATAAAGCGACCATCCTAACAAAACGACACCGCGATCCAATGTCGGTTCAATGTTGGGCCAGCGTCGCAGACGCTGGACCAGCATTGAACCTATGTTTGTTGGAAACACCACGTGGAGGTTGCCAGAGCGCAGATAATAACAGACCAAACCTGTACAAAAAACTGTTTTGTTCTAGCAGCAAATACAAGCCAATGACCCAATGTTGTTTTAATGCAGGCCCAAAGTCGAGACAGTGGACCAACATCAACCCGCCATTGGCACATTTTCTCCTGTTTTCCGGGCTGGCAGTATACTGCTAAGTACACGTAACAGTCGCTCTCAGCTGCTAGAAACCTGCGGACACCCTCTGGGCACAGCGGTACGTAAATACAGGAGCAATTATTTGGACAGCGGACAAACAGAACAGACCGATTTATACCTAAGTGAACCTTTCCATATTTTTTTTTTATTTCTGCGAAACCGCCTGGCATTGGAATAGATTGTACGTGTAAAAAAGTCATAAAGTGCGACATCGAAGCACGTAGAGAATTATTGTGCTGAAATAGTCCGCCACACTAAGTGGGAAATCCATGCAATTTTAATCCACATCCATCCATGAATCTGGTCAGCGATTCATGACTCGATCAGAATGAAAATTGCACTGTTGATCACAGTGGAAAAAAGTCAACCTTATATGTTTTGTTGTTCAAGAATCGATGTGAATAATAGCTGAAAGTTTTTGTAATACTGTACAATTGTAAGATCGCTAGGGTTCACAGCAAGTACGAGATGTTGGCCCAATGCTAGTTTAATGCTGAACCACTGTCTTCGACGCTGGCCCAGCATTAAGCCAACATTGCGTCAACGTATCATTGTTTGCTAGGTTGGTATAATATGTAGTTGATGATGATGTATATGGCCACATCCTCTATCCATCGCTCCACCACTTACAATATACAAACATAAACTGCACTGTACTGCCGTGCAAAGACAAAAGGCATTATCTGCTTACTTTGCAAGTAAGCAGATACAGCCCTTTGGCTTTGCAAAGCTGTGTACAGTTACGTACCTCACATATCCTGGGAATCAGTCCGCAATCCTCCTGCAGAGAAAAAACAACAACAAATATCAGAAAACTTTGCAGTGTACGTAGTGTACATATATTGTGAGCTTTCTCAAGGCTCCAGGCAAAAATATTCCATTACTAAATATATAGGCATTTTTTAATAATCGTCGTTTACATTGCTTTTAGCAAAAAAGTTACCTGTCTCAAAAAGGATAACACACTTACGCAACATATTTATAATGAGTGTGAGCTATGCAATTCTTATGCAATACCATTTTTGGAGTTTACAGAAATTTACAGCTATATTATATCTGGCCAAACAAACCACCACTCACATTTTTCTACTTATCTGAATTTAATTCAATGAAAAAAAAAATAATGATTGTGAATGTGAACATGGTAAAAAGTGAATTATTAAATAATAAATTGGTTTGTTCCCTCAATAGATTGTGATATTATTTTGACACTCAAATTCAGTCACAAACATTGCTGCATATATATAATCTGTTTAGTTTTGTGAGCTTGACGTAAAAGCGATTTTAGCGAATAACACACCGGCTGAAATGTGGTAAAACGAGATATAAGGGAGATAATGTTTTAAAAGTGAATTTATACTTTTCAATTGACAGCCATTTAATCAAAATATGTATACAAAGTCACCACAATCGTAATACTGACATTATCTTGTGACGTTGGACCAGAATTAAAGATCGTGAAGGTAGGATCACTATTCTAAATTGCATAAATGGCCCTGTCTAGTGTTACAGATAATGTTTTAATAGGACATGTACCGGGTATGTGTACAGCCTGGTTAAAGCAGCTACGACGTCGGGCCAACATTGAACCAACATTGGGTCAACGTCTCGTGTGTGCTGGGTATTGACGCATCCCGACATCGACACGGGATGATCTCACAGATGTGCGGAATCATCCATAGCGTGCCGATGGCACGATGGTACTGGCGTGGAGAAAGACAACCCAGCAAACACAAAACATTGGTATAACATTTATACAATGTTGGGCCAACGTCGAAGACGTTGGGCCGACATTGTATAAATGTTATACAAATGTTTTCTGGGATACCATGTACTTTATAGTATATGTCTAATGGGTTAACAACAGATATTCTCATCCTTGAAATAATTCTGATCCTATATAAATAATTCTCTAACTTATCACATCCATCATAATCAGATAATCTGATATTATATAATATATTTGATATTTTCAAAACCACGAATACTTTTTGCACAGCACTATGTAACATCAGGCAGCCGTAGAGGAGCACCGTGGTGTATTCTGCCGTGCAAAGCAAAAACGCGGTATCTGCTTACTTTACAAGTACGCAGATACTACCGCTTGCATTTTGCAGAGCAGTAATCCTGTGGGTAATCACTTATTTAGATTCTGTTTTGATGGGCGTTGTATTTTGTATACACGCGTATTGATTGCGATTACAGACATACCAGGCTTGGTGATATAGGAATTGTAGATGTAGATTGACGTATCCCAAACATCGTTCGCTAGTAGCAGCCAAAGGGTTGTATGTGCCACTCATTTGAGTGGCACATACAACCCTTTAGCTGCTGGAGGATTATATTTTGTTTCTTGTTAATAACACGTTTAATAGGTTGTTTAATTTTATTTTAAAAAGTTCTCATTTACATTTTCAAAATACCCTGTGTTCTATCATGACAATGCCGCTTAACATGATTTTAAATCTGTATGCGATACCATGTATATGTTCATGTGATTTTACCAAACTAATCATCTCGTACATACATGTACATTGTCGATGACAAATAAGCCCGTAAAGACTTTTATTTACGTCAATAAAACATCTGTCTTGTCTTGTCTGTCTGTCCGTCTGAGAACACCTCTCCATGAGTTTTCCCTGACGTATTTTCAAAATTCCAGGATAACTGTTTCGACCTATTTCCAACTATTTTCACCTATTTTGATGCGTCGTGGCTATGAATGTGATGCAAGTATTAGACCCTTAACCTTTTCACTACCATACATGACGGAAATTTCCGTCGTCATTCGTCAATGAACGTAACCATAAAATGACACAAATTTTCGTCAAATATATACTACATTTATGTATTTTTCGTCATTTGAAGCTGGAAATTGCGTTAGCAATTCCAGCTTCAAATGACGAAAAATAGAACTCCTACACCAGTATATCTGGATCCTGGCATGCACTCCGGCCTGGAAGTCAAAGGGTTAATGCCACACTACTACATAAAATTTAGAATATTTGGTACAGTAGGTATGCACCACACCCACCAGCCTACGTAGTGACAAAGACGGAGAATATGGATCTCTTTAGCTCGTCAAATTCCATGCCTTTTCCTTGATTTGAGACATTTTTCTCAAATTCCCTGATTTCTCCCTGGTTGGGAAAAGTTAAACTTTATTTTCCATGTTTTCCCTTATTTCCAGGTAGAGTGAGAACATTGCACTGGTACATGTATGCATATGGAAGCGATACAAAATGTACGAACCGATTAATCGTGATGATAAAGTTTTACTCTGTCGGCCTTGAAAATAGGTCAAGGTCATCTATCTTCGAACTTAACTTAGACGTCTATGTGGTCTATCACGGGTATTAATGGAAGCTTCGATAATTGTTTTGTTATTGAATTAATGTCATGACTAGAACAACCGGACAAAGTAATAGACAGACAATTCAAAAACATCTTGCCTTCGCCATTAGGCAGAGGAATAAAAATCGTTTTGTATATTACCACTGGAGTAAACAGAATGCTAAGGCCAAAAAGAAAGATCACTCGGAATGTAGCAGGGCCGAAAAGAAGGGGAAGCAGTGAAAAGATTGTGATTTGATATTTTACATTACAGAAAACATAGTAATCTACCCAATCATCAATGGACTAAGTGTATTTTATTATTCTGGAACCCCCTCACGTGCACATGTTTCGCTTCATTCAGATATCAAAAGATCTTTAGAAAATACATGGGTTTTCCTTCAAGATTGAAGTATTAAGGACGACAGAAAGGGTGTTTATTTCCAGGAAGATGTTGGCGAGTGTGTTTTCACAAGCAAGATCACCCACGATACCTCAACCATCACCGCGAAGATCAAAGGTTGGCTGAACATTACGACAACATGGTGAATCGTTGGCCCAACCTCTAGCCATCGTCAATTATTCGCCGGGATCCAAATATAACTCTCTCATCCAGCTAGATCCATAAAACAGCCAAGTCCCGGCCCGTAACATTTCCGTTCTTTTATCGACCATTCGCCGGCATCCATTCGTCGAGAGACTTACGGCCGACAAATGTCAAAAAAGCGTCAACATTTGCAAATAAGACTCGTCAGTGCTAAACAGAGCATGTGCTGTTGTTAAGCTGCTGTGTGCGCATCCAAATCAGTTGAAACATCACTAAATTTGATAAAATAATCTTTAGTAAATGCTTAGTTAATGCAGCAATTCAATATTGGAGGTGTCTATTTTTTCATAAATATAAATATTTTTCGTCATTTGAAGCTGGAAATTGCGTTAGCAGTTCCAGCTTCAAATGACAAAAAATAAAAGCAAACAATTCAGCAGTAGACGGGTTCAAATAAAATGTTCAAGTGCTAAGAAAGCAATTGTCAAAAATATCGGAAGTCTAGTTTTAAAGGCTAAGCCGAGGATATTCTCCATTTATTTAAAGCTGCCAATTCCAGCGTCAAAATGAAACGCGTAACGCGGCATTCAAAGCAGTACTCATAACTGCTGTACCACACATACCACGCTCTGATGTGATTAACGCCAGAAAACAACGCTATGCCGAGTCAACAACGTGAATGTAATAATACTGGGGGAGGTGGCTGGACATGCATTTATCATTTACCTCTCTCGGGAGGAAATACATAGGATAAATGGGTAGCGCCATGCCAAACCATTAGGAGGCCACCATTAAATTTCCAGGGGGGGGGGGGGTTGGTTGTCGCGGACAAATTATTTATTTCAACCCGGCTCGCTGGTGCTTTGAAAATTTAAAATTTTCTCACGTGTTTATATAGAGCAGTTCTTGACGTAAATTATTTATTTCACGCAGTCTGCAAGAAATCATTTATTTAAAAAAACTACAGCCCCCAATCTGAAGATCAAATGGTGGCCCCCTTATGATTCAATCGACATATAAAAAATTTATTACGGGGTCCTATATTTGACTTTAAAATGTTTCCTATGGATAGATGAATCAAAGCCACAATATAATCTAACTGCTTGAGTTTGGTGACATTTACTTTGATCAAGTACTGCCAGGGGCAAATAAAAGGAGCTGGGGAAAGAAAAATGGAAAATAAATCTAGGAGCGCATGACGCCGGGAGGCAGGCTACACGGACTGCATCAATCACAAGGTGTTCATAAATCATCAACTAGGCAATGATAAAGGCGCGCGCTTTGTAAGGTGGCAGGCACTACCATATTACAAAGGCGAGATTTGTCTCTGTCATCGGGTGCTTCATTAATTTCTTAAACTAACACAGCAAGTACGAGAGGCAGACCCGATGGTGATTTAATGTTGGGGCAGCGTCTGTGACGCTGGCCCAACATTAAATCACCATTGGGTCGACATTTCATGTTTGCTGGAAGCTGTGACGTGATAATGCCGCCATTATCTTCTAGTTATAAAACGTGTTAACCCTTTCAGCGCTAAGCACGCCTATAGTCGCCTTTAGTCTGTGTTATTAGCAGGTTAAATTACAGTTACTAGGAATGAAATGAGTGTTACTTTAAACCTAGGATTTGCAAATGCTTGATCTCAAATTACTACAAATAGGAGTATTTTAAACGACTCGGTCGTTATTGTGACGAGACACCACTTCAAGTGGGTGAACATATAAATTATTTGATCCTCGATTCATTTGTAGTTAGATAATTGGCGGTGAATTTTTCAGCACATTTCTAGTTTTGAATGAATAAGAGATGAATCAAAAAAGAAAAAAAGCACAAACGCTACCACTAATTGCCAGTATTTTATATGAACACAGGGACAGCACATGTAGAGAGAGAGAGAGAGAGAGAGAGAGAGAGAGAGTCGCGAGCTATTTTGGCACAAGCAAGCTTGATGAAAAATTCAACCAGATAACTATTGATTCCTACGGGATGTCTAGGCGGGCCCGGTGGGCGCCTGACAGGAGCAATTACCGCATAGAACCCCACCTAGAACGAAAAGTTAAAGAACATAGTCCGTCGTCAACGTGAAAACTCGTGATCCGCATTATATTGGTTGGTACGGCCCTGATACGATTGGTAACTGCTAGGTGGATGTTTTTATAAGCAATTACGCACAAAACCTTGAATATGATTATTTGCCCTTTACTTCGGTTACTATATGCTTCCAATAACAGAAAATTTCAAAGAAATCAATTGTAATTTGTATGCTTTCTCTCAAGCAAATAAATATTGATATATAGCTCATAAAATGTAAAAACCTGAAATTACCAGTCGGAAAAAACATAATTAAAGTCAGGGTGATTAATTTGGCGAAGTCCCACCAAAAGAGACGCTTACCCAAGGTTGGCTCAATGTTGGGAGTGGAATCCCTGAGGGAGAGCCAGCTACTAATGATCTGCAGAAGGGAGCGGCGGTCAACCATTCTCACATGTATATGATGGTACAGACCCTACCCAGCAAAGATAATCCATGTTGGTTTAATATTGGTCCAGCGTCGCAGACACTGGACCAATATTAAACCAACATTGGATCGAAGTCTCCCGTTTGCTGGATACATCTGGATGACCACGCCCAGGGGCCACGTAACCTGCCTGTCAGAGGCGAGACATTGGCCCAATGCTGGCTTAAAGTCAGGTCGGTCTGGCAGACGGTGGCCCAGCACTAAAAAACGTCGGGTCAATGTCTCGCGCTTGCTGGTCATGTCTGTAATAATCAGACACCGTACAGCTGTGGCTGCAGGCTCTATGGCATCGAAAGGATCCCCACAAACTAAAATCTGGCTAACGCTGGCTCAGTGCTTGGTCTTCTGGCCCAGCATAGAGCCAGAGTTTAAACATCATTTCGCGCAGATTTGGGTGTTACACACACATATCTGGCTGTTTTGCAGACGAGCATCAATTACTCATTATTCACCCAAGCTGATATTTACAAGTATTGTTGCAGGAAGTCATTATTACGTCATTTACATTTATTTTGACACTTCACCGTTTGTTATTTGGGGCTTAATTGTTAAGGAAAGGAATTTATCACTTCTACCAATTTTCTAAAATTCGTTGAGTCTATGTCAAGATTATTGAGAAACCCCTTTTTAATGTCATAATAAAGCTTGTATGTAGACGATCTAGTTTAATAAATAATAATAATAATTTGTAATGTCATAGAAATGTGGAAGCAAAGAGTATCCTCAAGCTAATTATAATATTGTAGCAGAAATATTCATAAATAATTATGTGCCAGAAAATAATCCCACTAATGAGCATATAATTTTTTATTTTGGCCTACAACTGGAAAATATTCGACACTGAAGGATGTATATTATTATGTTGACCTAGAAAGTTGGCAAATGAAACAAAACCGCATGTTATTATAGCTTGATCAGTTGAGCACCTAATTTATCTAGATATAGAGCAGTGTATGTGACAGTGAGTGTTAGGCTTATAATTTAGAGTCTCGTCACGGACAGATGGCAAGCTGTTACGCTCATCACGTTGCCAAAATTTTGTGTTCGCCGAGCTTTTATTACTTCTCACGTTTTGGTCGCTTATACATTATATACCCCAAGGCATGCTGATATTAAATGACAGGTGTAGAATTGGTATCTTACTAAAATACTTGTATTCTGCTCTGCAAAGTCTAAGGCAGTATCTGCTTACTTGTATAGTAGGCAGATACTGCCTCGGCTTCGCACGGCAGTATAGGCCTATATATTGTTTCTGTTTAATCATTTAAATTGGAAATGGACAATAAAAACATTTAAAAAATCTCCTATTCACAATACATAAAATGAATGGTAAATCATAAGTACATTGTATTTGTGTGTGCAAATACACGTATAACATAATTAAATTGTAATCATAAAGACAAAGCAAAACACACAAACCATGTCTAAAACATGCTTAATCATGTTGATGAGCAACGACAAATGAAATTCTTAAATAACAATAAATGATACCTGTACATAATACTTAGGGAGTAACATAATATACAAGACATAGCTGTTCTTACTCTATTTCCAGTAAATGACAGCCAATCGATAACTCTTGTTCATACTTAGATATTTTAGGCTATTAATTCTCTTTTGTAACACAATTTCACGTAAACAATAAATAGATTTTGTAATTACTTGTACAGTGTTGTAATAAAGATAATATAAGGAGTGCATTATTTGATGGTAGGAAGGGTGAAGGTTGAACCACCAGAAAACAACAAATAATCATTTATAGGCGAGTATAATACTTTTAAATTAAGGCAAAACACTTCAAACTGAAACAAATTAGGATAATTTAGCACGCTATATATCTAATAACAAGAAATTATTATTTAGGATGAAATAATAATTTGTACTTGACAAAAGTTGACATCGTTAAGAACAACGATACAAACTGTTCATAATTACAACTGAATATTATATCTAATTTAATGTCGTACCTGTAACATCTCACAATGCTAGCGGTTAAGAGGGAAGAAACAGGTTATGTATTATAAAATGTACAATGGATTGTAGGATATAATCTGATTATCACCTTTACCATATCTTAAACTTAAAGTAAGTACCACAAATCTAGAAATAATAATTATTACGATATACACTGTAGCTGAATTATCAATGTTATCGGATCAGTAAACGTCCTCTCACAGCCCACAGGTAAACGACTATTGTAGAAGGTCACAACATTTTGATAATGCGGTTATATTTAATTATTCAGAATCTAAAAAAAAATGGCGAAGTTCAATTTAATTTCCATTCACCGAACCATAAGTTTTAAGTGATGAATATTTAAACATGGTCTTCTCCAACAAACATTAAGAATCGTCAGCTTGGCATCAAAGGGTCGTATCTGCCACTTTGTAAAGTACGACACTTTAATACCTGGATGACGAAATTTTAATACGCAACTACGCTAAGACTCAAATGTATAACATTGTATGGTGAAGATGTCATAAAAAGAATTGTACTAATACACATACAATGTAGCTTAACCCTTTAAACCCTCTCGATGCCTCAGGTATCATTATTGTTCTTAATATGAGTGTTTTACTTTTATTTGAAGCTATAAACTGTATTAGTAATTCCAGCTTTAAATGAAAGAAAAACACAACAGACAGAAAAACCCAGCCAAGACCTTGTCTTATACACATTATGATAATATGATAAAGGGGAGAATCGAAACATTTATGTTATTTCATTGAACACAATGAAATAATCTATCTATGATAACATGTGTTTAATATGTTGACCAAAATCATGAATATTGCATGTGTACACTAATTGGTGGATTGCATATATTATGATGAACACTGATTAATTGTGGAAGGGGGGGCATTGTTATTGGAAAAGCATCAAAATTGTTGAAATATAAAGCCTGTAACCGCCGTCAAAGCATCAACATGATCGATAGATGAGGGAATGATAAAAATATAAGTAACACACAATGAAATTAGTGTGTACACATGGGACAATGAAACTCAAGTAACTATTACTTACTTCGCTACGACGACCTTTAATACTCTTTTCCTATCATGAAAATATCACCAATCATGAAAGCAGGTTCTTTTTTAAAGTATTGCATAAACTCTTATCAAAGAAACTATTTTTTACTTATTCGGCATTTATTTTTTTATTTTCCACCTTATTCACTTTAATATCTTGAGATTGAGGGGTCCGTTCTAAATAAATACTGATGATATAAGTGAATGACACACCATTGTTTAATTAACATCTAATTATTACTTCCGTGAATTTATTGTGGGTGTCAAGTAGATTACTTTCTACTAACCGGTGCGCCCATCATAGTGTACGTTTTGCCGGAGCCTGTCTGGCCGTATGCAAATACACAGGCATTGTAGCCCTGGTAGGCTGCCTTCACTACGTCATCACCAAGATCATTATAAATCTGAAACACAAACACCAGTCACAATCATTATAAAGTGTCCTGTCTTACGCTCAAACCAAATATCTATTTGCATTATTGTCGACTGCAGTAGACATTCTGTGTTTCTATTAGCACCTGTATAACAATGATAACCAGTTGTTAAAAGTAAAATATGTCGTGAATCTTGAAACACTGATATATATTGGGAGTTAAATTTCACAAATCACATACATTTTCAGTCATTTGAAGTTGTGTTTCGCGACCGCGAAACACAACTTCAAATGACTGAAAATTTAAATTGAATAGCTCAGTGCTGTAGGGGGTATCCGCTAAGCACGACCATAGTCGTTTTCAATCGGTTTTATTAGCAGATCAAATCACTGTTATTGGGAATGAAATAAATCTTTATACATCCACAATCATTAGATTTGAAAATGGTTGGTTGCAAATTAAACAAATACGAATAATTTTTTACCCACTTGAAGTTGTGGGTCGCGGCAGCGAGACACAACTTCAAGTGGGTGAAATGGGCAACAATAATACATTGGACATGACATAAGATATTGTTTGTAATACGAGTACCAGATACACAAAGCGCATTCAATCTACATCGGCAAGCAAGTTTATTCACACTTTTGTGTCCTAGATATGTCAGGATTATGAATCATTGTCCTGAAAATCTGGGACAACACTTATCATAATATAAGTTTTATTTCCAATCAAGCATGTTTACAGGTCACCACAATTTAATGTACTTGATATTTGATCGCTTATGTACATATTTTCAGATACGATCACGGTGCTTAACAAGTGTTGTTCACAACAGTTTTGTCTTGGGTTGAGACTACGATATTTCTACGATTTAATAGAAGACAGGTAAGTGGTGGCAAGGATCATGTCTAATCTGTTAAGTGGAAAGTTGTGTTTTTTTTTTTTTAGTTAAATAAGAGGCACAAGTGGGCATATCTTGATATAAATACACCAGAGTATCGTATTTCTGCCCACCACTACAGAGACAGTTGGGGTACATCGAGGTACCGGGCATTCATATTTTTCGCTGGCGAGTTGTGTGCCATTCTCATTCACCATATCCACTATCAGTCGTGGCTCTGATTGATTATACTGTAGAATTTGTTCTTTTATGAATAGTCATGAATTTGACCTGATTTTTATCTGGCCAATATGGATTGGAAATGCCTAACAAAAGTAGTACCCTTGACATTCTAAACCACATGGTCAGGCCAAGGAATACACATGACCGAACACGTGAAATTTATGTTGGGCCAGAAGCGTAGACGGTAGACCAACATCCAAATTATTAGGCCTACCCAAGTGAACATGATACACTGACCCAATGTTGGCTCAATGTTGGGCCAGCGTCGCAGACGATGGACAAAGAATTGATTTTCTAATATTAATAAATGATTTTGGAAATATAATTTTATTTAATATCAATAAATGCTCGTCGCATTTCTCGTCGCATTTCATTTAATATTAATAAAGGATTTCTTGATATTAATAAATGATTTATTAATATTAATAAATTATTTTCTAATATTAGAAAAATAGGGAACAAGGTCCACTTCGGCGTTCCATAGCCAAGTGACAGATACGACACTTAATACTAAGGTGATTTCACAATTTCAGTTTATCACCTATAAATGATCTGTTTTTCTGCATTGACAACAATAAATAAGGGATAATAAATGTGTAAACATGATTTGTATCAACAAACGTAGGGCATCCAAAGAACTGGCATCATGCTTCTGCTGCAGGCAGACCTCAGATGGGCGGAAAATACAATTTGAAAAGTAAAAGATTCAAATACTACTTAATGCACTCAGTCATAAAAAAACATAATAGATTGGGGTTATATTTTGCTACAGGACAGATTGGGACAGCACATAATGACCTGCCAACTGTACTGTCCTGTCCGTCTTCGGAAATTCGACTTGCAAACGGCTGACAAACGTGACAAGCGTGTAGTCAAATGGCCACATGTCGACGGCTTGCGACTGAAGGGTTATAAGCGCCATGTAAAGTGGCACGTATAACCCTTTAGTCGCAACATTACTAATTAATACTATCTATGACATTTAACCCTTATCATGCTAAATTAATTTATTTAAATTTTCAACCACTTGAGGTTGTGTCTCGCTACCGCGATCCACAACCTCAAGTGATTGAAAAATACTCATATTTGTTTAATTTGAGACCAAACATGAACAAATATTGATGTTTGAACAGTCATTTTATTCCCAATTACAGTGATTTAATAGGCTAATAAAGATTAAAAACGACAATAGTCGTGATCAGCAGGATAGGGGTTAAATAAACGTGGACATCAGTTGTCAGAGTTTGGATGCTGCAAGGATATGGAGGTTCTAGTAACCTTGGATGCTGTATGAACCAGTGTATTGTCATTACACCCGCTGAGTGATGTTGCCATCAGGTCTGCCGCGCTTCTAAACACGACAGGAAGCTGGTGTAATATTTCACAGACAAAACACGATGCACTTGCAGCAATACACACTCGACATGTATTTTACAGCAGTAAACCTATAAAGCAGGCACTTTATATATCCTGTGCGTGGTGGATGTAAACGTAATTTGTTATATAATTATTAATAAAACCAAGTAGATGAGAAATATCACTCAGCCGATGGCTGTAACATTACGAGCCAGACGGAGCAAATGTTCGTGCCAGCCGGAATCATGACAATGGAAAACGCATCACTGATGATAGGAGAAATAAAAGATAAAAGCAATAAAGCTCATCTCGTAAAAATGTCGGTGATACGACATAAAGAAAACATCTGCCGCTGCGGGTAAATAGATATCTGGACGCAACGATTTGCTGAATTGCTGAGAGCAGATGAGTGGGTTGAGGCCGGGGTTGAGGCGCTCGCCATTTGCCTAGTGATTGATAAGCTTCTGTCTATAGCAGGAAGACCGGCCGCCAATATAGTATCTCGATGACAAAGATTGAATGAACCACGAGCGGTGTACATGTATACATGGGGCTGTTCACAGCTAACACGAAACATTTTGCATAACATTTGTACATAGTTGGACCAACGTCGAAGACGTTGGACAAATGTTATACAAATTAAAACTGAATAAAACAAGTGATTCGCAGTGCAAGCATATTAATATTTATCCATTTTATTTCCTGGATGTCTACCCAACTATATGCATTCGCGGACATCACGGGCGGTCACGGCCCATAATTTAGAATAATATTTGTTATTCTATAAGTTGCAGCAATTTCAGTTTCAAAATCACAGAAGCATCTGACCATTACTACCACACCTGGGCTGCGTGGAGGTAATGGTAATGTTTCTTCCCTGTCCACTCGTGAAATAATTGATTTTGTATGAGTCTCTGTAATTGTGTGCTCGACAGCAGACCAAGGGTTCGAAGCTAAAATCCTGTGTCTGAAGGGCTGCCATCTGATTATCATTTCGTCATCCTTAGGTGGGTTTTCTGATCAGCCTGCATGTGTACAAAGAAGCCAAAAACCTCATTCATTCATTCATTCATTCATTCATTCATTC
This sequence comes from Flabesymbios commensalis, assembly GCA_964017125.1. Classification (NCBI taxonomy): domain Eukaryota; kingdom Metazoa; phylum Annelida; class Polychaeta; order Terebellida; family Flabelligeridae; genus Flabesymbios; species Flabesymbios commensalis. The sequence continues at coordinate 65,222,966 of OZ024906.1, read as the reverse complement.
ATTCATTCATTCATTCATTCATTCATTTAACCACACATATTTTCCAGATACAAATCAATAACACGCTAATTTTAAATATCTAATATTTCAGTCTGTTATAACTTATGAGACAAACGAGCACAAATGATGAAACGTTATTCCGCCGTACATAATTATATATTGTATCTAGTCCTTTTCAGAACATGGTACGCATATAATTCAATTTAAAATGTATAATTTCGCTACTAGGAAATTGTGAATTGTTTTATGGAGTGGGCTGTGTCATGCCTATTCTTAGATGAGCCCAGTGACGTCCGTTCTATCGACTGTTAGTGTAACACGGACATATGGAGTGCATGTGCAAAGGTCTAGGGCACAACCAGATTTGCTACATTTGTTGAGAACAGTCCATGCCTTGGAGAGTGGTGTGCGTTTGCCAGCCGAGTGCAGCAATGGGAATGTCAAAGGTCGGCAAGTTTTTTCGCTGTTTCTCAACATGATTATTTCCCCTGTGGAGAAATACAGACGACTACTAAAAGCTCCAGATGGCACAAGACATTGGCTTAATGTTCCCCAGCGATGCTTTGGCCAGCATCTGGGAAGTTGAGGAAGCATCAGAACAATATTGGGCTAACATCTCGATAACGTTTTGAAGCATGGTACCGCTCATATCTCACGGTGCGCATACAATGCCCGCAGCACATTTCAGCAAGCCAAGCAAGAAGCAAATTGCTAAATTGTGTTTGTGAGATCCGATGGACATTTACTGTAAGATCGCATAATCATATTATTTATTCTATATAAAAATATGAATAACAATTGATATAGTTGAGAGATATAAATACATTTTTTCAATTTATTTGTTTGAGTTTTATAGAAAGTAATAGCAATAGTGATAGATAGCCGAGTAATAGTAATAGTATTAGACAGGCAATACATTTAAATTTCTCAGTCACTTGAAATGTGCATCGCGGTAGCAAGATGCAAACTAAAAAGGTGAAAATTTAAATTCTATAACTAGGGGTTAACGTCATTTATCGGCCGAAAATTTAAGTGACTGTAATACGTTAAAAACAGTGCGATCAGTGGATGAAAATTAATGTACAGATGATGATGAGATGGTGGGGTGATAAGGCATGGTGGGTTATTGCGAGTGCTTTTCTTCACTCTTCCGATATGTCCAGGGGGTTTATCACCAGACATGCCCAGACGGCCGTATAGACTTTTACCCCAGACATGCCCAGACGGCCGGAGAATTGCTGTGCAATTTAACACCGTGGCCTTTCGCACAGATCCAATATCTACGGGTCGGATAGTCCCCAGAGTAACAATAGTTCAATATGGTAATTCCCACCTGAGAGTCAGACCTAATGTCAAACTCTATTGCCGGTAGTTAAAGGCCTTATCAAAACCACATTGATCAGTTATCACCGATGCGAGAGCTACATTAGCTCCGCTGTTGAGCAGATGAATCAAGGTACGCGGCTGGTAAGCCGCCCAAAGGCCAGTTCAGTAGAGCCTGCAGCTTCTCTTGGATGGTAGTTGTGGACTAATGAAATCGCACCATTGCATACAGCATGCAACAACTCCCTATTAGGGAGTAATAAGCTAAGATCTTGTATTTTTGTCACGAAAGGAAACATCAGACACAGACAGTCCGTGAATATTTTCGGTTTATTTTTATGATGGTCACGATTTTTTGATATTTAAGGAAATCGGCAATTTTGAGATATAATGGGATGTAATGATGGGATGACGAAGTTTTAAATCTTCACGTCGGCAACATTTTTTAAATCTTTACGCGGGAAATAGGTTTAAAAAATTCCATTCCACTAGAATGTTATCTGAATGTTCATTGAAAACTAAAGATATATAACATGTGAATCTCTGAGTCAGTCCCTGCAATTTTTCTTTTTTTTTTTGGTGGGGGGGGGGGGGCAATAGCACTGTTTATTATTATATTTTAAAACTAATACATGTATATAAACAACACCTTATAATTTAAAATTTAATTTACATGTCATCTTGAATTGGGATAGCAGTCTGTGTTTTATTTCAATCCACTGTCAAATTACCCAAAGATGCAGATAAAGAACCATGATGGTGACAGCCCTTAAAAAGCTACTGAGACTGCCACAAAAGCACTACTTCCCAAGCAATCTGCTACATGTATACAAGAGATGACACTAAGGCATTCAGGATACAGCCATCGTCGAGGCAGATTAACGACTAAGCCCCCTGTGGAGCAATCGGCAACCAGTCAGCCGGCCGACTAAATTGCCCGGCCAAATGTTAACTAAAAGCAGACACCGAGACGAATAACTCTGCAACTATCAGCAACTGATGGAAACCAAAGGCAAACAACAGTGATTGCAGCCTTGAAAAGTAAGCAGTTACTATTGCTTATGATTGCACGGTGTTATATAATACCACATCAGCTGGATAATACATACACGTAGGCCTACATTCGCACTGACTTTAACATCGAGCTGTTTCATGAAGCTATCACAATTAGAATACGGTTACCAGTGGTTACCAAATATCCGCATACAACTTTTTTTCAGAAATCAGGAATAAATAGTGACTATTCGTTAAAATTTCAAATATAATTACGGAGAATACCATTGATACTAGTCGCGAAACGTTGCTGGTAGTTTACAAGGATTTTGAAAAGGACTCATTGGTTTAAATAGGTATGCTTTTTGCGACTTGGATGTGTTTTATAAGGTTTCAGAATCATGGCTTAAAACTGAAATTATGCAAAAATCAGCATTACGTGTACACAATATTGATAAGCAAAATAAGTAGATGCGAGTGATTAAGGTTAGTCGTTTGTGGGATAAGATATTATAGTAACACCTGCAAGTACCAGCCAAGCACTCAGTCCTCCAAACGCATCCTGCTGATTCTCAACCCAGTCTCGGAACCAACAATCTGGCAACACCAAGCCATGGCATTTTTTTTCAAAGCAGCATGAAGCCAGATTTGTTTCGGTCAAATTGGAAGCCGAACGCCCCAATAACGAGAAGGCCACTATAAACAGATAACGGTCCCATAATCGTTAATGGTAGGCCCTACTAGCTGGCCATAACTAACTCAGTAAGCACGATACACCCAACTAATATTGGCCCAATGTTGTGCCAGCGTCGTAGACGATGGACCAAAATTGAGCCAACATTGGGCCAGTGTATCGTGTTGACTTTGAAGTGTAACCCAATTTAATTTTAAAATATTCCTGGCGATATTCAATCCGGTAACGGATAGGGATTTAGTTCAGTGTCACCAAAAGAACATCCAGAGCCCCAAGGAAAGAGAAGTGTGAAATAGTGTTTCAATTTACGCAATAGACTCTGATGTATTATTTTACAGCTATGGCGGATGGCTGAACAGACAACGTGATGCCAACCAATATACCCATTTAAAATACTTTGTAGACGGACGACAGAGCAATCAACAACAAAATTAGAAGCCAATTTAAATTTCGACTGCTTTGAAACTATGCAAAGATGAACCTAAGTTGACCGGCTACATAAAATGTACATGAATCAAATAAGAGCGAGGAGGAATGAGAAAAATAAATTGTGTAACGAGTGATTACAAAACACTCACGTTGAATCGAAGGTGTGCCAATTTCTAATACATAAGGCACATCAGTGATCACTTAGCTAATATCCAGTTTCTGTGTCACATTTGGTATGAATGCAGGCAGCAACGGGGTGACAGAATTATACAGACGAGGGTATTACTGATGGATGAATATGGCATGCATGGGAGCAATTCCGCAAATCTGATAATATATATGTAAATGTTCAGCAAGCACTGGTATTTGCTCACGATAAATAAAACAGGAATGCTAGGAGTGAATATACTAATAAAACTAGATGGGCTCATGGGGTTGGGTTAGTCGCCGTAGCCCTATATTACATATTTTTCAAGTTATAAACCATTTAAGTGTGGTTGACCTCTGTTTGCCGTTCAAGGTCACCAGAGGTCAAACATATAGATACAACTGAATGCACATTGTATGGTTCCTTGTACATGTAGGTGAATAATCAGATATAACAGCCAAAATAGTTTTAAAGTTATTTAAAGCCATTTAAGTGTGACTGACATCTGCTTGACCCATCAAGGTCATCAGAGGCCAAACATAAAGATGGGACTGGTTGCCCATTATATGGTTTCCTACAGGTGGTCAACATAGCCCTATATTGCATATCTTTCAAGTTTATATAAGCAATTTTCTAAAGTGTGATTGACCTCTGCTTGACCCATCAAAGTGACCAGAGGTCAAACATAAATATAGTGACATGTAAATCAGCAAAATTGCCCAAATGACAAGAGAGTATTGTCAATTAGAAAAGGTGGTGAAGGCGGAAATCGAGAAAACGTTAAAGCTCCACCCTCTTAGAATAATTTGTAAGGTTCTTGTAGGTTATTTTCCATCTAGTAATACAGAGAAAGGTTCCACATACATGTATACCTGATACCTGATGTGTATGTGGAACCTTTCTCTGTATTACCATACAAAAAAGAACCTTCAAGAAACTTTACGTCTAAAAAGTGTATTTATAATTATAATATAATGAGAAAAGACTGAGCTTTCATTTGGTATATTATACTTGGTATTTTGTACTCAGGTCATTCCCTTGAGGGGGAAGAAATCTAACATTTGAATCCCGTGGGTAATCATGGTAATGTATTTTCATTATTCATCAAATGAACATCAACAGCAATCCCGTGACAGTATTCAGCGGGTAGACAGTAAAACAAAAGTTACGTTAAAAAAGAAAGAATGGAGCAATGCAGTTTTTTTGCAAAATGTTCAATCCAACCAATCAACCTTTGTAACAATGGCCGAGCCATTGGAAACGTCCTAGGTACATGTATACATGTAGCTGTCAAACTCAGTGAGAGCCAATCACGATTACTTAAAGACTTTTGTATCCCTTCAAATTGCACTACATAATTATGTGCTATTGAAGGTGAATCAGAATGGTGCCGTCACTCAGTAAGATTTATCTGTAACATATAAGAAATTCAAGTGACTGAAAATTTAAATAAACTAAATCGGCCCCTAAAGGGTTAACAGTCAATCATGGCTGAAAGGCAAAGCTGGTCGTCTGCAACATGTATGTGTAACGTTTTGTATTTTTCATTGGCGGGCGCGCAATAAATCCACAAGCTGCTTAGTCATTTTTTATCTATGCGTTATATTTTTATAAAGCGAAGTCGACGCAACCAGGGGAACAAACCCCGGAATGGTGATTGTTCTAAGCCAGCTAAAAAAAGGTGATCGCTGGGATATTAGTCCAGCGTTAGCCTGACTTCCATTTGCAAGCTGTTGTCGTCAACGGTTTTGTCGGAACGGGAGATTGTCCATACCCAGCAAACCCGATACATTGATTCTATGTTGGTTCAATGTTGGGACAGCGTCGAAGACGATGGCCCAACATTGAACCAACATAGAATCAACGTATTGTGTTTGCTGGGCACCAATGTAGCCGAATCAATTTTATGAGCAATCTAGCGGCAGGAAGCCGATGCATTCCTAAAGCATGGCACCAGATGAAAAATAGCCAATAATTGGCAGAAAACATTGCTTATTTAATTTATTTACAGTGTGCGTATGGGGGTATTTTATTACTCTAACGGTCCAGTGTTTATTAAAATCGAAGTCTTGCACCTCAAGGCGCAGTGTTGCATTTAGGACCAAAGAAAGGCGTGCTGCATGCTCGTGTGAGAGTGGTGAAAATAATTGTTTAGGAAAAAGTCAATTAATCATGTTAATACCCTGGTCGTTGTGAATATACCGACATTGCTTTCTTTTGGAAGTGTTTATATGGCAGGTATGATTTTAATGATTTTGTTATTATTTTCTCTGGTGGTGGATGCTCCACTTGTAGATTCTGTATTTCTGATGGTAGCGTTTTTGTGTCATGTGTGTCGCACGGACTGCTTCAAACGTAGCTTTTTAAATAGCAGAATAGTTACATATATGCATGATATGGGACTCTTTACTATCTAATGCGCGTCATTTTACTAGTTACTCTTCACTTATCATGTTTATATCCAATTTTAAAGCACCTTATGTTTGAAAAAATAAATACCATTTTGGTAAGTAGTGAATGTGATTGTTAATTGTTTAAGTCTTTTTTAAATATTTGTGTGTAAAAATTAGTTCATCATGATCATATTAGAAAAAGATCTGATGGAAATTAAAACGTGTTGGGTGGAAACAACTAGTAAACTGGTAAAGGCTCCAGTGAATCATGTTGAGCTTCTGTCGCAGGTGTACATTTGTAAAAAAAAAAATTCTAGTGATATTATGTAATATAAATCATATCCATATTATTATGTTATTCGATAAGTTACCAGCCTGTTATTAACCCTCATCCCTTAAATGTTAATTTATTTAAATTTTCACCCACTTGAAGTTGTGTCTCGCTACAGTGATTTATTCGGCTAATACAACGGATTGAAAACGATTACTGAATTGAATTGAATGGTTTCAAGGCTAATTTCCACATCACGCAGACTGGATGATTTTAGATTGTATTGTTGATATTTACCTACATGTAGGTTGATCATACCCTAATAAGATGGATATCTTGAATCTACATGATTTAGGTGAATAATTAATTAATTCAAGATTCTCAGTAAAACACTCTGCGCCTCGTGTATATAATTTGGCTAAGTCTTCAGACGCACATCCCTCATTTCAAGCGAGATTCTTTTTCCGTTAAAATATTGATTTTATTGTCCCATTATTTTATATTTCTACTGTTTTCTTAAATGTATACCTTTTCGCATGTGTTTGGTTCAGTAATTAAATATGGATCATATAGTTGATATAATTTGCATAAATCAGAGGTGGTCACTTTCAATTTTGAATTACATTTAAATGTTTTTACTTTTAAAGTTACAACTTGTCCATCTAATGTAATCAGTACAATTTATAGTTCTCGTGTTTACGACCTCTTATACATGTTATACTGTTATATACCAGTTTTATCTGAATGCGGATTCAATTCTCACTTATGACTTCCAGCCAATTTATAATTCCTATTTTTTTAATCCGGCTGTTTTAAAGAAATTACAACAGTATTTCTCTACAGTGTCGTTAGCTTCTATCTTTGTAGACCGCTTAAGTTATGCAAACAATAATGATGTGTTTGTTTCCAGAAAGTGAACACATTTTCCATTACCTGATTTGTTGGCTATTAACATGACATATTCAGACTGTCGTAACTGCATTACTAACATCTTTAGTAATAAATACTCCGTACTCCAATGACTTTTTATAGAAAGTTATTGTTACTACTAAGGACATGTCCTTGGTACATGTAGTACACGCTCTCATGTATGTGCATTTAGAGTTTCCTAGTGCACTCGCATGCCCTCAAGGTCACACCAAGTGATAAATGTCATGTACACCACTCACACTGTATGGTAGATGTAAGAGCATTATTCTGAGCAAACAACAATTTTCTGCGACAAGTTTCCGTTCAAATATCATGATTATGAATAAAATGTAAAAATAATAATTTGACACTATTACATATTAACCCGCAGACGACTGTCGACGATTGGCTAAATGTGGCATTCTAAGTATACATCTAAACTGTGATATTCTTGTTAATAAACTAAATATATTAAGGCTTACACACCCAAAATCAGTTCAGTTATTTTATGTGTTGTTACTAAAAACTGTAATTTTAACAATAATTCGCTACAGATATACTCGAGGGCTCAAACGGTTTTAAAACTTTTACATGTAGTTTAATACATTTTTGCACGAGTCGGCAGTTAGGCACTAGCATTCGAAATGACCATTTTTAGCACAAGGATAACATCTGTGATCAAATGATCGCAGATAATTTGACCACAGATATATATAGATCCAATATGGAAAAGTTAATTGTTCAACCCTATGACAACCAAATTGTTATTTATTATTTTCAATTCCTTGAAGCTGGGAATTACTGACAACATTTCCGGTTCTATTTTTAAATTGTAGATGTAGGCCTACACGTAGTATTTCTCAAAATCAAAACATTTTATAAAAACATATTCTTAGTGAAGTATTTTTCCAATTTAAACCGCAGATAAGTCTATAGCAGTTGAACAGTCGGAGGATTAACATGATTATGCACTGATATCGATATCAGGGCCACTGTGGGCTGCAGGGGGATAAATTATCAGCGCTACGGATGTACGTGTAGCTGCTGGAAGATAGCTATACCCGGCGAACACAACACGCTCAACCACAGTTCTTTTAATGTTGGGCCACCGTCTGCCGACACTGTCCCAACATTAAAACAAATGTGTATCAACGTCTTTTGTTTTCTAGAATAACCAACCGCCCTACGATCATGACAATTGAATCATGCTGGCATAATGTTGAGTTGACGTCGTAAACGGTGTGCCAACATTATGCCAAATCTGAAATACATTCCCTATGACAGCTATTTCAACACAAAAGTCCTACATGTTGCCCTCAACCCACGTAGGCATTACTGTAATTACTACAGTTTCTAAACCCAAAAATAGGGATTTAAAATAAAATCTCAATAGACGTAGTTCAATTTAAAACAATAAAAAACAAGTAATTTCCATCCACTAAAATTCAGTGTCGTGGCAGCGAGTTTGGATTCTATAAAATTACTAAGTACGTACATGTATTTAGATACACGAATTACACACACCTGAATAGTACTTGTGGTATTTGAATTAATTTATACTGGTCATTTTAATTGCATCATAAATTTTGCAGACCTGTAAATAATGAGTCTCTATGGGCCGCAACGTAGTACACAAGGTTTTATCTCCGCTCTCCAAGGATATCCTATAAGCCCTTGGGTAGTATTGGGGCGTGACAAATTACCCCGACAACCCAGCAAACATGAGCCATTGAACCAATGTAGAATCAATGTTGGGCCAGCGTCGTAGACAGTGGACCAACATTGACTCTACATTAGTTCAATGGCTCGTGTTTGCTGGAAAATTACGCGCTAAACCCGTAAAACTCCTAATTTTGCATCATTCAGTCTTATCTGTTCGATGTAACATTTGTATAAAATGGAATATCATATGTAATAGACCTTAAAACAAATATTTAAAAAAAAATCCAAATAAGCAAGCTGATTTACCATATTTACAGCTATGCCATGTATACTGTATAGCTCTGCATTACGCAACATTTTTATCCTTTGAATGCAATAAATATTTCTACTTAAAATTTTAATTTAACGTTAAAGCAAGTCAGTTGTTTCGTTTCACTGTTTTATAAAATTTAGTTCTGACGGACCCCACTCCCTAGAACGTTGATCATGCAACGCATGATGCGGGTGGGCCTACAACCTATGCTCAACAAATTATAATGATTCACCTACTGTGAGCATTGTGTACATGTGTATTTCTGCTTACAATGTAAATAGTACATTTAAAATGTCACCCAAGATTCCGACAACTTCCAATAGTTAGTTGTTAAAATACTATCGCCCATTCTTTGTGATCATGAGAAAAGATAAAGCGAGCATTTTCAGATCCTCTTGATTTGGATGCCTAACAAATTCACAGACGTGAGATTCTGACGTCTAAACATGCTAAAGACGTCCCCGAACTGAAAGAATAACAAAAATGCTGATGGCTGTAGACCAATTGCATAACACAGACCTGTATTCAAATGAAGCGGATAGAGCCAACTAAGACATTTATGATTATTTCAAATTGAAAAAAACTCTTTGGTCTCCATCGTTTATACAAAATTATTTCAGCGTTGTAAGGGGCAACATAACCGTTTGAAGCCAAGGGCCCAGGAAATGATACAGTGTAGAGTGTAGGTCTACTTGTAATTATCTAAGTAGGGGTGCTTGGATTAATCATTATCTGAAAGCCTGTCAATCTCATTGCCCATGATTAGAACTGCTTCATTGTACAATAAGCGTCTTGATGATATGATAACATGAGTGTACTGAACTAGAGAGGCCATTCCACCTGCTGATGTACAATAACTGTACATGTATACAATACGGTACCCCAAGTAATATAGCACGATAGAGTTTCAAGTCAAACAGTTTACATTATATAAATGTGTCGACACAGTCAAAACCAACTCAGCTTGACGATAACTTTTCCTTCACTCGCTTGATGAGGGATTCTGTACTGGGCATGTCTAGGAGATTTATCCCCAGACATGCCCAGACGCTAATCAATTTATTGCTGCAACACCATAGCCTTGAGCACAGCTCCGCTATCCTCGGGTCGGATAGTCCCCAGAGTGACAATAGTTGAGGGTGACTCCATTCATTCCACGTGAGAGACAGGTCTGTTAATGTACTTTACAGATAGCGTATTGTTCATGTATTCATATTGACAGCACATGAGTAACGTATGGTAGTTTTAACGTATATCTGACGTTGCTGCAAAGTATAGAGATCTTGACACACATTTCTGTATAAAACATGTCAAAGGGGCTTCCTTCGTATGAAACATACCCCACACTTTTGCCAATGACAAAGTACTCATGCCAGGGCTGCAGCACGTGAGTTGTGTAGTTACGTGATGTATTTATAATCATGATAATAGTACGTTTGCAGAAATTTAAATTTCAAAATATTCAAAATGTGGGCAAACTAGAACTGTAGAAGTACGTGCTCAACTTTGAGTGACAATGATTGACAGTGCGTGTCATTCGGACGACTCTGGGGAAATGTTTGTGATTATAGTATGTTTATCATATAGACACGGCATGTACGCAAATGGTTACGCATCTGTATGGTATATTACTGCATTGTCATGGCTCGACACCCCAGTAAACACAACCATTTGTATAACATTTATACAATGTTGAACCAACGTCGAAGACGTTGGGTCGACGTTGTATAAATGTTATACAAATGTTTTGTGTTTAATGGGACGCAGATTAGATTGCCAGTTGTGTGCTGTCACAGACGAACAGTTCCCGCATAATGTAACACAGTGGCCCGCATATGTCTATTATTATATGATTCGGTGACTTCAACAAGTACTTAAAGTTGAGAATATATGAATATTCTCAACAATGAGATCATACTGAAATGGATGGATTTTGCAAAAGCTGTAACACAACCAGCAAGCACAAGACGTTGAACTAATGGTGGTTTAATGGTGGTCCAGCGTCGTAGACGGTGGGCTAACATTAAAGCAGCATCGGTTGAATATCTTGTTTTCTGGACAGTCTGACCAAGGAGCTTAAAATAACCGTGGACTGACCACAATTTTAACCTCCTTGGTCTGACCCAGTCGGTAACACGTGACGTTGACCATGTTGACCCGATATTGTTTAAATATCGGACCATAGTATGCGAAGCTGGCAAGCATTGTTAATCAACATTGAATCAGCGTCTCATGTTGTTCGGGGTCGTCTAACTATGAACGCATAGCCGATATTTAATGACATCTGTTAATATCAGCGTACTGAACCATTTTTAACCCTTTACCATGTTTACCCCACAAATAGTTCGCTGAATTCCGACTCATTCAAACGTAAAATTCCAGACACAATTACCAGGTTCAATTGGAGGGAAGCACCTGAGATTTGTAAAAAGAGAAAGTATGATAACGATAAACATGATAAATCGACATAAGTAAGTACAGTATATTTCATACATGTCAAGTGAAAATATTTCGTGATTGTAATCATGGTAATAGTGTGAATCGTCCGTAACAATCAAAGTGTTAAGTAACAATTAACACTGCTATAGGACTATATATACAAGATATACCATTTGTATACGGACGCTTCATGATTTCCATCAACTAGCTGAATGTTTGAGAGATTTTATATAAAAATGTTCAAATGCACATTGAATAATTTTCTGTATGTAGTTCGTATTGATCAACAACGCACATTATGTCTAATCAAGGATACCACTAGTATCCTTGATTTAATAGACATGTGAGAAGGTGAGATGTTGTTATCTGGAGGTAGCTGACAGGGGCAAGAGGGGAAAATAGTAAATGGTCCAATGTTGACTGAATATTGGGGCAATGTTTCAGATATTGGCCCACAATTTCCACAATATTGGGCGAACATCTCCAATTGGTCAGTAAAAATGGTAGCCTGTGGATTGATAACTAATGATGACATCAAACACGCGACTTTGGCCAAATGTCTGGTTAATGTTGGGTCACCGTCTTCGACGCCGGCCCAGCATCAAACCAGCATTGTCTCGTATTTGCTGGAATGTCTTGCCAAATCCTGGTGCAGCAGCAGATAAGCGGATGCTATCTGAGCCAGCAAACACGATACATTCCCCCAACGGTGGTTTAATGTTGGTCCACAGTCTCCGACGCCGGCCCAACATTAAACCAACGTTGGGTCGATGTATCGTGTTTGCCGGATAACACGTGTCTGGTGGTGAATCAGGAGGCATGTTATCTGCATCACCTCACCAGACTCACACAAATCGTCCACCAGTTGGCGATTAAAAGATGGCATCTACCACTTTGTTTTTAGTCACTTTTACACACCACATAGTCAGTATAATCCGTTCTCCACACATAGATGTCGCTCAAATCTGGTAAACCCCAATCTCTGAGGTCAGAGGTCAGTATAATCCAGTCATGGGAAAATGGCATAATCAATCAAATTAACCGTTCAAGCGCCAAGCCTAACTATAGCCGTTTTTATCCTTTCCATTTATCTTCCAAACAAGGAAATTTGAAGGAGAAATGGGCATTAAATTAGCTAGAGATGGACACTTATTTTCATTCAAATAGTACAAATGTAAGCAATTTACGGCCATTAGAAATATTTTAATTTTTTCAGTGCTGGGACCGTCTTTATACGTCGACGTCTTTATACGATTCTGACGTATAAAGACGGTCCCCGCGCTAAAAGGGTAAATAGGAGCTGTAAATTTCTGTAGCAATTCTTAATTTTTAGTGGACGAAGATGACTTTCCAAAAAAAAATTCATGAATTGTTTTACTCTAAAATACTTTGGTGTAAAAAATTTAATTCAATTTTCAAATATGCAAAATGATGCTTTGAGCATGTTGAGCAAGTAGTTTAAACATTGAAGCATCATGAGGGTTTAAAAGATTACACCAACTACATTGTTCTGAGTACACAGATCTGGTTGTTAGACCACCTGCACATTCCAGCAAAGATCAGACTTGACCCAATGCTGCCCAGGGCTAATGTTGGCCCAGCATCTATGACACTGTGACTATGCCAGCATTAGCCCAGCATTGGGTCAACATCTTGTGTTTGCTGGGATGCTGTATAAAGAAACCTCTATGGAGGGTGCAAATATTATGATTAGCCGGGATAGAGGACATATCACCATGTTGAGCTATTCATTTTTTTTTCACAACAAAAATGTTGACTGAAATTTGAGCTGAGGCAGAACTCGAAATAATAGCAGATCATAAAATATATCTAGTACAGATATTTTCATTCCTTTAACATGTTTAATGATGATAGTTGTGTTTTAAATGAATTTCAAGGAGTAATATTACAGCTCTTCATTGTTCATAAAAGATCATGTATTATCAAAATACAGGTAGTCAGCAACAACGAAATTCAAACCACTTCATATGTCAGTTGAAAAAAAGTGCTCACTTGGTAGGATCTGCTATCATGATTAACAGATTGATTGTAATGCTTTTACCAAAGACAAAACTACATGTGACTGTTTTCGACACCAATATATTAAAAGCATCCCCATTTTGATATTTTCAGGTCAGTCCATCTAAAAATTGCCCCCAAAATAACAAGATGGCTGTCGTCAGTTTTAATTGATTCCTCCCAAAAGCTAATCAGATCATGAAAATAATTTTCCCCCAAAAAAATTGACTATTCCATTTTTTTTAATTATTAGATTTGTTTGCAAGATGGCTGCCATCAGTCATTTTGTTTTTAATGGATTCATCCCAAAATACCTAGAGAACAACCTTCTTAACATGCATAAGTTTTTCAAGTATAATCTGATAATCATGATAATAAATACACACACAAACATAACCTGAACCATTTGAGCATGAAAATACAATTTGTAAGTTAAATGTCATAGCATTCAGTTTACAAAAATTGACTTTAGTGGTGAAAGAGTTAACCATGTCAACCTTTAGAGCACTGAGCTATTCAATTTTAAACTTGAAGTTGTGTCTCGCTACCGCGATCCACAACTTCAAGTGACTGAAAATTTGTGTGATTTGCGAAATTTACGTCCCCATATATCATGTACCGGGTATATATCAGTGTTTCAAGATTTAAAGCATATTTTATTTTTAACAACTGGTCATACAAGTGCTAATGAAACATAGTATGTCTACTGTAGTCAACATTAGTGTTCTAAGGGTTAATGGTTTAATGCTATGTCACCTATAATCTATCATTCCTGATGTTCATACCTTTTCTTGGGAGGAATAATCAGGATCTTCTCGGCTACACGACCAGTAAGAATGGTCGTAGGTAAATTGCTTGATCCGCTCCCTTCCTAAAGAGTCACTGCAACTTGTTGGAAGCTAAAAGAATAAAAACATGTCTTAGATTATTTAAAAAGACAAGTACTTTACTACTTCATAATCTGAAAATTAATTTACTCAGGCAGGCTTATGCTGTTATTTACTCATGTAGCAGTTTAAAATCAGATGAAAGATGTTGCCTACAGAACAGTATCTGCTCCATTTTGACTTCAAGTTATTTATATAAATAAATCTGTTTGAAAAGATAAGTGTATATATATGCATACAAAGAGCTTTGTGTGCATGTGTGCATTCATGTCTTCAATCAAATGTAGAGCTTAAGTTCTAGTACACCTCTACTTGGAAAACTGAGCTCAGAGGTGCAGGACAAGGGTTAATCCTTGTAAGTACTGCTGAATTGCTTTTATCAGTTTTTCATTCATTTTTCTTTGATTGAAGCTGGAATTGTTGAGCAGGCTAAGTGTAATTACAAAGCTGTCTTCAAATGAGCAAAGAAATTTCATTGATGAAAAGACATTTCCCACACTAATTTATTTTAATTGATCATCTACCATGTGTCTATATCATTAATTAATTATTTCTATATCATTAAAAATTTTAGGAATATTTTTCTTGACAGAAAATGTATAGGCATATATACACAGATCTATACATGCTATACATTCATGATATGGGCCTAAACATGATACAGTTCTAGCATCGAAAGGGTTAACATTGAGTCACAGATGTGGCATGTGAAAATATATTACAATGTACCAGTATTTCAAATATATGTAGGCCTAGGCCCCTAATAATTTATATAAATTCATATAGGCCTAGACACTATTTTAAGGCACATTATTATGAAAAGGCCTATTATCATATTATCTCAGACTCAACATGCTGAATATCATAAATTGTTTTTCCTTCATAACTTTTTTATAGAGGATCTTCTACATGTACTCACTTTGACATTTGTTATAAATGTGGTATCATTCTCCATTTTAATGATCCCTGAGCAACCCATATCCTTCTCCCTGAAAAAAAGGAAATCTTACTTTTTATTATAATGAACATGATGAGCTCACAAATACAGTAGGCCTACACTACTAGTGTACAGGTGTAGGTCTATACTAAATAATCACACATAGGCTACATATTATAGGCTACATGAGATGGAAAAATTACTCATAAAGCATCAAATTAACAATATTGATTTTTGACAAAATTGAACAGTTCCATAAAACTAATTAAAACTGTGCTGAGTGAAAATCAGGACAAAATAAAAAATGTCACTTATTGAGTTGAGTGAAAGACACAGACAGCAGGTTTTTTGTAAATCAATTTAACATGTTTAATCAATAAAAATATAAACTAGTCAAAGTCCTATTTTTTGGTCCTTCACTCTTTGGCTTACGTTTTAACACCAATTAACAGGCTACATATTCATATGTTTATATCCAACAAACACGAGACAATGACCCAATGCTGTGCCTGTGACTGTCATAGTGTGTATAGGATGCTGGCCCAACAATAATTACATTGACTTTCTGCGAATGAGTTATGGTTTCTAAAATCTAAGTGGTTATCATGGACATCTGCTGTGACCACTCGGCACTAGTGACTGTGTTACTTTTAGTGTAAATCTGTCGTAGGGCCTAGCCTACTTGTAAGTGTAACTTGCCTTAGCCTGCCTTAGCCTAAGGCGGCCAGGTAGGGGGATCAGTGACAGTGGGCGACTTTTTACATCAACCAGCAAACGTGAGATGCTGGCCCAACGTTGGTTTACTGTTGGGCCAACGTCGTAGACGGTGGGCTAACAGTAAATCAACGTTGAGCCACCGTCTCATCTATGATGGGCAATGACCAACGACAAGACACAAGACCAACGACAGTGACAAGCGGACAACATGTTACACTTAGGCCCACATACATGATGGAGTGGGACTGTGCCAGTGGGTGGACAACGTGAACGTCGACACGTGTCCGTAATTACGCTACCCAGCATTTAGAACAATTATCAGGATTATAACGTAAATTCACCTTTTGTTCGGGGGACGCACCCTTACTGCAACTTTGATAGATGCCATAACGATAACTGTCCTTCTTATATTAAATCGAAAAAGGTCCTTTTATTGACCATATCTTATCCGTTTAATCCACTCTGTTGACGCCGTGTTTTCATTCCATCATGAGACGCCCGTGAGTGATAATCGGGAAATGGCATACTGATAACGATTAAAGTTATGTCACACGGCGCCAAGAGCAAGCGCTCGGCGAGGCGCGCCAGTTGCAAAACAAAACCAGGTTTTCGGTCCAAGGTGTCTTCGCCACGACACAGGTATCCTATATTTCCAAGACTTGAGGCTGACGTTCTATAAACATTTCAGCATTTGACATTGCAACATTTCTCACAGGTCGACTATGCCTGGTATACAGCAACAGTAGGCCTATCTATTTGTATATGGACTACACAGTACAGAGTGTCTGCACAGTTGACAGTTTGCTGCTGATAGAGAAGAGCAGCAACATTATGAGCACTGGTGAGTGACGTCATTTGCCAAATGCATGGGTATTGTTTATTCTAGGCCCAGAGTTTTCCCTGGTGGTAGAACCTGCCGAGCCAGCATTCGTTTTCTCACCAGATGGCCGCAGTTGACAGTAAAACTGTAGAGCTATCCATCAGTAGAAATATTCATCAATGCCAAATTATTATTATTATTATTATTATTATTATTATTATTATTATTATTATTATTATTATTATTATTATTATTATTATTATTATTATTATTATTATTATTATTATTATTATTATTATTATTATTATTATTATTATTATTATTATTATTATTATTATTATTATTATTATTATTATTATTATTATTATTATTAGGCCTTTATTATTATTATTATTATTATTATTATTATTATTATTATTATTATTATTATTATTATTATTATTATTATTATTATTATTATTAATATTATTATTATTATTATTATTATTATTATTATTATTTACTGTTGCTGTAGCTGCTGCTGCTGATGATGTTGCTGTTGTTATTGTTCTTGGTTCTGTTTTTGTTGTTGTTGTTATTTTTGTTGTTGTTGTTGTTGTTATGTAAATTTGGGCGCATCCAGGCATTTGGAAAAGGAGGGGATCCAATTGGAATTCGGTTGGATTCGGATATTCCCGTCTTGTACATTTTATTTACCAAGCATTTTTTCTTAAATTCTCAACTGTGACGCTTCCATAAGAACTCCCCCCCCCCCGTCATGCGGCAAATGACTATTTGAAGTAAAAGGGTTTAAATATATAGAATGTCATTAAAACCACATGTTTTATTTGCAGTGAAAAACATCTGCATTTCTGTTAAGACTAGGCCTACCACTTTAGAGCTTTTATATTAGTTTTTAAAGTAGGGGCCTAATATTTGGATCAATTGGTGTAGTTTAATACTACTTCAAAAGAGATATCTGTTATGTATTCAAGATAATGATCCCGCGATAAAATTCATTATCCCACAGCAGAACATTTTTTCCAAACTGTCAAAGTAACCACACGATTGGCTATGGTTTACTAGTATTTTGCCCAGCGTCATCTATTTCGGATAGGTCATGATATCATAGCATTTCGACATCTTTGGACAGGACCTACTACTATGACATTTTTGTGCATCTTTTGACCAGATTTGGCTTATCAGTAGGCCTATCTACTGTAATAAAGGTAAACTACAATTCACTGCAATTTTGGGGCCATAGCCTACCGGATTTACCCCGTATTGCACTTCAAACTGAAGATCAGCTAAGGTCAAATGAATTTATGGAAAATGCTATGGGGCCATGTTTGTCATCTCTAATGGAGTAATGGACATGGAACCCTTATTGGTCGATCGAGCAGATCGTAACTACTCCCACTGGTCTTTTTCATCGATAATCATTTCATCCGTCATTTTTTTATACCATGTATTCGAATAGCTCGTTCGTTTATATGTAGGCCTAGGCTTATGCACCAACGAAACAATGTCAGCCGACAGGGAACCGAACCAGAGTTAGTAACGAAGCATCACAAATAAATATTTTAATGAGGTTATTATGAGACACCATCGATGGTAGCTTCGTCCATCTACATAAATCCCGAAAATTGCATTGCATTATTCCCAAGGGTTATTTGATTTATCGTCTGCTAAAGAACGTATATCTATTATATATTTATTATCCGTGATAGAAAAGCTAACGGATATAGGAGTTTAAAACACGACATAATCAAAAGAAGGAGATGTTAATGCTATAATCTGATAATGAGCGTAATAATTCTGTAGCACTATATTTTATATTTGAACAGTTTTTATAATAAAATACCAGTGGCGGTGTGATTTCGGATAACCGGATGGCCAATAAAGCGTGTTAGAGCAATATGCAAATTGAAAACGAAACAAGTTATTTGAACCTGGATCTACCATACAAGCTCTCCCGTAGAGATTAATAGGCAATCCATAAGAAGCGCTTTTATTTGTTCAACATCATTTGTATGAGTTTCTTATGTAGATAGGCCTAAATGTCGTAGGCTCTACACACCATACATTTGTATTATATGCCTACCGGTATCTTAAAACATACAGGTAAACCATAAAAAAGGAAGACAGACAGAAAAACACCAAACGTATAATTATAAAAACAAACATGTCATTTTATTATGATATAATATACAGTTGCGTACGACAGCAAAATAATTCTTATATATCAATAACATTTTAAAACTATAACAATATAGTAGGCCTACCAGTGCGGGCGGATTATTTTACTCCGGCACAAGATAGCTTAAGCACGATGAGTGAATATTTTTGGAAGAAATGTTACGCAGCACGATACATCCATTCATTGATACATCCTTCAGTCACTTGAATCATTAGAATAATATTATAGGGCAGTACAAAGACAAAGAAAAATAACATTTTACTTTTCAAGTAAGCAGTTACTGATTTGCCTTTGCAGAATCATTTGGTGTTCAATGTTCAAGTCGCTACAAGCGAGTCACATAATACCAGTGTTTTTTGTACAATAAGAAAAAGGTTGCCCTAATAAGTTATCAAATATAGATTCTGCGGTAGCGTTTATGTTCCAGTCTTGAGGAGATTAGTTTTACACTATTATGTTGTATGCAATGGCAAAGAGTGGCAATTGCTCTCTTTTAAAGTAAGCAGCTGCGACTGTTTGCCTTTGAACGGCCGTGTGGTTGTGCACATCCCAGTAAACACAAAACATTTGTATAACATTTGTACAATGTTGGACCAGCGTCGACGACGTTGGGCCGGCTTTGTATAAATATTATACAAATGGTTTGTGTTTGCTGGAATGCAATTGTAATTATTTGTCATGACTAGGAAGAATAGTTCCACCGTTATGCTATCTTATTTGTTCGTCGTTTACTGCTACTATTTGTTCTGCTTGAAGTTCTGCTTGACGACTTTAATCTTGATTTTCTTCCACTTTCCATTTGTTGTAGTATGACCCTGTGGAACATTACATCAGAAGTTGTAAATATATTTATGATGGATTTTGCTGAACAAGTCGAATAGATTAAACTGAAACGAATATTCTTAGGCCTAGTTATAGATACATATTATGGAAATAATATTGTCTTACATCACGACATATTATCATAATGTTATATTGTAAACTTATGTGCTACATATGTGCTGTATTGTGAACTTAATATGTTTTAGAATATTCTTAGTTTATACGGATTGAAAACTTACCCGTAGTCGATTAACCCATCGTCCTGACAAATATTTTTAATGGCCTGAGACACTTCACTGTTCACATTGGCCCCGATGTTCTGTATACAAAGGAAATAAAATTGGTAAATATAGCAGATTGTTAGTAATTCAAAAATAATTGCAAAACGTGAATTTCAATTTATAGTTTTATATTATCAATTCAGAAAAAATACGGTGCGAGGCACACAAACACTCCTTGGTTGATATCGTTATAATACTCAAAATGGTCGCCAATTACATACCCCCAAACCAATATATTATACAAAGTTACATACCTGAAAAATCTATGTAGGCCTAAATAAGAACATAGGCTCGAATGAATAAAAGCTATAAATTCAAGATGGACGCCAAAGCATCGTTGTCGGACACATGTGGTCTCACCACCCTAAATAGGCCGAAATTCAGGGAGGTGTCTACTAATGATGGAATCATCACACAAAATATTTTTAATGCGGCTGTTCCAGCCTCTAGTGAAACAAAATAAAATATATAGAAGTCATAATTTTGTGAATATTTAATAAGCACACGTTATTGTCTTTATCAAGGATATCATATATAACTGTTTGATGATAATCTCGCAGGGATACAGTGGGTTAAAATGATGTGTGTCTGTTCTGTGAAAGAGAGTACGGATATTAGCCCAATTTGAAAAGTGGTGATTTTTCTACACGCTAGGGGCGTAGCTCAAAATCTGTATGGTAAGCATACCCATAGCGGGCCTGTTTTCGAACAAGGACATCTCAAGCTTTATCCTGATATGTCACACTAACTATCTATCAGGTTTAAAAGTGGTGAAATCGGCCTGCGGAATTGAGGCAGTTTACATGTGTTTCAATAGGACTGGCATTTGAGGTGGTGAGACCATGTGAAAACGGACAATACCAGTAGACTCGCAGACCGCAGAAAACCTATATATATACCAGGTTTCTAAGCAACGTTGAGCATTTTAAATAATCAAGTCGAAAAAAATAGTCGGCAGCTGGCAATCACTGAATTCTGAAAATGTATTCAATTCATCGCCATACCGTTTTTCTTAAATAAATCCAATGAGTATTTTTTAGTTATTGCGGTAACAAATATGCTTTCCCTATCATTGACCTTGATCAATGACCTTGGCCTTCGCTAAAAAGTGGATAAATGTTTGTGTGAATTATGAGCTCAATCTGTTGAACCATGTTCGAACAATAACCGAAACAAATGGAAGTGGTAGCAATAAATTTTCTGTTCCAGTAGGCCGAGGGGGCAAAAACTATCCTGAGAATTAATAGAAACAAACCTGTAACGCTGATGTGAACTGTGCGTGGGTCACTTTTCCTGTCTGTTCAATGTCTTGTTGTCGTAATGTATCGAGAAAGCCTGCGTCATTCAGGACTATGTGCTCTTGTAGAATCATAAGGGGCACTTTTAAAGCTGGATCTACTTGACGTTTACTTATATCCTGAAATTATGTGATCAATAAATTTAACAATAAATAAGATATTTTACTACTAAGTAAACTAATTTTGCCTCGTATTATCCCTCCTTAGAAGCTATTCAGCAAATACGTGACATCGACCCAATGTTGAATCAATGTTGGGCCACCGTCTACGACGCTGGCCCAACATTGGTCCAACATTGGGTCTATATCTCGTATTTGCTGGGTATAGTGTCATATCTGCCACTCAAATAAATGCACATAGCAAACAATAGCTCCAAGGGGATGATAAACATTGCCAATGTAACACATACATGTATATTTAATAATAATGATTTGTATTACTATTTCATTGTGCGACTAAACTTAAAAGCGCTTGACTGACACTTGACACAGTGAACCCTGAATTGTTTTATTAGGATCCGCATTTTACAAAACCAAAGACCAGTTTTCTATTTGCGAGCCTGCCTATATTCTTTCGTACCTGTAACGTGTTCCCAGATCGTAGTAACAGCCCATGTGTTACTCTGAGGTCTCGTCTTTTCCTGATTTGTTCTGTCAGTAATCGAAATTCATACTCCACTGGTACGTCCTGTAACATATCATATTTATTGATAATAACAATAAACAATATTATTAAATAAATGAATTCTTATGATTTTTCCGTGGGATAATAAAATAATAATGGACAGTCATGATCATTCGATAGTATTGTTTGTTTTATTTTGTAGAGGGCTATTATTAAAATTACTTATATCCTAGTATGTTTTATGCATGTACATGACATTGTATCCTAAATAACATAATCATGTAGATGGCAAAACGATACACAATTAGCTACTCATATCATTTTCTGATCACTTATCATGCTTATAGCCCCGTTAACAAATTATTTCCGATATTTTAAAAAACTAATAATTTTTGACACGCTAGATAATGTATGTTTCGTAGGACTTGCTCAAACGTCTTTATATAAGCGACACTATTGTGCCTATTTGGTGGTAGGGACTACGCCGTAAGTAGGAAACAGCCGGGGAAGATTTTCATCGAAGTCTAATTGGAGGTAGCCATGCAAGCTGTCTCAACTTTATCAGTTGTTTATAAACACACTACACAAACACTATGGCGACACCATTAAAATATTATCTGCTGCTCCAAAGCCTCAAACAATGATATGAGAGGCAAGACCAAGACCTCAAACACAAACATTGATATACTAAATTATATAATTTTAAATGAACGAGGCTGATGTTTTGATTTGTTTTCGATTCGTAATAACCTGCATGTTGAGAAGAGTAACCGACGAACTTATTTATCGATCCATCAAACGACCACCATTCCACCAATATTATACGAGTTTGACGGTTTAAGGTGTGCTACGTCAAATTGTTTAAAATTTTAATTGTACTCCCTTACCTTGAGATCCAATATACATAAACCACTGTTTTCACTTTCATTCAGAGCCTTGGCCAAATGTATACACCCAGCAGTTGTTAATGGATTGCGCCCGACCTGTAAATGTATATGTCATTAATTAGAAATCATTCTATAGTGTCCTTATTGGGGTATTCTGTTTAGTCCTTACAACCTTGAAGGATTTTTTAGAAACTCTGGAGAACAAAGGGTATTTTTCAATTTGAAATCATCATAAATGTCTTAGTCAGCTCTTTCCGATTCATCTGAATACTTATACTATATAGGCATATGGCCATTAGAAATATTTCAATTCTATCAGTGCGTGGACCGTTTTTATACGTCAGAATTTGACGTCTCTAGATGTCACATTCTGACGTATAAAGACGGTCTCCGCGCCGAAAGGTTAAGCTTACTTAAATTGTAATAGTCCGTGTTCAAGTTTCTATGTGCCCTGGGCCTACCTTTAGCGTTGTTAGCTGTTCATTCTTTTTAAGGCCTGCCGCGATCGCCACAGCGCTGTCACGATCCAGTCTGTTTGAGGAGATATCCAGTGACACCAATGTTTCATTGACACCGATAGCATCACCGAGAGCTTTCCCACCTTCTGATCCAAAGCCGTTATATGACAGATTCACCCACTTCAACCTCACGTTTTCCTAGGAAGACAAATGAAAATAAATAGAACGATATTATTCAACGATTTTTTTTGTGAAAAAGGTTTAAGTAGTTTTGTGTATGATAAATTATGTAAATCATGTTTAGGTCTAACGTTCTACGTGACACTGATTAATCATTTCTCGAATATTAAAAAATAGAAATATATATTAACCTTTAAGCCTTTGGCTACCCCTATGGCTGCTCTATGACGAAGTTTATTCCAACTCAGATCGAGTCTCTCCAATATTTCGTTACTTCCTGTAATAATAGGTTCAGAGGTTAGAATTTGGAGATGTCAGCTTGTTCACGTCATTCATTCCGCATTTATAGCAATTTATCGATCTCAAAGAACTAATATAGTGTCATCTTTTTATTGAAAGGTCGTATCTTCAAATTTACAAAGTGACAGATACCACCCTTTAGTATCCAGGTGACGATACGTAACTCTTGTGCATGCAGTCGTAGAAATCTAACCCTTGTGCACGAAAGATATGCTAAGTTGCCAGCATTCAACCAGCGTTTGTACAATTTGTGCATGCTGAGGAGAGACATTAATTTGTGTAAATTAGCCAAACTTATCTTAATCTGTTTTTGTCAACAGCAGAAATATTAATACTCAATAATATATCTATATGTTAGTAGCTCTATATTCACTTTTTCATTGTTTCATTTTAAATTAATGATGCGGCAGACACGAATCGACGTGTCTTGTTTGATGTGCGTCGTGCGTGGAATAAGCATGTAAAATCCCATAGGAATAAACATATTTTGCACTTGTGACATTCTTAACTTACATCGCATCTATATGTGCATGTACTTTTTCATTTATTCATTTCTAATCGTTATCCTATCTTCAATTTGGGTGGAAATTCAAATTATTAAATTGTATTACCTATTGCGGTTCCTAGAATATCCTCCCCGTCTTCTCCAAAGTGATTATGACTGAGATTCAGCTCTCGAAGACACTTATTCTCCTATAATTATTGAAAGAATTAAAAACACGGTCATTGTGACATCAGTTGAAGTTCATATGTAGATTGATTTGCTATTTTCTAAATCAAATCCAATAAAAAATATTTTAAAATAATACTGACCTCGAGGACATCTGCAAAGTAATGTGCTTCTCTGTCAGTAAAGTCGTTACCTGAAACACCAAACGTATCTTTTAGCAACGGCAGATGTGTAAAACTGTCTTAATGTCACAAAAGAAAAATGTCAATGTCAATTAAATACAGTGAGAAAACTAAGTTTGATACACGTTTAAACGGTACAACAATGGTCCGATAAACGCTATGTACGATAACATAACTTATTTCGCTATTAAATGTGCATTAAACACTGTTAAAAGCCCATACAGTCGCCTCGGAGCTAAAGGATCCTATCTGCCACTCTGACGAGTGTCAGATAGGATCCTTTAGCTCCGAGGCGACGATATGCACTTATGCTGTCGTTCACCGTACACCAACATAATATATAGATGGCATACCTAAAAAGCACCGTGCCAGTTTATGTTACTCACCAGGTGGTGCATATAATGAGTGAGAGTTTGAATGTTTATAACCTAAAATAATATTGAATATATTTTTTACGTATTAAACTGCGGCTCAAATAAGGTTTTACACTATGCTACTATACTTGGGTCGACACATCTACGACTCCATTCATACCTGATAGATCTAGTACACGTAGGTTAATGTTGCTCTGTAGGGTTCTGGTCAGATGTTCAGCGCCCACCGCTCCCAGCTTGTTGTCTGATAAAATCTAAGTACAATATCAACAACAAAAGTTAGGTTGCATTCACTTACTTATTATATGAACTAAAAGTTTTCACAGGGGTTGAACGAAAATAATGTATGCATCTCTGATAAAAATGGACGCTTTTCTGGGTAAAATACAATTTTAAATCGGTAATAATATCATTTGTGTCTGATATGAATTTTAACAAATATTTTGTGGGTCGCGGCTGAGCATGTTGAGAGGCACTAGTTAAATTGGCTAAAATTGTATTTGTCTAATTTTGCATTTGAGGGTTCGAATTAACATAATTGAATACGTAATAATACTTTCAACAATCCTCACCAGATGAGTTATAAAATCATTATCTGTCAGCATGGCGGCCATGTAAGCACCTCCAAGACCCTCCATCCAGTTTCCTGAGAGATTTAAGCGCTCAATATTCATGTTCGCCTGCAATTCAAAAGCATTTTTATAATTTGTAATGTAAAGCATTGACATTTCAAAGAAAATTGGGCATTATCTATGCAATATCTTTGGTTGACTAAAAATAGTAAGTAAATTAGACCCTACGTAAAATGAGTGAAAATATATAATGGAAAACAAATCATATTTAATGAATCTCCTTGACAAAAATGCCATGCTAAAGAACTTTTTTTGTTTATTTTCATGTCCTATATAGTGTATACTGATGATATATTTCGTTGTGCGATGTCTGTAAACTTGATAGGCTAATAAGATTTATTTCAATGACCAATATTCTCACCTTGAGGACTTTGGCTATGGCTTTAGTGCCTTCTGCTCCGAGACCATGATATCTCATACACAGTTCTGTGTCAGTGATGTGTCGCGCAAAATATGACACCGGAACAACGCCATATTCTTCACATGCGCTGGCATATGACGTTCTTCCTGTTATGTCGTGATCTGCTGGTGGAGGTTCCTCTGGAAATAAAATAAAAAAATAATCAGAAATTATAGACAATTAGTAAAGTGTTCGGCGAAGAGCATGAGTCCGCCCTGCTTCGACACTGATGACGCATTCCAAAATTTGGTAGCAGGTGCACCCTTGGACGGCCTCCTATCCCTGTGTCTCTGTGTTACGGCGGACGCAAACATTTTTGGTAGAATGGATGTTAACCCTTCTTCCGCTATGCCCGTTTTTAAGAAAGTATAAACCAAGTTAAATGTGACTAAAACTGATGAAATAGTTTGTGGTATTTGCTCAAATAATTCAATTTGGTACATGTCTATTTTTTCATAAAAATAAATATTTTTCATTCGTTTGAAGCTGGAAATTGCGTCAGCAATTCCAGCTACAAATGAATGAAAAATAAAAACACGCTGTATGTATTCAGTAGGACAAGGGTTAAGGCCGTCAACGTTGCTGATATCTCTGTGAGATCTGGACAGTAGTAGTGTTCTTATGTGAGCATAGGCGAAAGGTTTCTTGCATAACGAACTGGTGCAGTAATCGTCTGGACAAATTTCATGAAGTCAATCTGAGAGATCCCCGGGGGTATCCCCGTGAACTCAATTATTATATAGCCTACCACGTGGCAAAATCTTACGTTTCAAAATAATTTAGTCCATGATATGATAACAGGAATCTTGAGGAATAACAACATACAATTTCGAATTGATGACTATTTACCGCTTCTTTGCTCAAGTTTTTCATGCATTAAAAAATCAGCTCATTTGACCTGGAAATGACCTTGAAATCACCATTGTGTCATCTTGCAGATCTGCCACGGTAGAGACACGGGGGCTATTTAGCTATGTGTTATTATGCTGCGTCTAATGGTTGCTTATCAGGATCTACTTGAAATATTACGTCACGATTTAAAAAAATAAAATAAACTTGAGTCCTAGGATCGAGTACGTTCTTGTGGGGAATTTGGGCAATGAAGAGTTAAATATAATCTGAAAGTGGACATATTTTTATTGGGATCAACCAAACAAGGACGAGGCGTTGACCCAGTGTTGGTTTCGTGTTGGGCCACCGTCTGCGACGGTGGATCAACACGAAACCAACATTGGGTCAACGCCTCGTGCCGGCTGGGAAGTGCGTGCTACCTTCATCTTCTAGCTCCGTGTCCCAGTCATCAGAGCAGATGTCGTCATCTCCCTCCGAATCCTGTGGTGGTTGTAAGGCCACCTGGTGAGTGGCCAGTGGTATCTCCAGTCCACCCCAGTCCCTCACTTTCTCTTCGGGCAGCTGTGTCTGTAGCTCAGTGATCAGTACGCTGCTCTCTTCACCTGTACTGTAAACTAAATCAACAACAAAAACTAATATTAGACCTATATTAAAATGTACCTTTGAAGGAAAACACATAGCATGTTTGAATGTTAATCACAATTACATTGTTTTGAATAGTTTTCACTCAGTTTAGTTCAACTCTTTCTTTATCGACTTCCATCTAAAACCGACTTATTTTTAAAAACTACACAAAATACTTATTGTTGTACTGATAGAGGACCCCTGAAGTAGCCCTTGGTTAGAAATTAATGACATTTTAGCAAAGCCGAGAAAAGAGTTAAGTCTTTAAAATGCAATATCCTAATGTCATTTGAAGGTTATTTTAAGGGCAACATCAAGGTCAAATTGTAAAATTACCTCTAAAATGTTGATTACCTACATTTGACTGTACTCATCACAACATAGGACGACACAAAACAAAACAAAATATGATCCAATGTGTCATGTTCCTTTCGCAGCTTGATTTGAATGGGTGGTGTATATCATATTTCATTTTACAACAACAAATTTCGACCGCAACGAATAAATGGACAAAAAACCTAATGTTGTACTGATGGAAGACCCTGAGGTAGCCCCTGATAACAATACAGGTTATAGCTTTACGCACGCGCATATCGCACAAATTAAGAATGCAAGAGACATTGCGTCCATGTCACGACAATTTTTGGTTGGCGATATTCAACCACGCATCTAATGCAAATATTATTGCATGTACACATGTGGATTTCCCCTAAATGCGAGTTTGGTAAAGAAAGGTAGTTTTCGCATAAATACGAAATCGGTAAACACTGGTAAAGGAAGGGTTAAATGGACATTTTTGGACGTGAAACGTATCTATAAACAAGATTTGGCACCCTCTTAGGTACATGTACTTTAGCATTTTTAGAGTGTGAATCGCGATAGCTGTACGATACACGATTGCAATTTGTTAAACTTTCAACTTACTATATCTAATTAGGAGGTTGCATAGTTACATAATACACTTTCGGTTGAGGATATTACTTTCTTGCAAATACATCTTCACTTAAATAGATAGGCATATGCCTACAACATGCACGGAGAGTACCACATGCACGGAGGGTGGGAATTTATTTATTGAAATTCCAGAGAGCATAATATTGAATGATTTTCGCACATTTAAAAAGATAAATGGCCCTATATGCTCAGAAAAAGCCCAATAAATAATTTATATGAGTTTCAAAGCAATTTATGCACACAAAAAAAATAGTTATGGGTTCTTGGCTAAAGACTCTTTTGTCCTAACAGGCAGATAGGACCATTTTGGATCCGAGGGAACGATCCAAATGCGTGGAATTCGCGCTTACAAGTTATGTAATGATTGTTGCGCAGTATAAGTACTTCTTTTTATCCGCGCATTATAGATAATCTAATGTGTCCTAACCGCCACTCGAATGAGTGGTAGATAGGACACCTCAGCTTTGAGGGTACGTCATTATTATAGACAATTAGTGTGTTGAACAGTGTCGAATTGGCATGTCTTACAACCGTTTGAGGCGTAGCCCTCTGATTCGGCTGGCAGTGTGGTCCTTGACAGGGTGACCCTGCCCACGCGAGATGGCAGACGTTCTCGAGACGCCACTTGTGATCTCTCTCCTCCATCACGAGTCACCGGTTTCTCCTCGTGCGTCTCCTCGGGGACATCTGGCAGGTTGTCCACGTCATAGAGCGGGGGCTCTGACGTCACGGAGAATGACTCCTCATCTGCTCTGTCCATGTGATCATCATAGTCTGGCGCCTAAACATAGAAAAGTCATATTCTGATGTCTGAATTTCATGACAGTATCTGCACAATATTTATTATATAATTTATTTTATTAGAGATTGAATCAATATAAGTATGACTATCGCGGTGAATATTATTTTACTTTAATAATAATCCCTACCCGTGAATATGAATATCGTCCCCTTGAATATGAAAGGGTGTAGCCTATCTGCCACTTTGTAAAGTGGCATGCTATATACCCTTTTATATCCAAGGGAACAATAAGGTAACTTTTAAGGGGAGTGTTTTTCAGATATATTAGGTTAAACATCAACACAAGGTTGATTTGGAAATGTGCGACTGACCAAACATGCTGCATGTAAAAAAGTGCTTAAACTTGTTAAGATAATTAACACACCTTTGCGCCGTAATTATAACTATGGTGGAAGTCTTAAAATAAAAACTAGAATTTGCTGCCACAGAATATGGGGATTGAGCCTCTCAGAGTGTTTTAACCCTTCCAGCGCGGGGATCGACTTTAGACGTGAGAATCTGACGTCTAAAGTCAATCCCCGCACTGTAAGAAGTAAAGTATTTGTTACGGCTCTAGACCCATAACGTATTCAAATGAAGCGGAAAGAGCTAACTAAGACAATTATGATGACTTTAGATTGATAAAACCCTTTGAACTCCGTGGTTTATATAAAAATATCTCAGCGTTGTAAAGGTTAAAAGCCCATCATACGGTTATTCCTGGCCACCTATTAAACTCACTACTAGCAGAAATGATTTGTTAATGTAGGTGAAATGGTGTGAATAGTAGTGAACTCATTATCGGCGGCCGATGTTTGCATCAAAAGAAATAGCGCAAGATTGTGTGTGATTGAAAACTAGCTAAAACCATCTAACACGATACATTGAAATCATGTTGTCTTAATGTTGGGGCAGCGTCGCAGACACCGGCGTATCATTAATTTATTGCATAATTTCTGCTTGGCAGTGTAACTATGTGACCCGAGTGGCTGATCAAGCTCCTTCTTCATCAATTTCATTATTTTCATGTCTCATGGTTTGTTTCGTGATAGTTAAATATCAAGAGGTCCACGTTTATAGCTTTGTGCGTGCGGAGCAGTAATAGTAGGCTAGTGGTAGTAAAATGATGCTTAACGTCACTTTGGCAATAATGGTCATTTAAGTGCCATTTGTAATATATTAAGAAAAGGTGCAGCTCATTGAGGAGATGAATGATGTACAGATGATAACATGAGGGTGGGGTGATAGGGCATGGTGTGTTATTGAGAGTGTTTTCCTCCACAGGTCAGAAAAGGGGTTCTGGGCATGTCCAGGGGATTTACCGCCCAGACGTGCCCAGACGGTCGGAGACTTGGGTTTCGCTATGCAATTTATTGCTGAAACACTGTGATGCAGCCTTTCGCACAACACTGCTATCCTCGTATCGGATAGTCCCATTAAGAGTAACAATATCTGAGGGTAATTCCATTCATCCCACGTGAGAGACCTAATGTCAGTAGTTTTAAGGCCTTATCGCGGCCAACATCAGTGCCTGCACTGATACGGGAACTACATTGGCACCGCTGTTGTGCGGAGGAACCAGGGTACGCCGCTGGTAGTCCACCCGAAGATAATAGCCAGAAACGTGGAGGCTGCAGCTTTCCTTGGATAATCGTTGTAGCCTAGTGCTACCCATTTTCAGCTATCAAGTTGTCTGATATCACGCATATTTACATGACCCGTCTTCTGCCCGGCCAACTCAGACAACCATGACGAGAGGACCTGAGTGTGACCTTCCACACTGCAGTCATTAAACCGGTGACGTAATAATAATCATTCATGTCGCACCCCTCCTGTTCGTACAGCTCCAACGCACACCTGTTGTCAAGGTCAGACCAGTGGTCTGACTGTCAGACCTGATGCGGCAAGATGGTGCTACCGTACCATGCCGTATGGAGCATGCAGCAGACGGAACAGATCCATGGTGACCCTCCCCAGGTGGGGGGGGGGCGAAAAGTACTAGTACTAGCAAGGCTTGGTACTAGCAACCATCACAGTACCCCTGTGTGCGGAGCACTGATCAAAGCAAGTGTGACGTTGGACATCATAGCCCAAATCATTACCGACTTTTGTGACTGCTAATATCTGAGAATGAACTTTTATAGTCAACAATGTGCTAGTTTGTGCTGTTACTCGAGTTTATACTTTTTGAATAACGGCACACATTGCGCGCAAAAACATACTATATTAGTATGATTATTACTTGCGCACGTCGTAATTTTATATTTTTCATGTTACCATGTTATCATGACGTGCCACGACATAAATCATTATATTTTTCGTGTCTCTATCCTATATTCCTTCTGGGGTTTCCGTGCATTATCATCGTGACACCTAATAGAGTTTGCAGATCAACACTAAGTAGGCAGTGTAAGCAGCTTAAATACACATACACAATGTCAACTACCCTCACAGAAGCCACGCCAGCGTAAAGTACAACTGACAGCAAATAAATCCGACTGGAAGTAAATCAATATGACAGACATGAATGTAAATCTCGATTGTGGACATAAAATAACAACACATCGCACTGGGCATACGACGTTGTTGTGACATTGAATCAACGTCATTGACGTTGATTCGACGTCGCAACAAGGTCGTATGCCCAGTGGGTGTCATGTTTGCTAAAACATATTCCTGGTTGATTGTTTTTTTGTTTCACAATTCCTTGATATTTAGACCTAAATATTTAACGAACAAAAAGCTAGTTTTTTTCTGTCAAATATCGAATCAATCTATCCGTATTCGCATAGAATGTTTTCTATCAATTGTGAGATTAGATACCTAATATATCTTACGTACACATAATATTCCGAGATGACATATCAACATTGGTGAACAGCTGGTTTTACATTATACTGTTATATATTATTTTATTATATTATTTTAATTCACTAATATGGTTGACATGTCTCATAGAGATCGACTGGACCTGTTCCTGTCAACCAAAGTTGATAACATGTTGGAAAAAAACATTACTCAATATAAAATAATGATAATACCATTTTTTGCATGTTTTCAACTGGAAAGTCTAATAAATAAAATAAAGCAGGTGAATCGTGCCGAGCACGCTTATTTGTGTTACAGACGACCACACCAACACACAGAATACACCGCAATGTCATTAGGCACTGTGATTTATACTAAACTAAGGTGGGCATATAATTATGTCTCCTTGCCATGGTGACGACGTGTTTTTTGTATTGAGAAGCTAGCGACACTGAACATTTTGAAAACAAGTCGTTTGAAAACGCTTTGAACATTATTTCGTGGGGTGTAGAATTATATATATATAAATGTTAGACATTTTAAAAACGTTTTAAAACGGGGGAATTGGTTTGAGCATTTTCATAACGTCATCAAAACGTTTTCAAAACGTTTTTAGTGATCTAACTTTAAAAAAATGTTTCATAGATATTTTTATACGAATTGATGTCGTGTGATGTCTGGTCAATTTTTTTCCAATTTTCAATATTTAGAAAAAAGTTTGCTTCCGGAACGTCTCACCTCCTTTTATCTATACATGCATACCTTTGTTCTCGTCGACATCGACCCAGCTGCATTTATCAGCTGCTACTGGTTTGATTTCGGTCATTAGTTTAGTCCTTACCATATCATTGTTGACCACATCAGTTCCAGTGGTTGAGTCCCTTGTAGTGCCTTGGGGAGGCGCTGAAGTTTGATCCAGATTCCACTCTATCTCTTTTTCACGGCGATCCTTGTTGGATGCTGAGGACATAGCTGATTTTCTGCCGCTATCCCCTGTATCCGGGATCGTGTCCATAGTCCTGTCTACCGGAGATTTGGTTGCAGAACTCATTTCAGCTGATCAATGGAGAAGTGGATTAAAGTAGATTTGATCCATATTCCTCAGCATTTGGCCACGGTGTAGAGTTATAGTGCTGGCATTATAGCATAGCATAATGTGGTCAATAAATCCATAGATGGGATATAGTCCAACTCGCAATGTCTCTCAACTATTCGGATTAACTGGAACCAGTACTACCGCCGTGGACTCGGTGGTGAAGTCAAATGGAGTCCCATATAGGCCTACGTACATGCACGTGCTGCGGGGAGTCACCGTCGCCAGTCTGGATCCACATACGCGCGTCCACACACAGCCTATCCTGTTTCTCATATAATTGGCTGCCTCCTATTATCTCGCAGATTCATTTGCGATCATTTATAGATTGGCGTGGCTGTCATTGTAATCATTCCAGTTGCGTTGACTGCTAGATAGGTGACACCTCAGCTCCCACCGGGCGTAATTAGTGGTCAGGTTCGAATGCAAACAACGTGACTTACGTGAAAAAAATATTCAATAAAACACATAAAATGTAGTTCTGATTGAACAACATGAAGCCAGGTATAGATAGCCGTTCGCAGCCGATTAAACACCAGTGAGTTCCAGGCGTAGATACGGGGACCGCAGTATAGGATATCAATATGTGTTCACTGATAGCAGCGCAGGTAGATTGTGAGCCTATTCACACCTGAGGCAGGCACTGTGGCCCGGGGCGGGTATCCAACGGACATGTGACATTGATTCCATGTTGGATTAATGTTGGCTGGCACAACATTAAACTCACATAGGATTAACGTTATTTGTTCCTTGGGACTGGTATGGCTCAGCCAACCGCACATTTCTTACTGCTAGACTTAATAAAAATGTGTTTGGTGAATTTGGCAGGACTTGACTTGTGTCTACAGAGAGTTGCGAGACAAGTGATTTAGTGCCGCTGACAGAACGCTACAAGAGACACGCGATTTAGTGTAGTTGGCAGACAAATAATCACTGTAAGCTCACAGAACGCTACAAGAGACAAGCGATTTAGTGTACTTAACAGGCAAATAATCACTGTAAGCTCACAGAATGCTACAAGAGACAAGCGATTTAGTGTAGTTAACAGGCAAATAATCACTGTGCGCTGACAGAACGCTACAAGAGACAAGCGATTTAGTGTAGTTAACAGGCAAATAATCACTGTAAGCTCACAGAACGCTACAAGAGACAAGCGATTTAGTGTAGTTAACAGGCAAATAATCACTGTAAGCTCACAGAATGCTACAAGAGACAAACGATTTAGTGTAGTTAGCAGACGAATAATCACTGTAAGCTCACAGAATGCTACAAGAGACAAGTGATTTAGTGCCGTTAGCAGACAGAGAATCCCTGTGAGCTCACTTAACGCCACAAGAGATTTAGTGCCGCTAGCAGACAAACAATCACTGTAAGCTCACAGAATGCTACAAGAGACAAGTGATTTAGTGCCGCTAGTAGACAGATAATCCCTGTGAGCTCAATTAGCGCTACAAGAGACAAGAGTTTTAGTGCGGCTAGCAGTCAAAGAATCACTATGACCTCATAGAACGTTACAAGAGACAAACAATTTAGTACCGTTAGCAGTCAAAGAATCACTGTGAGGTCACACAGCGCTACGAGCTCACAGAAGACTGCCAGGGACAGGTGCGCGAGGGAATATTGCTCTACGTCGCTTTGTGCACAATCATGGCAATATCGCGACAGATGGAAGCCCGAAATCAGGACTACGCCCTACTCTTTCAAGGGTCAAGTAGCATAGTGCCGTTAGCAATCGAAGAACTATGGCGAGCGCACAATACCGGTACTCGACAAGAGAGAAATTATTTAATTCAGACAGCAATCAAAGATCTGTTGTGCCGTTAACAGTCCAGGAACTACTGCACGCTCTCAGAACGCTACAAGAACTATCACATTCACAGATTCCTGATCTCACGCTGCATTTACCACGGATTCGCTATTGTAAAGTTACTCTGCGTGTTGTCAGACGCAACAATCGATTCAGACAAAACGAGCGGTCGATCTAACGTTAGATAAGAGTTAGGCCAACATCACCGATGTTTCATCACCATTGAGCTATAAATGGACGTCCTTTGACCACCAGACAATGGTAATCATGGCAGCTAAACAGAAGGTTTATCGACTCAATTTCAAACAGTGATATACTGTGACACGAGTAGAAAAAAAACGTGTCAGACAAATTTTGCGTCAATGTTTGATTAACGTTTGAGACGTTAAACCAACATTAAATCAACGTTGTGTAGGCGTACCATTTTATTTCTATTATGTCGTTGATGTTATCGACTTTCAGTTTACATTTTCTCTGGTAACATTCCAGTAAAACAATTATTTAATTCAAACTTCGGTTTCATACATACGTGAAAAAATGGCATTATGCGCCTAATTGACATACTTTTTCAAATCAATAGCATAACGCACTACAACACCATGTGAACATCTCTGGTTTGAAAACAAGAAATCTATTGTTAAAATTTACTCAGTAGATATAGTCCAGGAGCAGGGACACCAAAAAAAAATTTTCGTTCAACCGGCGGACTATCTTGACTCTGAATTGACAGAATGGTAGAATGAACCTTCGGCAACAACCCCAGGTAGTATGTACAAACAAATTGTGGTATCAGTTTTTTTGTACAACCCATTTTCTAACATAGGGGGTGTTTTTCGCTATGCTCGTCAAAGTGTAGGTCAAGTTCGGAAAATAGCCATATCTTTGCAATGAATGTACCAATTCTTACACGTTTGGTATCACTACACTCAGTATCAACCTATCTAACTTTTGAGTCCGTCTAGCCTTAGATTGAATTGTGTTTGTAAGAATATAACAACTTACATCAAGTCACATCTCAATCATAAATACGCTATGGATTTACAAGAAATGAAACAGAAAATATACTAAGCGTATTGGCTAAAAAATGCATTATATGACCAAAATAAACAAAGCTTCGGGAAAAAAGTAAGAGCAAATTTGATTTCATAGGTGTAACTTTAATGGGACTGAGCTCACTTCATGCTACGTACGGTCCTGGTGATTATTGATATATTCTAGTGGTCATTGAGACCACCCAAATCTGTTTAGATTTAGGGGGTAGATTTACCTAAACGTAAACGTAAATGCAATATATCATTGTAACGGGAATTGAATTTCCATGTGTACATTGGTAAATTAGAACAGCAGCGACATACGTTTACGTAACCCTACCCCCTAAATCTAAACAGGATCTAAACAGGGTCTCAATGACCACTAAAATATATAAATAATCACCAGGACCGTACGCAGCATGAAGTGAGCTCAGTCCCATTAAAGTTACACCTATGGAATAAAATTTGCTCTTACTTTTTTCCCGAAGCATTGTTTATTTTGGTCATATAATGCATTTTTAGCCAATACGCTTAGTATAATTTCTGTTTCATTTCTTGTAAAGATTTAGGAAAAAAATCCATAGCGTATTTACGATTCAGATGTGACTTGATGTAAGTTGTTATTTTTTCACAATACACAATTTAATCTAATGCCAGATGGACCCAACAGTTAGATAAGTTAATACTGAGTGTGGTGATATCAAAAGTGTAAGGATTGGTCCATTCATTGCAAAGATATGGCTATTTTCCGAACTTTACCTCCACTTAGACGAATATAGCCAAAAACACCCCCTATGTTAGAAAATGGTCTGTACAAAAAAACTGATACCACAATTTGTTTGTACATACTACCTGGGGTTGTTGCCGAAGGTCCATTCTACCATTCTGTCAATTCAGAGTGTAGATACAACGCCGGCTGAACGAACTCACTAAATAGAGCCCCTACAAAAACTAGCTCCTGAACTAATAGGTTCAGTCGGTTTACATATAGTCATGGCCATAGACATACACTCCTTGATTTACCATACTATATGATTATACTTCGTTCAGCCAGTCAAGTGTGTTGACTGGTATAGGCCTATATATCATACATAATTGAGGCAGATAAGGTAATCCTTGCTTTTATGTAGATAAGACTTATCTGATATCAACTTATCTGTCACTCCTAGAGATTAAATATTGTATATATACGTACACGTACGGAAGCAGTGGATTGTTTGTATGGTTATCATATTCGCACCTCCCATAATCCTCTCTGGGTAGGGTTGTCATTATTTTGAGAATGATATGTTCAATTTCATGGAGAAACCTCTTAAAAATCATTAGTACACTAGACAAAAGTCACGCCTTCACCCGGCGGTACCAGTGGAGGTGTATTAGCAATCCATTTTGCCTGGCTAGTTACCACCAATAACGACCTATTTGATAACCTGGTAATTAGTATTACAGGTCAGCGCGGGAGCTTAGAATTATGCATATTCATAATTTATCTCCAACTCCCACGCAGATAGATTTTTATATCGATTGATAAGGTGAGAAACACAATTTAAAATACTAAAAGGCAAGTTTATTTTTACTAGATCACCATTATTACTCGGACGACAAAAATCAGTCTAAGATTTTCACAATATATAATTATATACTTTAATCACTAAATTTGATATTCTATATTGTTATAAATATCATAAATGTGATGGTGAAAACGTGTTATTGATTCACCACACGAATCTAGAGGAAAAGTAAATTGATAATAATTATAACTTATATATATTAAACCACCATTCAACTCCTTCACCATGTCTCTGCTTTAATACTACTGAAAAGAGTTTTTTGCCACGTGTGTAATTTTCGATGTAACCTTCCAAGCCGATTATTGTGTCCCCGGGATTGTGGCTAAGGTTATTTTCTACAATATCGTATGTGGCATACATGCACGTCTATTTATGGGAAACAAATGCCTATGTGGCATATACACCACCTTTTTATGCAAATTATGGGCAGTTCATAATTATTATATATATTGGTGAACATTTTATAACTTACTGTGGCGGGGCTATTGTCAGACATGCCTCCACACTCGAGAAAACTGGGCCTTGCGGTGGTAAGATGGGCACTGGCTGCCATATTGAAAATTGCATGATCGAGCTTATAGTGGAAAAGTGATAAAAATCAGGTTACAGAGGAAATTCGTCACTTAATATTCATATCGAATTGAGTAGAGCAGCTAGTAAAGGAACTACCATTGCATGACAACAGACACCTCTCGTTGGTAACGACACATAAATAACATTTATAAACTTCATGGGATCTTCTAATCCCTGAATGCGACACTTCACTTAAGCTGTTAGTCACAATTACCGGATTAAGGTGGATGATCGAGGATTAAAATAAATTAAAACCGAACAGTTGAGCGTACTGATACATGCACACTGCACTTCATTTAATCCTTCGCAACGTATAGGCTTACACGTCTACTGGCTTATGCTTCTATGAAGTACATGCTGACTGTGTGTTTGACCTTAAGGTGTTGTGAGAAAGCGTGCTGTTGTCACAATGGCAGACATTATTAAATAGTAAAACAACCCGACTGGATTACAAGCACTGTCACTATAAGTGACATAATCAATATACCGCGATTTAGTGCTATGACCTGTCGAGGAGCAGAGCAATAAATCGCGGAATATTTATTATGTCACTATATGTGGCATAATCAATATACCACAATTTATATAAGTGCGATCTCTCGGGAAACAGCACTTTAGAAAGAGTTTCAAATTAGAAAATAGAGTATATCCAAATTATTGCATGCATTACAACATGATATTGTTTAAAACTGGCATTACATCGGCATTGATACTCGAAAAAACGGAACGGCATTATCTCATTCATTTTTTAATGGGGTCTCCCCCACTAAAACTAGGCTTATATCATTTTCATAAAATATCCAGCAATATCCCTTGCCCACAGTATGTATGGGTTTAATGATTAGATTATTTTAAAATTGATTTAATTAAAATAATATTTGCAAGAACGGGCGGTGGTGTCGTTAAAGGGACTGGCCCACGCTAAAATCATCAAAAAATCGGTGATTTTATTTCGGGTTCTTAATATGACCATTTGATGTAAACATGTACATAGACTAGAACTGCAAATTTTTATAATTTTTGTGCTGCGCATTCACTAGTTAGGCTAGATATAGAGACGAAATTCCTTATTTCTAATTATTGACAACCATGTCAAAAATAGGAAATGCGGGAATTTCGTCTCTATATCTAGTCTAACTGATGAAAGCGCAGCACACAAATTATAAAAATTTGCAGTTCTAGTCTATGTACATGTTTACATCATATGGTCATATTAAGAACCCGAAATAAAATCACCGATTTTTTGATGATTTTAGCCTGGGCCAGTCCCTTTAACCAATAACCAGGACGTGAAATAAATACAAAGTTGTAAAACATGATTTATGAAGGTACGCGATGTTTTTCTCGAAGCGCGGCCAGTTTCCTAGCAGCCCGACACGAGTGTTGACGTTGATCCAGTAGCAGGGGATTAACCCTTGGAGCGCTGAAATATTTTTACGAAAACCATGGGTTTTTCAATTTTAGATCATCCTAAATGTTGGCTGTTCCCCTTCATTTGAATACCTATGTTATGGGTCTACGGATAGAACTCATTTACTGTTGCAGTGCAGGGAGCGACTTTAGACGTCAGAATCTGACGTTTACAGACGACAGATTCTGACGTCTAAAGTCGATCCCCGTGTTGTGAGGGTTAATAAGAGAAAAGATTAAAGTGGATACCAGGTCTCTTGCGCTAAAATAGCACTAACATTATTTAGGAGGGTGTTGAGCTATTTTAGCAGTCCGCATCAATGTCTAACAAACGTCAGATTCTGACGTCTAAACTCAATCACCGCGCTATAAGGATTAGAGACCCTGCAAACACGAGGCTTTGGCCCAATGGTTGGATGACGTTGGGCCAGCGTCGTAGACAATGGGCTAACGTCAGCCCAACATTGGGCCAGCGCCTCGTGTTTCCTGGGGAGGAGGAGCCGTTGTTTTGGATTCGTGGACAAAACTTGGCACCAGTCAGGGAGACACATATCTGAGATTCGCTGGATCAGCCAGGCATAGCTGGCACGGCGCTGGGCCAACGCCGCACAGTGTTGGCATGCCACTGAGCCAACGCCTTGCTTCTCCTGTTGTGATCTCATTTTAATTGCAGATTTAACACAAGTCAAATATAACCCAATGTGAAGGCACTGCTCGACTGAAGACGGGATTAGTAAGGCTGTTGTCGTAGTTTGTCAGGCGAACAAACAGACATGTCTATGTTTACAGTGCCAGATAATGTGACTGGTCACCCTTTGACTATAATGTGATCATGTATAAGTACGCTATATTTTATCCGATACCCTTAAACATGTTAAAGGGTATCGAATAGACATTTTATTAAACTTACACGTGTCCATAAATAACCAAACACGATACAAAAATAATGGAAGTACATGTAATGTACCCAGCCTTCACAATTCATATACTACTGGCTTATATGTCCGAGTCTTGAAAAAACCGACACAACTATAGGCCTATATAGGCCCCTATATATAACATTATACGCATAATTACTATGTAGTCCTACATATAGTCATATACATGTACTTGAATAAGTAATCAAATAAACATGCTCTGATACTGAAAAAAACGTTGTCGATATTAGGCCTAATAATTAACACCAGTTGTATCGTCACAATTTCAACGCAATTTATGATTGCATGGAAATAATTCAAAATTGGAGACATCGGGACAGAAAGGGTTAAACATGTCGTATATCTAAATACAGCAGAGTCGTGTACTTATGGCGCACCATATCAAACAAGAGCTGCATTAAAGCTAAGACCCGATAAGCGCGACTTCTTAATCTGTTTTATTAGTCGGAAAAATAATATTCGGGATGAAGTGGGTCTTTACGAATCAAGATGTGCAAATGTTTGATCTCAAATATCAGTAAATTTCACCCACTTGAAGTTGTGGCTCGCGGTAGCGATACACAACTTCAAGTGGGTAAAAATTTAAAATGTATTTATCATATTTATTTAGCGCTCTAAGGGTTAAAGCTGTGATGATTGGAGACTCGAGCCAGTGTTAATTTAATGCTGGTCCACCGTCTATGATGCTGGCTCAACATTACACAAGCACAGGGGGGAATCGATATGAGAACACATTTCTCTTGAAGACCCGATGTACTCGACCCCGCAAATATAATGTCTACACCGTTAAGTTATAATGAGTAGAATTTTATTTTGACATAAAATATATTTTTTTCGATGGATTCTAGTGAAAAACAGTATGAAAAACAGTCGGGTATCAAGAAAAATACAAGATGGCCGCCAAGATGACCGTCAGAATGATCATATTAGATATCTAAAATAAATTCCGAACTTAAATGACTATAGGGCCTACTAGCAAACAATACCACTTCGAATGATTTTGACACAAGAAATTCTTTTTAGTGGTTATTTTTACAACCCGGGGTCATTACCAAGGTGACATGTCATGATCAATGTCACCATTCATCGATAAAACGTAAAGAAATGTAACGTTTCAACAACGATTCCAAACCTAATTTTGAATATAACATGAAAAATTATCTACGATATTTTGTAAGGTGCTATTGTATTTAATACTTTTATTTATTTATCACGGAAGTCTCATATAATTATATAGGTTATCATCTTCTACATTCTTTAATCCTGTTATTTATTTATTCATTCAACCCTCATTACACGAAGAAATACCTATAAAATTGACCATGCAATAAAATTGTAAAAGTGTTAAGATCCAGCTATTTCTTCTCAATTACATTAATTTGATCAGACATTATTGCCGCAAGTGTTTTCGAAATATGACATGCACGTAAATGGTGCACAAATGCGAACCATGTAAAAGGGTCAGAATGCTAGGATATATTAACCGATTTAAGTAGCATGACAGTAAGAAAAGACAAGATATCAGTGAAAGTAAACATCTCTGAATATTCTTAAATCCTATTAAATATATAAGAGAAAAAATAGATTGTTTTTCTTCAACTGAATGTAAGGCCTACAGTGTGGCAAGATTTTATATAAAAGTAAAAATTATCTTCGTAAGATATTAGCATGGTTAGTAAGATGCAGACTTGTATGGAACCGGGATATTGATTGAATCAAGGAAGGAGATAAATAAAACTGAGCGGACGGCTGGGCAAATATAATTAAAGGAAAAATCGTTTTGTCTGTTTGCTCACCACCCTGGGTCTTGCAGGAAAATTAAACACAATTATTCAACTACCTGGTTATGTCCAAACGTGGACAGATGTGATTAAATCAAATCACTATTTAAAACTTTTAGATAATAAGATTATAGCTAGAAAAAATACTCACCGATCTAGTTTCATGAGATGATGTATGCTGTTGATTCTTGGCCACTTTTAGTCTCCTCATGACGGTTAGTCCAGATTTCCCAATCGACCACTTCTGAGACGACTGATGTACGAGGGAGAAAGTGTAGGCCCGCACAAAACCTACCCCGGAGGATAAGAGCTTCCGGGGAAAACCGGATCAATCCGTTTAGCGCCCAGTCAGTTACCATGACATTACAGGAAGTTAGGCAAGCGTATCGATCACACCTTTTGCGCTCTAAATTATTTTTAATTTCCATCAACAGCGGGACCCGAATCGCTGCAGCGATTCGGGTCCCGCTGTCGATGGAAAGTAGACTGACATCAGCAGACCTTAAAAATTATAGGGACCGCACAGCCACCAAGAATATATAAATAATTTACTACCGTGATAATTAATATCTGCCTGTGGGATTGATAGGGTTAATTACTAGATTTCCACACTTGAGAGTGTCAGTTGCGCAACTGATCCAAATTAATAACCCGGCGTACAACACATGTAATCTCCGAGCGGTAAAAGAGACACCGTCCCAGCATTGGCCCGGAGTTGCGCCGATCAATAGATCAACAACTTACCTGTGTAGTGATCAGAAATAATCAAGACTAAACCAAATATTAATCTGCATAATGCGTGGGCCTACCAGGACCTAGGGTTTAAAAAAATCAGTTGTATTTTGTGGGTAGATTCGAATCTTCAACGCCATGATGATAACGAATTGCAACAAATTACAAGTCAATTTCCGTGAAAAATTTAACTTAATAAGCTATTGTGGTTTTTTTCGTATACTATATATTTTTCATGTGTCAAATCAACAGCAATAGGTCATGTTAGATCTTCCACGGGTTATGCAATTATCGGAATGAAAATCAGATTAAGACTGCTCGAGTGTTTGTCAAGTGGATCACAGCGCGCGGCGATCATGGCTGAGATGATCTTGAATGGGGAATAAATGGCGTCATAATATTTTAGTGAGACACGGTACACACGAATGAGACATAGGCCTAAATGTGGACCCCGCAGGGCAGAAACGAGTCGTTCACCCAATGCTGATTTGATGTTGGTCCAGCGTCTCCGACGCTGGCCCAACATCAAATAAGCATTGGTTAACTTGATTATTTGATAGTTCATTTATGACCAGTGGAGGTACATAATATATCCAGCTCGTAACCTCTATAATTATCCTTCTACAGGACGAGTCATCATATTGAGCATAAGTAGATTTACTGTAAGTATGGCCTGCATAATAATGTATTTTATTCGTACTCGTAGTAGAAACAACCACACATACACATACAAATGATCATGGGTCACATTATTATAAGCCCTGTCCCGGCATTATCTATACTAGGGCGACATTATTAGTGGACCCGGCATCATTGGATCCATTATATGTCCAGTCAAGTGGCAGTGGCGGCGTTCGAACTCACAATCTCCTACTACAAAATTAGAGGCGCGAGCTCTATCCACTGCACCACCACGACATATGCCTATGTAAAATGAACTAACAAATTTAATATCGCTTATTGCTCAATCATAATAACTGTTGTGCAGCTTGGAGGCATGTCTCAAGTAGAGATATAGGCCAAAAATTTAGTTGGCATAGGCTATATGAAGTGGCTTGTTTTCATTCCATATGC
The DNA here is from genome assembly GCA_964017125.1 of Flabesymbios commensalis. Classification (NCBI taxonomy): domain Eukaryota; kingdom Metazoa; phylum Annelida; class Polychaeta; order Terebellida; family Flabelligeridae; genus Flabesymbios; species Flabesymbios commensalis. The sequence continues at coordinate 65,178,696 of OZ024906.1, read as the reverse complement.
CTACTTTGGAATGTCGGGTGACCTACCCAGTAAACACAAAACATTTGTATAACATTTAGGCTATACAATGTTGGATCAACGTCAAAGACGTTGGGCTGACGTTGTATAAATATTATACAAATAGTTTGTGTTTACTGGGTAAGAAGAGTTTAGTGTCATATGCCATAACAATATAAAATCTCTTGCCGTAGAATTTAGAGTCTGTGTACACATTTTATAAGTCGTAAATATATTGCGATAAATTTCGTTTGAACATTTACAGCAGCAGCATATGCATGAATATGCATGTGTATTTGAGGAGTCACTTTTCGTGTGAATATAATATGCGAAGATGTGTAACCCTTTAAGCTCTCAGGCGTTCCTCGCACTATGAGTTAATCTATTTTAAAAAGGCAACTGCACACACCATACCTCGCAAACACGATAATTTAAACCAATGTTGTTTTAATGTTGGGACACCGTATCGACATTGGGCCTAAAACAATATTGGTTCAACGCCTCGAGCTAGCTGGAATAATGATCCTGCTGTAGGCCAATAATAATTAGGCACTATAATCAAGTGATTAGCCTCTAACAACTTTCTGTTTGTTTTTGTCGTAGTTGGTCGAACAGGTAAGCTGATCTGATACACAGACAACTAACCTACATGTACATTATGTCGTAGCTGTCATATCATGATCCCAACGTTGGTCGGACAATACACCAACAACGTCTGGTATTTTCTAGGACGTCTTATTAATGCCATAGTAATTTAATGCCCAAGTCACGTTTCAGAGATCAATTGACATGATTAACGTTCGTATGCCATAGCACACTCACCACATTATATACTTACATGAGGTCATGTTCCGATAACAGGGTAAGACAGGGCTTTATGTCACCGTCGATAATATAATATAAAAATATATATTATATATATTATATAATAAAAATAATATAATATGCTGGTGTGACACCTGGTGAAATGATTCAAAACTGGTTTTAATAATAAGATCAGGCATTATAATCATCTCACTTGACATAATAAAGAGATTTTCATTCTGCTAGTTTGGGTTCAAAAGTTTTTTTTGTTATTTGAATATAGTATGACATTAATAGAATTTATTATTATTACGATCACTAATCAATATAGAAACAACATATTAATAAACCCCTGATGCATTTATTAGACGTATCACAATAAGTAGGCCCTACACCAGACACATCGGCCTTATATTGTACGTATGGAAGATGATAAGAAATAAATATCCGTATCACTACCCAGCAAACACGACACGTTGAAATACTTATGTTTTAATTCTGACCCAGCGTCGCAGACGTTCGACCAACATTAAAACATCATTGTTCCAATGAGTCACAATAATTTGCTCCAGAAAAATTGTAAAAAGTTATTTAACCTTTACCTGCTTATAGCGCGTGGATCGACTTTAGACGTCAGAATCTGACAATCTAAAAGAGTAAAATATAAATTATAATGGCCGTTGACCCATAACCTGATAACATACCTATTCAAATGAAGCAGAAAGAGCTAACTAATGCATTTATAACGACGTCAAATTGAAAACCCCTTTGGTCTTCATGGTTTATACAAAATATTTCAGCGTTGTAAGGGTTAATGTAGGCGTACATCGCCTCGGAGCTAAAGGATCCTATCTGACACTAGTCAGAGTGGCAGATAGGATCCTTTAGCTCCGTGGCGTGCCGAGATAGTATTTTCCATGCTAAAAGCTGCTTCACCAGCATATTATCATGATTATCGTATAGCATTTCCACTCCTATCACATGTATCATGTAGCAAACTACCCCACCACATCAGACAAATAATTATATATTCTCTGCATGAGTTTCATCGCTAGTCATTCACATTCAAAACAATTTCGAATATAAAGTCGGTAAAACGTTATGTCAACGTTATGTGAGCAGTGCACGGTGACGTTGGAGTGTGTACTGCTAGTATACACATGATACAAGCATGTCAAAGCAAACACAAAATTTGACCCAATGTTGATTTAATGCTGTTCCACCGTCTGCCACGCCTAGCATTAAACTGTTAAATCAAGATGGGAATAACTTAATTTGTGATTGCTGCGATAGTACATGATGTCCAGCAAACAAACGTTGTCCCAATGTTGGTTTTATGTTGGGCCACTGTCTACGACGCTGGCCCAACATGAAACTAACATAGGGACAATATGCAAAGTGTTAGCTGGGGCAGCATCCCAGCAAACACGACACATTTAAACAATGTTGGTTTAATGTTTGGGCCAGAGTCGCAGACGGTGGGCCAACATTAAACCAACATTGGTTCAATGTGTCGTGTCTGCTGGGATAACAGTCACGGTTCATCATCTGAATCCTAGAAAGTGGTTGATTTTAGCGTTCCACCTGACAAAGCGGCTGTCACTGACCAGGTCAGGGTCGTCCTCCTCTGTTGACCAGTGGTCAGCGGGTGTCCGGTTATCAACCAGACTGAAATAGGACATGATGTGTGAGCGGCAGATGGGGCACTGCGTCACCCGAGTAAAACACTGACGACAGACACAGGCGTGACGACACGGCAGTAACACACACGTCACCGCCGACGTCTGACACACCACACAACATCCCGTGTCATCATGTGACGTCATGTCCTCGGGTGAGTCACGTGGTTCTGATGTAGTGTCGTCATCGGATTGTGTGTATCGAGGCGTGGATGACGTAGACGGCATATTTTTTGACGTAGACGGCACATTTTCTGACGTAGACGGCATATTTTCTGACGTTAACGGCACATTTTCTGACGTGGACGTCGTATCAATTGACGCAGACGACGTGGTAGTGAATGAGGCAGATGTCGCCTGTTGGTCTGTTGTCCCTGTGCTGCCAGATGAAGGTCCATCGTCAACAGCCGCGACAAACATATGCTGAAATAATGAATAATAAGCAGATCATTTGAACGGCAAATAATCAAATTGCATTTGGCAATATATTAATAGATAACTGGAATACATTTTAAAATACGTATATTATTCTTTACAGTTTATATTTTTAGATTACCAGTGGTTCTCTTTTTTATTCCAGAATATTCCAGCTTTTTCAACCCAGCTCTGCGATAATTTAGCTGGTAACTTCCCCTTTTAAGACGGATACGCTAAATAAACCATTGTCTTGTACAGTAATTGCATCCAAGCAAACATGAGACGATGAACCAATGCTAGTTTAATGTCGGTCCACCTTCGCAGACGGTGGACCAACATTAAACTAGCATTGGGTTATCAGGTTATAGTTTTGTGTTTGTTGGGATGGTACCTGCATGTTGTATGGAGGTTGAGTTGCTGTTCGTACATAATGTCCCATGATGCTGGTCTCCGCATTGCATACGTCATCACGTATATGGAGAAGCATTACTACACATACCTGTGTAAGGAGAAGAAACACGTCCACTTAACAGAAAAAAACTAATTTGATGGTGTTACAATACCAATCCTCACACTGGACAAGTTTTCAAATCCGCATGTCCGTATTATGTTCCACATCTTAACAGTTACTATTTCATCGGCATGATAATTTACGCTAGGTCTATCATCTGTTTACTGTGAATCGAAATATTTAATATATCCACCACAACAATTTCATATATACAATTTTCTAATAATATTTTATATTTTGAAAATAAACTACCCAGCGAACACAAAACATCTATATAACATTTGTACAACGTAAGGGCCACGTCAGCCCAAGACCTTCGACGTTGATCCAACATTGTACAAATGTTCTTAAAATGTTTTTGTTTGTTGGGATATTAGCCTACTAAAGTATTTTTAATTTGAGTAGGAATAGACGAAAGGCAAAAAGTTGCAGGATATAGATACGAATTCAGTTATATTGTTAGGAAAGAAGCCTCACGATTTGGTTCTCGTCCACCACTGAACACTCCCCATCACTGCCATGTGTCTGCGTGATGACAACCACGAGGGGGTATCGGTCCCTAGGGGGCGTACCCATCTGGTACACCACTTCAGCAGGCGGGGCCAAGGTCAGTGCGACGTCATCACATACATCATAACTGACAAAGTTAAAGGTCATTTCAGCAAAAATACTGAAAGCGATGCACTTATCGTATGTTAAATAATATCAACAGGTTGAACACGACGCATCCACCAAATATTAACGTCATTTCGTGCACTTTGACTGTTGGGAAAATATGTTGGCCGAATTCTAAGTGTAGGCTACACCTCCATAAAAGTGCCGCATTTCTCATTCTTTCAAAGCTGACCCTTTTGACGTATAAATGAAAATGTATCCCTGTGTTTGAAAACAAGGCTTAGTATGATTAGAACATTCACATGTGTGCGCTGGCGCTCAGCCGAGTGGCAGAGCGGTGGGCGCTCACTTTTAAAAAATGATTATTTAGTACACTCAAAGAATCTATTCCTTGGTATACTCAACACTACTACAAAAGGTTAATCCAGGTGAAAATACGATTGGTTTCATCTTACAGAGCACGCTGATCGAATTAGAACTTTACATTAAAATATTGAGAACCCAAGCTCCTAATATTGCTCCATTTCAGAATTGAACATGCGTAGTATTGAAAAAGCGTAGAACACTCATCTTCCCACGCAAGGCTTGCTACTCCCGAGGGAGCAGCGAGCCTTGCGTGGGAAGATGAGGACACTTCACACTCTGACACGATGACATGCGTAAAATAGGCCCACTCGCAAACTTCTATAATTGAAACAACAAAAAAGATACGATGTTTGTGACGATGATATGTATTCCCCGGTCATCAGTGTGTTGTCGTGCAATGCACTGGAAAAGATTGGCCATGTCTGATATAGTGCTGGAAACAAGGACGCCACTTTAACACCCCAGAAAGCCCGAACAACACAGGGCAAATGTGACGTCAATTCCAACTTCACACCGTCTAAAACGAAAAAAACGAATCCTCTAGATTGAATAGTGTCATTGCAATTCCTATAGAGCGAAGGGTATTGTATGTTTGGGTTCAGGTCACACATAGTTGAATAAGAGCCCCACCTTCATTCTACAAAGTGTCGGCGTTCATGAAAGGTGAGTAGAGATTTGTGGGGCAAACTGTTTTTAGATATAGTCGCATATTTTCATTAGTTTAAAATTGGGCAGTAGCGGAATCGAGAGTAAATCTAAACTTTAGACTGATTATATATTAACATGATCAGCAAAAACATTACATGTAAATGCATGGTTCCTAAATGTCTTGTGATCGTGAATAGAGTCAGCAGATAACGTATTGTCATGAGATAGATCGGAATGTCCACCATTCACACAATGTTGTTTTAATGTTGGTCGAGGCGACGATGGACCAGCATCCAAATCCAATCACCATCGGGTTAACGTCTTGGGTTTCGGGGTTGTCCGCAATGCTTAGACAATAATAAAGAGCACGAGGTCTACAATGGACGGAATAGCATCAACAGGACATGAAGCGATTTTATGTTGTCCTGTCTATCTCATGATCTGAGAGAAGTAGGCCTATGCATGAGGGTAGTAATGGATGGGGTTATGATTACAGAACAAACGGGGATAACATGGGGATGTTAATTATCAGACGGTTCGGTGGATGTCCGTCCTCCAGGACTGGAGTGGTCGGAGCGTCTGGAGAGAACTTGGGAGGTAAAAGTTGTGCCACACTTGAAAAACAATCTCGGATGTGCAAGATGAGATGTCAGACGGCGTATAGGGCCTACTCAGCATACATGAGACGTCTGCCAAACGTTGCTATACTGGGCCAACAGTAAACCAACGTTGGGCTGATGTCTCAAGTTTGCTGCGTACACGTCTCATCTACGGTATGCCGATCCGGCGCCGAAATAGAAATGTCTGAAGTGTATTAGGTGATCAGTCTAACTGGTGTGACTGCAGATAAATTGTTATCGTGCTTCCCATTGGGCACATGACGTTGTTACGACGCTGAATCAACGTCACGTTGATTAAACGTCGCAACAACGTCGTGTGCACAGTGGGTTGTCACAACTGCCCACGACGGTCTCGTCGTGTAAAATCTGGGGGGGGGGGGGAAGGGTGCAGTGAAAATTTAGTTAAACCAGAGGAAATATAATGACTATACCTGAAAGCGAAGCAGTGGATTTCTCCAACAACCGTAAAACAAAAGGGTTATAGACTTGCTCCATCAAGGTTGCTGGAGGAGTAAATGAAACTCCAGGGTCTTCGACGTAGGCACGTTCAGCTCCAATTCTGTTCCGAGAATAATTAAAAAAAAAATTAAGATAAAATATAGAAAGAGTTTCTCAAAAAAGAATACAAACGCAACCTCTGTTACCTAGGACTTTATATCTGCAACATTTGTCATCGGCTATCCTTTTCTAACAAATGTTCTGTTAACATCTTTGCGCTAAACAGGGCAGTTTATATTTTTACTAATATTTTACCTATCATGCAACTTGGTCATTTAAGATTTCTTTATGGATTCACAATTTGTCATGAGTGGTTATCTGTGTGTAACACGGGATATTATATTTTTTATTAATGCTCTAACAATCTTAACAATCCTAACAATCAGGTTTCTGAGATAATGATCAAGACTGTGATAGTCATCCAAACGGGCCAACTGATTAGCCTTAGCCTTAGGTCACCTGGTTTGAGATATACCCAACACATGATTAAAGATTTTGATGACACCATTTTGAGAAAACACTTCGGTTAAAATTTAATATTTTAATTTGTAGATTAGGCATATACAATAGTAGCCTACTGAGATTGTAATTTCACCACAAGCTCAATTTGGGCATGACACATCTAATAGAAATATGATGACCTTAGGGCTTATCACCGTTTATGAAATGATGTAATTGATCTGAACATTTGAGTTGAAAATATAATAATGGAGCTAATGACTCTACAGTAAAAAAAATTATTTCCTCTAAGTGATTTTCTCCAAATATAAAAGGTGACCTATCCACTACACTATATTTGTATTCATAGTATGTAATTATCTTATCGGTGTGTGCTTGCGCCACGCTTAAGCTGTAAACTTTGTAAAAAAAATAACGGCAATATTTCCTCCATTATCGTAGAAACAGACAAAAATACTCTCATGCCATTCCATGTCACACACGAATTAGCGGAGGCATTGAATGAGAGCCACTAACGTTAAGCGGTGGCAGCTTTAACTGCCAGTCGAATAGACCCATTTGATCTGTCTTGGTAGACGCAAGCCACCGCTCCCATTCACCGCTAAACTATTATTTACCTGCAAAGCACAATTCCAGACATAATGAAAATTGATAGTAGAAGAACGACTAAGATAACTACTGCGGGTTCCTGTGGAACATTTTGATTAAACAATTTCAAAAGCAAAGGAATCATCACAATTATTTTGTAAACATTGGCCTTGGCGAAAAAAATACGAAACACAACCGCTGCTTCAAGCATTGTTTCTTATCCGGTGTAACACGAGATGCCATACTCACCAGGTGGACCACATGTGCAAATTTTCATTTAAAATCGATTTGGTTGCCGTGTATGTTCTGTGGCCGTGCCCTTCCTGTTTCATAAATTCAAGACTTTTTTTTGAAAAATTCGTTATTATCCACGCATGTAACACAAAACATTTTTTTAAGCATTGCGCAAAACGTTTTAAAAATATTTCTTTTATGGGGTTTCAAAAAGATTTTAAAACGTTAAATTATGAAATGTTTTAAAAAAACATTAGGTCTACGCTGATTTTTTTTAAATTATAATTAACACTATGTTTTACGGGCGGCAATTGCCAGGAATCAATGTCGGGATTCGGAATAAAATTAAAATTCAGATAGGCCTAAATCTTGAAAATGCGGATAGCTATGAGTGTCGGTTTTCAGGACCGCAAAACAAGGTGAAATAAAAACATTTCTAAAATGTTTTCTGAAAATGTTTTCATAACATTACAAAAATGTTTTTTTTTTTTTTTTTGAAAACATTTTTAAAAACGTTTTAACGACGTTTTTTTAAAAACTCAACAAAGAGAATGTTTTCGTAACGTTTTAAGAGGGTTTGTGTTAGCCTACATAGCTGGGATATTAGAGCCATCTACGGTAGGTACTTTTGATGTTATGACATTTTAAACTTTTAAATTTAGTTATCTAGACCTAGACCTAGGCCTAATCATTAAAGTTAAAAGTAGGCCTTATATAAAATACTTAATTGCGTCTTGCCTTAGGGGTGAGAGGTTGAAAAATAAATCGTAATTTAAAATAAATTGAAATTATTATTATTGTGTAATGCTGCGTTTTACCGATGCCCTATGACTGGTGTTGTCAACAGCCCGCGGAAGGCAGGGGGAACACTAAAAAAGGCATTGTATTAACAATTATTTTAAGAGCGAAACCATCTACACCTAGTTGTAGGCCTATAGGCCTAGTATGTTAAATTGGTGTCAGAGAACCAATGTTGAATATTGTACGTAGTAAAATGTTGAATTTCAGGAGACTTTTTTTCAGGTAGGGAGAAACGTAGGCTATATTGTGTTAGTAGGCATTCATCTGAGCTGGACAAAACGGTGCAATAATCGCATGCGACAAACGGACACATGAAATGGCAGCCTAGATAATTTTTTATATTATGAAATTTTGGGTGACAATAATATATCTATACACTTTTAAAACTTTTTAAATTCTTGTAAATATTATCAATTTTGAGAGTGAAACCATCAACACCTAGTTGTATGGTAGACCTGGGCTATATGGTCAATTGGTTAGAGAACCACTGTTTAATATTACAAAAATGTTGAAATTTGGTAGGCCTAGATAATTATTTCCAAGTAGGCCTAGGGATAAACGTAGGCTAAATTGACTTATATTTTAATTTCTATCAAATACTTGACTTTAGGATTTATCAGTCTAGATGGCTAAATTATATAAATATTTTCAAGATTCTGGACGAAGGTCATTTGTTTGGAAAACTCGAGTAAATAAATGAGTTAACTGGTGATAATTTGTAATTAAAAACAAGACAATAAAAGAGATCCGAAACGGACCTGTCAACATATATAGGCCTATATATGCCCCACTAAAATAAGTGTAGTTTGTATGCAAATTATAAATCTGCATTTAAATTAGTGAATCATCTGTTAGTATTACCAGCATTATTCTAACCAGGGTTTCCGCAGTTTTTTTTTTTTTTTTGGGGGGGGGACTTCTTGGAGGGAGGGGGGGGGGTGGAAAATGACGCCAACTAGGGGATCTAGAGGCATGCCTCCTCCAACACCAGGAAATTTTTTAATGCATTTTGAGGACATTTATGACAATGTATCGTCATATGAAAAAATGAACGAATTTAACAGGTCCCACTCGGGCAGGTCCACAATGTTATCTTTTAAATAAAATAACGAAATCTGACTAGCTGAAAAGATAAAAAAAAGCATCAAGAGACTGAATCTTCAGAGTTTAATGAATGATGAAGCTCTTCCCTGATGAAGATAGATAGCAAATGTGTTATTTCATAATCGAAAATATTTTATTTTTTTGTTAAATTTCATACTTAATTTTAAAATATGTTTAAACTATAAAATTGGGAAATTAAAGTTCGTCAATTGTTGCACATAAATATTCAGATGAATATTTCCCAAACTATCATTTTGCTGGTCCATACTACACCGAGCACTGTGTAGCCTACGTTGTCCCCAAACTAGACACCGGAAACAGGTGTGCGTCCCAAACTGCCGACAACTCACCAAACAGGTGTCCATCTGCACCCACTCCCCCCCTCTATGTCAGAGATGTTGGATGTTCTGCAGAAAGAAAACGAGGCTGTCGGCACGAATTGGGACAACATTATGTATGCCATCACACAGTTACTTGACCTTTACAACGCCGAAATATGTTTGTTTAAACCATGGAAACCAAAGGGTTTTTGTCAATTTGAAATCATCATGTCTTAGTTAACTCTTTCAATCCGCTTCATTTGAATACATGTAGGCCCTATATATAAGTCTACGGCCATCAGGGTTGGGGTCGATTACAATTGATGATTACGATTACGATTATGATTACATGTCATTTGTATTTATCGATTACGATTATGATTACGATTATTCGTCATTATAATTATCGATTACGCTTATGATTATGATTACATGTCATTAAAAATTATCGATTACGATTATGATTACACTCTATTTTTTCGATTACGATTATGATTATGATTACAATAATCATATTTCGTGATTACAGTCACGATTACGGGTGATTAAAATTATCTTAGAAATTCTTATTAATAATAATGACATACTATAACAAACTATAAATAACAACAACTGCAATTGAAATATACTTTGTTTTATTTATTCATATTGTGTTCAAAAATGTCAGTTCAAGAGACATAAACTATAAGCAAAATTAGGTTTGTATACATATATGCATATATACAAATTGCACATTCACATTGTCTTAGGCATATTGTCTTGGACATAATTGTCTTTGCCTTTGCATATTGTCTTTGGTATATTTAGTTAATGTGTGAATTGCAGCGTAAAAACATTAATTCGTCGAATCGTGCGTCTGATAGCCGGCTTCTGTCCGCTCTAAATACTTTACGTCGTTAAAAATTGTGTAGGGTGGATAACGCTAAAAGCAGCTGTAATCAGTCGCGCCTGATTGCTATGCCAGCAGTCGACCATGGCGAGGAGCGTCCATCCTATTATATAATATCTATAGGCCTACCATCTTGAAAACACGAGATGCTGATCTAATATTGCTAAACCAATATTGGCACATTGTTGGGCCATCAGCTGCGACGCTGGCCCAACAATAGGCCAATATAGCCGTGTTTGCTGGGCACCCTTGTTTTCTAGGTCGTGCAACACGTTATGTACAGTTTTGAAGGCGAATTAAACATATGCAATTGTACTCCCCCTATGTTAGCATTTAGATATAGTATTAATAGCTATCTTCCAATATAAATTGTGATAATATATAGATATTTCACTGCTAGGCATCAAGTGAAGCTTATCGCAAAATATACCTATAGGTTTAGTTGAAACCGCATTGTAGCGGTAGCCATACTTTTAATCTTTAAAATAAAAAAAACCTACCCAGAAATAAATATTAGTATTGCTCCAGATAGTTAATTGTCTGAGAACGACAAAACAATAAAGTATTCACTTAAATATAAAAACTCTGGTAATCTCTGGTAAAGGGTTAATCCAGGTGACCACGAGACGATGTCAATTGTAATTAACCATTTACACTCTGTAGATGTCTGCTTACAGCAATGCTACAACTTATTATTTTATTATATATTTTTATTTCACTAATATCAAGAATACATTAATGTATTCTTGCTAATATGGTTGACGGGTTTCGCAGAGGTCGTATCGACCTGTTCCCGTCAACCAAAGTTAATATTATTAATAATAACCGAAGATAATAATGACTTGTACCATTTTGTACATTTTATCCGGATGTTGGGATGCAATGGGTGCTAGGTTTATATTCATGCACGATTAGCATCAATTGTCTACGGTACCTTTAGTCAACTATAGGTGCGAAGGCTTGGGGGGAGGAGGGGGGGGGGGGTATAGCATGGCTGGAGACCCCCACTGAAATAAAAAATAACTGAGTGGCGAGGGCCACCTACAAGTGCATGTTATGTAGTTTTTATGTACAGTAAAAATGAAGAACAACGGAGACGCATCAAACGTGAGATGTCGATCCGAATTAAGCTGGTCCAATGCTGGTCCAGCATCTACGGCGTTGTACCCACATCGAACCAACACAAGCTATATGGCTATATCTATCTATACATACATACATACATACATACATACATACATACATACATACATGTACTCATACATATACATAAGAAGGTCTACGGTGCATACATTGCCGAGAGATCCAAATAGAAGGGTGCAATATAGGGGAAAAGTTTAAGAGCTGCTGTCCAAGTGCACCATGCATTAAGGTCTATTCATGGTGAATCCTATTCATTGCCGTGCATATTCTGGCGATAAAATTATACACAGTGCAATAAAGTGCCGAATTAACAATATAGGGCCTATATCCATATTTGAATTGTTTTTCTCTACAAAAAAATATTATAGGCCCTAAGCGAAATTGATCAAACTGTTCTAAATAGTTTTAAAAAAATAATTTAAAAAATCGCTTCAAGTGATATATTATTTATTGTGATATATATTCGAAAAATCGTGATTACGGTTTAATATAATCATGATTACAGTGCTTTTAGAATATCGATTACGATTATGATTATGATTACAGGCCATAATTTTTTCTCGATTACGATTATAATCATGATTACAGGATTTCAAAAAATATGATTACGATTATGATTATGATTACAATGTAATCGATTAAAAATCGTAATCGACGATTATGATTATAATCGACCCCAACCCTGACGGCCATAATAAATTATGTGTTAAATATTATCTAATCCTTTCAGGGCGGGGATCGTCTTTAGACGTCAGAATCTGACGTCTATAGGCGTCTGATGTCTAAAGACAGTCCCCCGCTGAAAACCAAATTATGGGGTGAAGGCTCTGACAAAAAAAGTCTTCAGGAAACCTTGATTGTAGCAATATGTACCTTGCTGACTGAGTTATCCGGAGAACGGCATTACAGCACTTTGTGTACATGAGATGGGTATCGCCTATTATTTGAATGTAATAATTTTGCTGAGCTAAGAAATCAATATAAATACTTTATTATAATAAATCTAAGTGTGTATGATTTTGAAACATAGATTTATGTCTAATAGAAAACATTATGACCAAGTCTATTATATTTCTTAATACGCATTTACCATGTTTACAGACATTGTCTAATTCACGTATATTTTTTATATGATCTGTCTTTTTATCTACATTTATTATATTTTCGCTGCTCTCTTACTGCACAATTTATCGTGACTGACTGATTCATTAATAACTTTGATTCCTAATATATTGTGTGATGGTATTCCATGCAATATTTTGCTATGAGTAATCCGGCACGAATACAATAGAAATACTCCATACAAATGATCTACCGGGCTACAACAAGTGAACAACGATAAATGAAATGAATCGGGCTTTATGCCTCTTTTGTGCTCATACAAGCTAAATTGGGCCAGCAGAGCTGAGGATGGTGAGATGAGTGAGATAACACCGCCCTTCAGACACAGGATTCAAAATTCAAACCCTGGAGGTCTGAGGTCGAGCACGCTACCTCTCGGTCACGGAGGCTCCCCACAGTAGTGAGTTTTACGAGTGGGTGGGGAAGAAACATTTCTGTTTCTTTCAAACCGCCGGGACCGGGAAACAAACCCCGAACTCTAGCGTGAAAGGCCCCCGCCCATGTGAACAATCGTGATGTAGACCAATTGAAGCCAGTGATTTCATTCTTCAGACATATAATCACACGTATGCATCTTACAATTTTATATTCCTACATTGTTATCGCTAAAACTACATTGAAAACTATTATCAAAAAAAAATAGTAGGGTCGTACGTTCGTCATGAACTGTTAAGTCACCACATTAATGTCCTGTCGACTATCGGCTTAACTTTAAATCGTTTCAGAACACATCCCAAGCATGTATTACAATGAATCGATCGCCATCACATAAAATAAATAAAAAGACGAACGATTCATTTTACACAAGCCCTGTAGTGTAGACAATTAGCCTAGAGAAGAAGTTTAAACACGACCTGTAGGCTACTTGGTTGTCGCAATAGTAATGGTACAGTAATGTTTGACATAATAAGGGCTATCCCAGCAGACACAATACGTTGACTCAATGTTGGTCTAACGTTGGTCCACCGCTTACGACGCAGTGTAAATGAACAATATCTAGTAAGGTTATACTACCGATCGTGATGACCATATGAATATGGTAATACAATAAACACACCATTGTAGGTTCAGTACATTATTATGTTTGCAAATCAGTTCAATTAGATTTTTTTGATAGTTTCAAATAAAGAAATAACTACGTCAGGCCCACAGTGCTTCAAAGAGAAATATGCCGTCACATTGGTATGTGGTATGTCTCTTCCGATTTGTAGAGGAGCAGATACATCTCTTTAACCCTTTAACCGCCGGTGTCGCATATATCCGGGTTTTCATTTTTTTATTAGCACATTAAGTATCACCTCTTACACATGTTGAAGATACATTGTGACATCAATCAGCAATATTTGAAAAAAGTTGACCTCCATTTTGTCAAATCTGAACAATTTTCACTCACTTGAAGTTGTGGATCGCGTCAGCGAGACACAACTTCAAGTGGGTGAAAATTCAGATTGAATAATTTGGCGGTTAAAGGGTTAGTTATTTAAACACTAATAGGTGATATTGCGAAACAATTTCAGAATTAGATTATAGGAGAAAAACAGTTAATAATAGGCCTACGTCATTCTTTAATAGCGATTTTAGAAGGCTGTTTCGCAAAACGTCCAGTATATCCTCCATCAATACGGAGACGCTCGTGGGTGTTGTCATTTTGCGAGTGAAGCATTTTCTTACGATGGCGTGATTTATCGAACTCTCTGAAATCCGCTTCTTCTGCCAGTAATCTCTGTAGTGTGAAAGTGTCGTCTTCCAGTTGAGTTGAACTTCTGCGTCGACTTCTCTGTAGCTCTGTCCAATCGCTCTCGTTTGTGGACAGCTCGTCAAATATTTCTGATCTGCCTTGGTCTTGCTTTGGTTTGTCTATTTTCACGGCAAGCCGTTTTCGTGTGAAGCGTGGTACACTATTTGCTGATTGGTGGAGAGTGGCTTGCCAGTGGCAGTTTCTGCTGCAAGACTTGTAATTAGGCATTTCATCCAAAATACGACGAATCTCGCCGACAGAACGATGGTGATATTTTCCATTCACTTCTTCCGGTGACCTGCGCATGCGGCGGACGGAACCAATAGCTTCCGGTGATCCTACCCATGGGTCCTCTAATGAATTGTCTCTAAGTTTTCGGTCGAGAGTTTGTTTCAAGAGCCTTTTAATCTGATTTGCCTCATCAATTGGCATACTGGGAAGTCTCTGGTTTGGATTCTGAGCGACAGATATCTGATGTGTATTTCTAGGTTTAGACTCACCGAATATACTGTTGCTGTTGTCACCATTTGGAATACTGAAGCTAACACTCTGACGACGTCGATGACTAGTACTGATGGATGATGCTTTTCCACGACTGGCTGTGGGTCCGCTGCTGTCATCGTGTCTCTTTAATATAAAAGGTGGAGCTTTCTGAGTTGAAAGCCTTTGATTTTTGCCAAAGCAAGCTTCCAATTCTTTGATTGTGAAGTTACTTGTCAGTTGATTTCGCGGGTTAGAAAATCCTCCGGTGCCTTTGGTGTTGCTCAGTTTCCACGCTTTCAGTGCCCGATAGGCAAATGGCATTTGATGTCTATTTTGTATTTTTTTCTCCGTACCGGTCCTTCTATTCTCAAAACTATCAGCCAGACCACCAAAATATGGGAGCTGATTGTATTCTGCCAATCCACGAGACTGTTGGTCCATTTTATGGGATAATATCTCTATCTTTGATTTGTAGACTCGAACTTTTTGCTCATGTAATAGGTTGAATCGTATCTTCTCCGTGTGTCGTTGTTTCACGCCAAGATCCTCTAACGATTGCCGTAGCTTTATTTCCTCCAGTAAGTTTTTACTGTTTGCTTTTGCCACGACCCGGAATAGACTTACTGATCCTGCATCTCCCTCGTCTTCTTGCAACATGATTCGGCCTACTTCTTGAAACGTTAGACGACACTAAATGACGAGGAACAGGGATGCACATTAGAAAGCCTTCACACGAGCAATCAGCCAGGAGTATATATAGTTAATATCTCGCTTTTCTAAATCCAAATGTACGAGTGTGAGAAATGTAGACCTATTAACCAGGGTGGGTTTATATGGAGTGGTTTCTGTTTACCGTACACATGGTATCAGGCTATTGGGCGGGCAATCTTTACAGCCTTGGCGGCCAAGTCACAGAATGTGTCCTATCGCTGATGGCGTCAGGTTGGGATCATATGGCTTGTCTTGTCAGCGTGGATATATATGACATATAGTCACTGCTTTAGTTTGCTCTAAAGAGTACCATATCCACGTTTGCGTCAGTCTTGTGAATAAAAATAAATTAGAGTGAGTAACGTTACATAAAAATAACAGTTTTTACACATCACTTTGACAGAAAATACACATTATTTTATTTTATCAGATGGTAATTCGTTGTTACTACAAACAACTAATTGAATAACCTGTTTATGAGAGTATTATTCCTGATATAATGTTCCCTTCAATCTAGAAAATAAATCAAATGATTTTATATATGATTTTTGGTTAATTGTACAGGGCTACATTGTTAATCTATCAATACTATTCTTCGTCAGACATTCACAGCAAACACGAGACGTTGAACAAATGCTGGCATTATGTTGGTCCACCATCTTCAACGTTGCCCCAACATTAAACCAACATTGACTCAACGTCCCGTGTTTGCTGGGATTTGACACCTTGACCAGGATTATCTGGTCGATCTTCTACTTATAATAAGATATCAATACAATAATACCTGTAATAAAACAACAATTAAAACAGTTTTAATAACCCTTTGTCTGCTGATCACGACTATAGTCATTTGTGACGCGTTTATTAGGCAACTGAAATCATTGTTATTGGGAATGAAATGAGTGTTTAAAGATAAATAATTGCAAATGTCAAATTAAGCAAATATTAATAATTTTCAGCCACGTGAAGTCGTGGATCGCGATAGCGATACACAACTTCACGTGGCTGAAAATTGAAATGATTTATTTCAGAAGGATAAGAGTTAAAGGGGTTACATCCTTCCGATAAGCTGACCACAAGAAGTAGAATTATTGTCATGACTTCTTAGACTATAAGGGTGTGGTACGCCATCATATATCAATTATTCCTGTTTAGCTGACGCCGTGATCAATTGTGGGCTGGGGTTACGTGTTACGTGGCTACTGGATTCGAATCCCGGTCTTACCTGATATGTTGGTCATCGTGATGTGCACATAACAGTGTTCCACAGCAATTCAAGGTTATTAAGTGTGCAATTGCACAAT
Source organism: Flabesymbios commensalis (assembly GCA_964017125.1). Lineage (NCBI taxonomy): Eukaryota > Metazoa > Annelida > Polychaeta > Terebellida > Flabelligeridae > Flabesymbios > Flabesymbios commensalis. Next base: position 65,161,645 of record OZ024906.1, on the reverse strand, counting down.
GCAATTGCACAATAAAAACATTAGTATTTCAAAAGGAGTAGCGCATAATCCGACACTGGGCTTCCTTCTGTCGCGATATTGCCATGCAATGCAAAAAGCGACGTAAAGCAATATTTACTCACTCACTCACTCACTCACTCACTCACTCACTCACTCACTCACTCACTCACTCACTCACTCACTCACTCACTCACTTACTCACTCACTCACTCACTCACTCACTCACTCACCCACCCACCCGGTTGATATTATCCTTTTAGAAAAATCCAACAATGAAACAGAAAAATGGAAAAAAATCACCACATTGTGGACTGTATGAAATGATACACTTTTATTAGTTCAGAATCATACAAATTATATATATATTTTGAGACACTTCGTGATATACACCATCATAGTCATCATGTACTGGTACTACATGCATGCAAATTACTCTCACTTTTTTCTCACAACATAAGCACAATGTCATTATATTCATTAATATTTGCGTGACATCGAGAGTACGCAATTTTCAGGTTACAAGAATAGTTAAAGTTCCACGTGATTCAGCAAATCTTCTGGCATCTCGTATTTTCTGTCCAGGAGGTTTGTTCCACAGTCGCTAATAAGGATTCTTTTAGCTGGGGTGGCCGTATTCGGATCACTCTCTAATTCACCAAGTGTACGCACTACATCCATGCCTTCTGTCACCTTGGCGAACACCACGTGTTTACCGTCCAGCCAACGGGACCTGTTCAGCAGAATGTAGAACTGAGAGTTGTTAGTGTCTTTACCGTGGTTCGCCATGGCCACCCAGCCAGCAGAACGATGACTCAGCAGAAAGTCCTCATCATTAAAACGCTCACCATAGATGCTTTTTCCACCGGTACCGTCACCTTCTGTGATGTCTCCCATCTGTACCACAAAGTCTGGTACAATCCTGTGGATCAGGGAGTTCTTGTAAGCCAGCGTCTCGTTGCCTCTTGTGTAACCCCGGGTGATTGCCAGGAAGTTCATCACAGTCATGGGGGCAGCTTCACCAAATAAGGCCATCACAAAACGCCCGTTATAATGTTCACTTCCATCTTCATTCTCCACCACCACATCAAACCAAGCCTCGTCTGTTACAGTGTGCTTTCCAGCATTTGACAGCCCTATGTAGCCAACTACAGCCAACAGCAGAAGTATCACCTTCATAATTATGATCTGGTTTATAACTGATAAATAACTTCTGATTTGTCTTCTACACTGATATGTTACAGGGTGTGATTGATGATATACAGACAAATGGCTGTTTCTTTTATAGAGCTCAATTGACACGCTCACAGATTCCGTCAATCCAGACGACCAATAATACCCGTTGCATCTGGTGTCGCCATGACGTGTCCAAGATGACCCGTCAACGGTGGAAGTGTTTGCTACTTGGTTTCAACCCTTAACCCTTTGAACCCCCACGATGCATTCAAGCATCATTTTGCATCTCTGAAGAATGACGCAGTTTCCTTAAAACCAATGGGTTTTAGAACGAAAATGTTCATGGAACAGTTAAATAATAACAATATATTTTTGCATTTGCCTACCACTTCAAGTCATCTTCATTCACTACAAGTCGAGAATTGCGATAGCAATCCGCGGCTTGTAGTGGATGAAGATGGCAATGGTGAATTAGGGATTGAAAGGCTATATTAACGACTCATTTTTAATCCATTTTATTAGCCGATCAAATCACTGTTATTGAGAAAGAAATGTGTGTTTAAACATCAAGATTTGCAAATGTTTGGTCTCATATTAAACAAATAATTTTCACCCACTTGAAGTTGTGGGTCGCGGTAGCGAGACACAAATTCAAGTGGGAGAAAATTTAAATTTTGTAATTTACCGTTTTAGGGTTAATATTATGAGCGTGACACGTGCTGGATCATCTCATTGTCTCTGGCGGTTAAAGTGACATGTGGGCCGGCCCTACTCAGCCCATGATCCGCGTTTTCGCAGTTAATTAGCCTATTGTCAGAATGGAGTGGTCACTTCGTCAGGTGAGGTGGACATCTTACCAACGCGTTCAAGTGCGGCAAGCTGCCGCCTGAGTAGATTTAAGAACCCAAAGAAATGGTCATACGTGTCGTACCTCACTGTGCACGTCAGGCCATGAAAATAATATCATATAGCTGCACACATAACACATACTTTAAGTTTGCCTTGAAGTATTTGATGTCAATATGTTTCTTTTTTGTGAATTCTACTCCATTGCAAATATTTTATATAACTTCAATTATATTTTTGTCATATTTAGATGTTTTTTTCGATCAATCATTGATGCTTGAAAAGCAACGAGAATTTTCTTCTCGTTTTCTTAAAAGGTTAAATTATGGAAAATTGTGTTATACTTTTGCGTCTTTTCTTCTGGAATATCCGAGCTCATAGTTACTGTGCTTGCATGGTCACATGGTTCGGAGCTACCATTTTCGCAGATTGTCACATTGATTGTACTTGCATGATATAATTTTAAAAAAAATACCATATAATTTTTAACATTGTCTTAATACATACTTCAGTTACTGTAGCATAATTATGCACTTGTATATATTTTAGGTTTCTACGCTTTCCGGAGTGTCTTTTTTGCTACTATATATAAAACTAGCATGTTATACATAATAGTTATTTTATCTCTGGTTTTGGTGCGGGAAACAATATGATAGACCCCTATGTTATCTTGGCAATGCCTTTTTATTTTATTTTAAGTAGTAATTTGTCATTTGTATTATCGAAATATCCAGTGTTTATTATGGCAAAGCCACTTAACATGATTTTAGATATGTATGTCATACCATGTATATTGCCACATTATTTTTTAACAAGTTAACAATTGTGTATATACATGTACATATTTCGCTCTCATTCCTATGACAAATAAGTCTGTAATGACTTCCTTTCTGTCAATAAAATATCTGTCTGTCTGTCTGTATGGTTACCGAATTATTAGTTGCTACAATGTTTGATCACAGCAACGCGGAATGAGACACGGCCGCGTTAATAATGTTGTAAAAATACCAAACAATAGTTTTTGCATTTATAGGTCTATTAATTCG
>OZ024906.1:65123580-65153580 GCA_964017125.1 Flabesymbios commensalis | reverse complement strand
CCCAGATTCCCATGTCATCTGCGAACTGGGAAAGCTTGACATTGAGTGAACTCATGTCTGGGATATCATTCACATAGATAATGAAAAGGAGAGGGCTTAGGACCGAGCCCTGAGGTGTGCCCGCATTGAGGGTCACCTCCTCTGAGCAGTTGTTACAGCAATTGACTTTGATCGTTCTGTCACTTAGGAAAGATGATATCAACCTGACCATCTTCCTAGGTAAGCTGCCGTTCATCAGCTTGTATCTTAGTCCGTCATGCCACACCGAGTCAAATGCTTTCGCAACATCGATAAAGATTGCTCCACCTTTCCATTTCTTAGTGAATCCCAGTTGAGTTTCCTCTACCAGTCTGAACACATGTTCCATGGCGCTGCGCTTGCTCCTGAAGCCATTCTGCCATTTGTTAAAGAACTTTTCTTTCTCAAGAAAGTTCCTTATTCTACCAGCTAGCGTTTTTTCAAAGAGTTTGCCCATACAGCTCAGCAGGCTGATAGGTCTATAGTTCCCCGGCATTTTTCCGTCTTTGTCTGGCTTAGGTATCATGATACCTTCAGCCTTTTTCCATAGCTTAGGATAGTATCCTGTAGCCATACAAGCATTACAGATTTGGGCCAGGGCCTCATAAACCTTGTCAGTTGCTTGCTTAAGTACACCGTATCTGATACCGTCCAGACCAGGCGCAGAGCTAGATTTGCACTTTTTCAGATAAGCCTTGATTTCCCCTGTTGTTATTGGGGTTAGTGTCTCGTGATCATCGTCCTCTTCGGGGACGTGGCTTACTAGTGGCTTGAAAAGCATTTCGTGCTCTTTATTAGTGCTTTCTACCTCCACTTTGAACTCATCGTCAAAGATGGTCCCCTGGTGGACATTGTGTACTTTTTCAAGCGAGGCTGCGAACGTGTCAGCTCTCTCTTTGTCATTTTCAGTGTGAGTACCATCACTTCTCATGAGGGGAGTTTTTCTCGTTCCTCTAGATTTTGCCCCTGTTAGCCGGAAGAACGAGTTCCAGAACTCGGTTCCATCCCTGGCTCCGTCAAGTTTATCAATCTGTTCTTGCCAAGCCCTTTCCTTGTCCGTTTTGATAGATTCCTTGACCTCGTTGGTCAGGCTCTTGTACATAGTCATGTACTCGGGCTCGTCACTGAATCTCATAGCTAGCCTTCTAGCTTTTCTTTTTTCTCTGATCAACTTAGACGTTTTTTCAGAGATAAAGAAATCCTGTGTTTTTTGTTTCACAGATTGACAACTTTTGTCTAGGGCACAAATCATAGAGGTTTCAAGCAGTTCAACAACTTTTTCTATTTCCTCGGGTGTGGTGAGGTCACCCATCTCAATTGACTTTAGTTCCTTGCGGAATTTCTGCCAATTTGCCTTGTCAAGCCTGTGAACTGCTTTTGTTAGAGCTTTCTCCACCTCATGAGAATTCAATCTAATATGCACTGGAAGATGGTCACTCCCTACATCGCCTTTGACTGTGCATTCAGCGACTTTAGGGCCCATCTTCCTGGAAGCAAGGGCAAGATCAAGGATGCTTTCCACACTGTTGCCAGCATAGTTCCGACAGAATGTCACAGACTCATCATTGAGTATTGTGAGGTCCAGCTCCTCAGTAATGTTAAAAAGAGCGTCACCAGCGCTGTCACTCTTGTCGTTGCCAAAATAAGCATGTTTTGAGTTGAAATCGCCTGTGATAATGCAATGTTCGTATTTATCAGTCAGGTGTTTCAGTGTCTCTAACTCGACTATTTTGCCTGGAGGATTATAGACAGTTGCCAGTGCTATTTCCTTGTCCCTTTGTTTGAATGTTATAGCCACTGTTTCTGCATTGATATCATCAGTATACACAATGCTATAGGCAATTTCCTTTTTGATTAGTATTGCCACGCCTCCACCTGCGGCGCTTCTGTCTTTCCTCACAGACTCATAGCCTGGTATTGACACTTTATGCTTTGGCAAGACTTTGGTCTCATTGAGAGTGACAAAATCTGGTTTGTGCTCTTTCAGATGTTCAATGAGCTCAGTTTTCCTGGCTCTTAGACCATTCACGTTAATATGTGTGATCAATAGACTGAATGTGAATCAGATTGATCCTAATGGATTGGTTGTCCAGAGGGAGTGGTGGTTTACCAATTTAGGCAAAGGCCTTTTCCATCAGGGTTTGGCTACTGATTTTCACATTGAACGCTTTGCTGAAGGATTCAGCTACATCTTCAGAGATGTTGGATTCTGTGCGTTCATGCATGTCTCTATTGAGCACTAACGCTATCGCTTTAGCTATGGCTATAGCTAGTCTAAGCGGCTCCCTGGGCATGGAGCTGGTCTTTTTTGGCTGTGTTTGAGTTTTAGGCAGCCTTTTCGTCTTTTCGGGGCACCCTCTGTATGAAGATGGGTGGTCCCCGTGGCAGTTGACGCATGCCGGCTTGTCTGATTGGCAGTCCTTTTTAACGTGGCTGCCACCACATTTTCTGCACCTCAGGTCATTTTCACATTGGCCTGAGGTATGGCCGAATTCGAGGCACCTGTAACATTGTTTGACCTTGGTGGTCTTGTTCACATAGGGAACTACCTTGTAGTCCTCCCCTTTGATGGTGACCGTCTGACCTATAGCCTCGAGCGTAGCCTTATTCTCACAGGTGAGCTTCACGTTATGTGAGGGCATGTTGTTATGCCTTGCTGAAATCAGTCTTTTCACCTGTACTGATTTGTTTTTTAGCTCTTTGGCTATGTCTGTGTCTGATATCTCTGGGGATATCTTATTTATGACCATCACAAAATCTGAAGTGGGCCTTTTCCGTGCCTCTCGGAAAGTGGCATTGCCCAGCTTCAGTTTTAGCAGGCGGCTGCGGCTCTGCTCATCAGCGGGGAAGAGAAGTGGTAGCTTCCCGGCCGTGCTGCTGCGGCCTTTGTAACACCGGCAGCAGACCTGTGTAATTAACAGTCACGTCAAATAACAATATGCACTCCTGTACAAAGCCAAAAGGCAGTAGGCCTATCTGCTTACTTGTAACGTAAATAGATACTACCTTTTGGCTTGGCAGTATTTGCCTACAAGTGCAAACAGGTTGACATTGGGGACTGACTATTGCATAACATTCACATCACCCTTTGTTTCTTCAAAAAATTAAATACACCCAGCTTTGAAAGCGCTCTATACAGGTATTGAAATTGTGCTGTTTAAATTTAGGTCACTTATTTTTATTTACTGATATAGATCTGCTAATTTGCGAGAAGTTTTAATTTTCGCGAGGAGAACAAATTAGAGAATTTAGGAATCTTTAAGAAAATGATTAATATAATAGCGCTACCTAAAATAGTCGAAATTGCCCACAGTGAGTTTTAACTACAGTCTCTATGAAGACTCAACAACAATGTATATCTTATAATTTAACTGATAGTGCATGAGCCTGAATAAAAATAACTGGAGAATAAAGTACATAATCAATTTGTATATTAATTGATCATATCAGTCAGTGATCGGAACGGTTTTGCTAGTTAGCCTACTACCCTAATGTGTTTGTATAACAATACCAGCTTGAGAGTCCATTGCCCCCGCTCAACTAGCACTGGATATTACCCCAACGCTGACTCAACGTTGGCCTGGCATCACCGGCGCTGACCCAACATTAAGCCAACGTTTGTGCAAAAGCCCGTTGGGAAGGTCGTCACGAGTCGTGGATAGTTATTTCCGTAATTGGTATTACGCGAGGGTGAAGTGGGCTACGCCTATACTTGTGATATCTAAACGATGTTTTAGTTTTCACGGCTCAGTAAGTTACTCAGCCGTGAAAGCTAAAACACTAAGCGCCATTGTTAAAAAGTTACATTCCACAACTCAGTGACTACATCTGTTAGGCCTAAATACGGCAGAGTTTTTGTTTTAATATTAAAAATTGCAGACTTCACGAAAAGTACCAAAATCAGAAATTCATGAATATTTAAATCCCGAAGAAAATTACCATATATATATATACATGTATCTGTGTAGGCTATAATTATTAATGGTTGGAACCCTGTCAGATTTTTTTCTGGATCCGCCCCTGATTAGGCTATGTATTATCTATAGTAGCTATTTTATCTCTGGTTTTGGTGTGAGATACAGAATGATAGACCACTATCTTCATATATTGACGATGTCATTTAATTTTATTTCATCTAGTTATCATTTACATTTTCAAAATATCCAGGTTTTTTTTACATTGACAATGCCACGATTTGTATTCTGAATGCGAGACCATGTAAATTTCCATGCGATTTTACCAAAATAATCATCGTGTATATAGGCCTACATGCACATACATTTCTATCATTTCTATGACAAATAAGTCTGTAATGACTTTTTATTTATGTCAATAAAATAAGTCTGTCTGTCTGGGGTGGACTGATAAATTATGGGGAAATTAATCATCAGCCCTATTGTACGCCTACAAATTATTAGACAACATGTTATAGCTATATGTAAACATAGCATTCTCCATCGTTACAGTATGTTCGAATATATCCCAGGAAAGTATCTGTGGGTCAATCAACCGAGCCCACACGAGAGCAACTTGTTCAAATATTTCATAAATTTAAGTATATGTGATCAATTAGATGTTTTTGCCAGATAATCCAATGGCTGAGGGGGGTCCTGTGTGCATTTTTAGGTTCCCTAAGTTTCTATTAAATTTTGTTTAGAGGACCACCCCAGGAGTAAAAAAACTTGGGTAGACATGCTGGATCATGGTAGCAACTCAGGAAAACGATTTTCAAAATGGCCGCCGGAAGCCATTCTGAAAAACCTATATGTCAATATGTTTTGCACCAGTTGGCCAATTTTGATGATCAAAATGTCCAGTAGGGAGGTTTGCAGGGTGCTGAATCGATTGGAAAGGGTTATATTATGACCTGAAGTAAGGATCGTGTGAAATTCAAAATGGCCGCCATTTTTACTTGAGCAAATTATATTTTTATTCATGCTTATTTATAATTGACACAGGTAGTCCATGGGTCAGAATTGGTCACCGTGCCCCCCCCTCCACTCTCCATTTTGATCAGGAGCATCCTGGAGATGTTGTTAGCGATGTTACGAGGATTAACTTTGAGGCGCGATATGGGTTTAGGCCATTTTTTTTAAATGGACGCCATGAAAATTTGGGCAATATTTCCACTTCTAAATGACATAGAATCATATTTTTGGTGTCTACACCTATGTTTTCAGGGTAAAAAAATCGAATGAAAACACTTAGAAAAATATTGGGTCATTCCTATATGGCGAATTCGAAAAAAATCAAGATCGCAACTGGTGAAAATCATTTTATGACAAAATCTGAATGTTTATATTGCAAACAAAATTTGTTGACATGTTAAAATGTTAAAGTAAAGAAGACAAGTATGGTTATAATGGATGGCTTTGTGTCTCTCGTGATCTTGCAGGCCTATATTGTGCAGTTATCGTCCAGAATTACGTAACATTGATATCCTAAGTTGCATTTCAACCAATATATCGAGTTCTAATTGACATAGAATCACAATTCTGGTGTCTACACCTATGTCTTATGAGGTCAACGAATCGCGTGAAATCAGTTAAAACATACTGGAGCCATAACATAAGGCAAATTTGAAATATTGGGGAATTTATGTATGGCAAACTCGAAAATAGCTCACATAACTATATTTCGTTTTGACAAAATGACGATGTCTATACATTGTTTATTGAAAACCAAATTATTTTGCTGACAGTGTATAAAAAAATATTATAGGACTGAAGACATGCATGGTTATTGAATATTCCTTTTTGTTTCCCAGCTTGTACATTGCGTGCAGTTACCAGCCTAAAATCCAGAAATGAGTATTGATATCCTGGGCCTCGAGTTGCAATTGGAATAGGATATCACAAGTCTGGTGTCTACACCTATGTTTTCTGTGTTAATGATTCGAATGAAAAAAAAACATACTGGAACATTATTATGGCGGATTTAAATTAAATTCAAGATGACCACCGACGAAATGTTCTTTGTTATTGTATTGAAGACATCCACATGGTTAGAAATCATTCCTTCGTGTATTTGAACATGTATATTATGTTACTCCCTTACCAACCTGTCAAAAAATTTAGGTTGTGATACCCAATGTTGATAATCTAATGGGGGCATTACCTCGAGTTTTAATTGACATATAGAGTCATATTTCAGCTGACCACGTTACACCTTAGTATCCGGGTCACCGGGAAAATTAAACCACTAATTTACATACTGGGATTATACATAAAGGGGCTCAACTACAACAAATGTGGAGCAAACTCTCTGATGGACTAGATGGTGTAGATGACCATACGCAAATTGCCAGCCGTGCTGGAGAAGAAACGCGAAAAACAACACGAATCAATATAAAAAACCGTATTTATTGTAATTAACGCCGGGGGGGGGGGGGGCAACAATTGGATTAGCTCCTGAGAAAACATGGGGATGAGCCCTTATTAGAGTAGTGTTTCAAATAGTCCTATAGTGCACACGATCGCAGGTTTTATTTAAAACAAAACAGGGATATATATGCACATCATATAACCATCCGATATTTAGCACATTACATGTGTAGCAGAGCAGAAGCGCATAGTGCAGCAGTGAGCTCAAATCCTCATCTGTGAATAATGCACTTCTCTTTAATGATTCTGATGGCCCAACATCATATTTTCCGTCTGTGCTGGTGCAGCGTGTAAACACTTGCGATTGGAAAGTGTTTGTGAGTATTGTGCTTTGAATTCCTTCGCCAGCACACTCATACTTTTAAATTTACGTTATGTTGTCTGTTCTTGTGTGCTGAATATTATTATTGGTATACATTCAATATACAAAGGAATTATTTATTAGTAACTATTATGAATAATCAGATATCCATACTCTTTGTCTCGGGTAAATTTACAATAAATGATAACCTGCTTTTTTTGTCACAGAGTAAGTAGCTGCAAAATATTTTGTTTGATGTGTATCAACTCATAAAATATATCTTGTGAATATACACATATTCTATATAACCGAAAGACTCTGATCAGCTACATATATTTTGTAGTTGATGGTAGTCATATTGAACGTAAAAACAGGATTTCCATGGTGGGAGGGGTGAATTAGTATGAGTGCACTGGACAAAGACTTCGCAGCACAATACTCTACAGGACCCGCAGATTTCCATATGTTCACATACTGTGGCACCACCAGTGCATTGAAATGTCCGAACTGCTTCAGCACATTTATTGTGCTATTTATCAGATGGAAGAGTGTGTATATTTTTGTAATCATGCATGTATGTATTCATTCTTGCTGTAGTTAAATTAGACGCCCTTTCACCAAAGACTCCTTAGCTCACAGAGAGCTATGTTTGCCCCACCCCCATGTTGTAACATAGGATAACTAGAGACATGGATAATTTTGATTTCGAACATGCCTCGATATTTGCAACACCAATAATTTATTTGTACATTTGTTTGTTTTCACACAAATGGAATGATAATAGGCACATATTATACGATTTCCAATGTTAGCTATACATGCCAGTTTAAATACACGAAGTTATATTTTTTCTAACTATGCATGTCTTCAGTACCACAACGAATATTATATATCTATTTCCATAACAATGCTAATTAAAACAAATCCACATAGACATTGTGAATCAAAACTCATTGGTTGAAATCCATCGTGGATTCTTTCAAATGTACCTTTTATGGTATTGCTCTAGTAGCTTCAGAAAGCTCAATAGAATCTCAGAGACACAAAGCACAAATCTTTTATAACCACACCTGTCCTTATTACGATACCATTGATTTTTATATAGAATGTTAGCAAATATAATTTGATTTTCAATATAGACATCGTGATTTTGCCATAATTTTTTTTTGCTGGCAGCCATCTTGGATTTTTTCAAATTCGCAACATAGGAATGACCCAATCTTTCGATAAGTGGTTTCATTTGATTCTTTGACAATTAAAAACGTATGTGTAGACACCAAAATTATGATTCTATGTAAATTAGAACTGGAGATATTGTCCAAATTAGATTTTCGTTGCGGCATGCAATTTTGAAAAATGGCCGAAACCCATATCGCGCCCCAATTTGTGTCTGGTAACATCGTTAATATCATTCACAGGAGTCCCCTGTTAAAATGGTACCACTCGTGGAGAGTAGTTGGGGTGCACGAGGACCAATTCTGGCACATGGACTACCTGTGTCAATTATAGATCCAGATAAAAATAAAAATAGACTTTGATGAAGCAGAATGGCGGCCATTTTGAATTTTGCATGATCCTTATTTCAGGTTATTTCAAAACCCCTTCCAATCGATTCAGTATCCTAAAAAACCTCATACTGGATATTTTGATCATCCAAATTGCCCAACTGGTGCGATAGATATAGACATATGGGTTTTTCAAAATCGCTTCCGGCGGCCATTTTGAAAATGGTTTTCCTGAGTTGCTACCATGATCCAGCATGTCTACCCAAGTTTTTTTTACTCCTGGGGTGGTCCCCTAAACGAATTTTAATAGAAACTTAGGGGACCTAAAAATGCACACAGGACCCCCCTCAGCAAGAGGACTAAGACAAGAAGTCTTTGAATAATAGAATCTTTAAACACCAGTTCCAGCTTGTAAATCATCTCTTATCTTGATCGCTTTTATAACGAAAATGCTTGGCCTGATTTAAATGCCAAAGTAGAAGGTTAGATACATATAGTAATGTGTTCAGATGCATCCCTCGAGAAAGAAAATAAAAGGAATGTAACGCACCGTAGACGTTTAGTAATGTATTTAGATGAATCCGATGACGAAAATAAATAAAAGGGATGTAACACACCTTGAACTGTATACTTTTAGTATTGTGTTTAGATTAATCTGATGACGAAACAAAATAATAGGAATGTTACGCACCTTAGATTGCACACGTTTTGCAATGTATTTAGATTAATCCGATGACGAAACAAAATAAAATAAATGTAACGCACCTTGGACGGTATACGATTAGTAATGTGTTTAGATGAATCCGAGGTTGAAACAAAATAAAAGGAATGTAACGCACCTTAGATTGTACACGCTTTGTAATGTATTTAGATTAATTCGATGACGAAACAAAATAAAAGGAATGTAACGTATCTTAGACTGTATATACAATTTTATTAGTAATAATAATTATACAATTGGTTACATTTGAAAACTCTGTAACATACAATTATAGTTAAAGCACTGCTTTAACATCTTTATTTCGCAGCTGGGACATATAAAATTACGCACATTTATCTCGCAGCATTATGATCATTATTCATACACACTTATACTCATCATAGGCTACTACATAATTATTTATAATATCCACCACTTATTTATGTCCACTCTCTATCAATTCACATTGTTTTCATTAAGGATCACATTTGGTGAATGAATAGCTTAAACGTCTACATTATCCAGCATGTCTTGTGGCATCTCGTATTTTCTGTCCAGGAGGTTTGTTCCACAGTCGCTGATAAGGATTCTTTTAGCTGGAATGGACGTGTTCGGGTCACTCTCTAATTCACCAATTGTACGCACTACATCCATGCCTTCTGTCACCTTGGCGAACACTACGTGTTTACCGTCCAACCAACGAGATCTGTTCAGCAGAATGTAGAACTGAGAGTTGTTAGTGTCTTTACCGTGGTTCGCCATGGCCACCCAGCCAGCAGAACGATGACTCAGCAGAAAGTCCTCATCATTAAAACGCTCACCATAGATGCTCTTTCCACCGGTGCCGTCACCTTCTGTGATGTCTCCCATCTGTACCACAAAGTCTGGTACAATCCTGTGGATCAGGGAGTTCTTGTAAGCCAGCGTCTCGTTGCCTCTTGTGTACCCCCGGGTGATTGCCAGGAAGTTCATCACAGTCGCGGGTGCAGCTTCACCAAATAAGGCCATCACAAAACGCCCGTTATAATGTTCACTCCCATCTTCATTCTCCACCACCACATCAAACCAAGCCTCGTCTGTTACAGTGTGCTTTCCAGCATTTGACAGCCCTATGTAGCCAACTACAGCCAACAGCAGAAGTATCACCTTCATGATTATGATCTGGTTTATAACTGATAAATAACTTCTGATTTGTCTTCCACACTGAGGTGTTGCAGGGTGAGATTGATGATATGCAGACAAAGAGCTGTTTCTTTTATGGCGCTCATTTGACACGCTCACAGATTCCGTCAATCCAGACGACCAATAATACCCGTTGCATCTGGTGTCGCCATGACGTGTCCAAGATGGCTCGTCAACGGTGGAAGTGTTTGCAACTTGGTTTCAACCCTTAACCCTTTGAACCCCCACGATGCATTAAATCACCATTTTGTATCTCTGAAGGATGACTCCATTTCCATAAAACCAATGGGTTTTGGAACGAAAATGTTCAGGGGTCAGTTAAATAATAACAATATATTTTTTTTTGCCACCCACTTCAAGTCATCTTCCACTACAAGTCGAGAATTGCGACAGCAATTTGCGGCTTTCAATGGATGAGGATGACAATGGTAAATGGAGGATTGAGAGGCTAATCATGACCATTTCATTTGCCGATCAAATTACTGTTATTGGGAACGTAATGAGTGTTTAAACAGCAAGATTAGTAAATTTTCGGTCTAAACATAAAGAAATATGAGTAAATTTTACCGACGTGAAGTTGTGGGTCGCGGTAGCGAGACACAGCTTCAAGTGGGTGAAAATTTAAATTATTTAATTTAGCGCTTTAAGAAGGGTTAATATGAACGTGGCACGTGTTGGATCATCTTACTGTCTCTGGCGGTTGTAGTGACATAATCCGCGTCTGAGCAGTTAATTAGCCTATTGTCAGAATGGAGTGGTCACTTCGTCAGGACTTTTGTTGATGTGGCTCTCTTACGACCGCGTGCAAGTGCGGCAAGCTGCCGCCTGAGTGGATTTAGGAAGCCAAAGAAATGGATGTATGCGTCGTACCTCACTGTGCACGTCACGCCATGAAAATAATATCGTATAGCTGCATACATAACACATACATTATGTTTACCCTGAAGCAAATAATTATCGATAAATTTGTTAGTATGAATTCTGCTCCATTTCAAATATTTTGTAGGCCTTTAATTTTTTGTATTGTTTTTGTCATGTTTTGATGTTTTTGCCAATCAATTACAATTGATTTTTAAAAAGCTATAAGAATATTTCATTCATTTTCTTAAAAGGGTAAGGTATAGAAAATGCTGCTTTATTTTTGCGTCTATTCTTCTAATTACCGAATTATGAGTTTTTACGTTATTATATTGTATTTTTGATCACTGCAACGCGAAGTGAGACATGGCCGGCTTCATGTCTTCATAATGTTGTCAAAATACCAAACGCATTCGTAGGCCTATTTATTATGTACAGGTCAGATGGCCTGTTATAAACTTCCCGAATATAGGCCTACTAAATGTGATATTATTAAAAAAAATTCGTAACTTAAATGAAGGTATAAAAAACGGAACTACAGTAAAATATATTTTTTACAAAATATGTGGTGCCTCGTTTTTAACAGTTAAATGGTTAATGATGAGATGTCTCGTTAGAACGTTCTTCGTTACAATTTTTTTGGTCTCGTTAGATCGTCCAAATATAATTCGACGTTACGTCATGTTGGTCACTTATACGATTCCGGATTTGCTTGTGCAATAATTATAGACAAATATTTTTTTTGCAAAATATGTGGTGCCCCGTTTTTTTAACAGTTGAATGGTTAATGGTGAGATGTCTTGTTAGAAAGTTTTCGTTACAACTTTTTGGTCTCGTTAGATCGTCCAAATATAATTCGACGTTACGTCCTGTTGGCCACTCGGATTTGCTTGTGAAATAAATATAGACAATATGTCTTTAAACAACACAACCAGTCAATTGTTATAGTGTATATTGTAGACACAGCAGCAACAGTGTCCGCATCAAGAATATAGAAGGTTCTTCTATATTCTTATATGTATCTATCTCGGCAATAATTCCCCTGTCGCACTTTCCTATCCTCGTCGTATTTTTGATTATTTTATTAAATTTTATATTTTACTTTAAACGAATGCATTTGAAATAAAAATCTATAATTAAAGGTATATATAATTATTTGAAATGTCAATAGATACAATGTGTGCGTACTGTGGTGCTGGTGTTATAGTAGCTATGTGATCATTTTTTTCTAGAAGTTGTAAAATTGTCTAGAGTAATATTAGGCAACAAATACTACTACAAAAAAAATGTATAAATAATAAATTAGATGTAAGTACATGTTAAATTTACCAAGACTCAACAACTATTAAAACAGCCAAATGTGCTCCATAGAAACGGTCTGGTAAAATAAATGCGACATAGCGCTACATGTTTTAAAAATTATCATCTGGGTCAAAAATATTGTATCCAATAGATTTAAGTACATTGATTGAGTGTCATACTCGCTTAAATTGTTTACTACATCACTACAAAATACTACTGACAAAATTCAGAAACATTTTGGAAAAGAAGAGTAATTAAATTGAGAAATTGACGAGATGCATGTAGCTTTTTCCAAGCTAATAAATTTCAATTTTCACAGTCACTTGAAGTTGAACCAAATTCAAGTTGAAATGTATATGATTATCGCTAATTTCATATATATTTCATTAAGAGTAAATTTGTAAGACCAAGAGCTCAGGCGAGAGATTCAGCAATTGACCTTGACAAAAATCATGTGCACATTCTGAAAAACTGGTCTTAAAATATGGACGAACTTTTTGTTTTCGTTTCCGACTACATGTATATGTGGGAATATTATATATGCATTCAGGCAGCGTTGGATCGTCGTTCCGTGTTGGCTTTCGTCAGTTTTATAAATTCATACAGTACAACATGTAGGCCTACATGTACATGTATTATAACCAGCCAGGCATGACCACATCTTGGGACGTCACGAATTTTCATTTGGCATCTGGGAAAATAGATCCCAGTCATTTAAAAATGGGAACTGAGCACTCTAGTCTTTAAAAAGTCATCTAAAATAGTGTGAAAGATGACTTTGTGCAGAGTAGGTCTATGGACTACATGGGGCATTTAACGTTGCATTGCTGTTTCCATTCAGTTCAGAAAATAAGAAAAAAATACAAACAAAATTATCACAATCAGGTGCGGATAAAAATAGCTTTACATTTTCCATAACAAATATTATGAATGTATATGCGTATGCAATTTCGTTATATTTGGGTTTTGAACCCAATCTCGACATATACTTATTGCGGACCAATAGGAAATATGTTGGTGCATCTTTGACAGAATGTAGTAATTATATCTATAATATTTTACAGATATATATATCAGGACACTACATTCTCGATATTGCAAAAACACTATTAATAACACTCCCCTTGGTGATAAAAAATGCAAGAAATGCTTGCTTTCATTTATGTTCAGCATAATTACATTATTGGATTCACTGATTTAACAATCTCTCACTAAAGATGTGTTTCTGTACTTTATTTTAACTTATCAGCTCAGTTAGTATTTTAAATTACCATATTGCTATTATATAGTTATCCACGATTACGACCAAACCAATTGCATACCCGTAACACACATCGTCGCATGCTATTATGCTATGTATCTCCCATATTATTGATATCGCTGGTTTTCAAACAGTGTTCACGTAAATGGCATTTCTGTGTGATCAATTAACTTATAATCGTGTACTTGTATTACTTAAAATTAAACCTTTAGCCGGATTAAGCAACATATATTTCATTGTATTTCATTGGATAAATGTGAGTAGGAAACAAATACAGACAACAGCTGAATAATAATTATTTGCTGCATAATTATGTGTCTTTAATATGATCATTTTTATCAGGATTATGTCACTCTACTATATGACCTAAATTACACAGGAGACATGTCTATAATATTTAGGTGACCGTTGTCCTGTTGGAAAGATTTAGTACGACACTATTATCCTAAAATACTCAATTTATATCAACTAATTAAAAAATATTTGAATGGATTTTGGAACGTTTTGGAAATAATACTCATTGATGTACAAGAAACAAGTTTTAAATACTACTGCAATTTATTTTGAGTGAACATATGTCTCTCGCACTATTTTTATGTGAAGTAGGCTAGTGGAGCTGATTGCTAGTGTTACTGATTGTACTATTTGATCAATTCTGAAAAAAAATCGTTATCACTTTAAAAACTTTTAAACATCAGTTTCAACTTGTAAATTATTTATTGTCTTCATCGCTTACATAAAGAAAATACTTGACCTGAATTAGATGCCAAAGTACAATGCAAAATAACACTGTGTATAGGACTACAATATGCAGGTTAAGTATGATTAGTAATGTGTTTAGATGATTCCGTTGACGAAACAAGGTAAAAGAAATGTAACTTATCTTAGACTGTATTCGTTTAGTAATGTGTTTCCATGAATCCGGGGAGACACAAAAAAAAAATAATGTAGCGCATCTTACACTGTGTACGTTTAGTAATGTATGTAGATAAAACCTATGAGAAACAAAATAAAAGGAATGTGACGAATATTACACTGTATACGTTTAGTAATGTGTTTAGGTGAAACCGATGACGAAACAAAACGCAAGGAATATAACGAATCTTAGACTGTATATACAATTTTATTAGTACTAATAATTATAAAATGTGTTATATTTAACAACTTTGTAATATACAATTATAGTTAAA
This sequence comes from Flabesymbios commensalis, assembly GCA_964017125.1. Classification (NCBI taxonomy): domain Eukaryota; kingdom Metazoa; phylum Annelida; class Polychaeta; order Terebellida; family Flabelligeridae; genus Flabesymbios; species Flabesymbios commensalis. Next base: position 65,138,880 of record OZ024906.1, on the reverse strand, counting down.
GCACTGGTTTAACATAATTGATTCGGAACTAGGACATTTTTCTGACAGTATTATGATCATTATTCATACATACTTATTTTCATTAATGCTACATATTATTTATAATGTTCACCGATAATTGTATTTATATCCACTTTCTATCAAATTGCATTGTTTTTGTTAAGCATTTTCAGGATCATATTTGGTGAGTAAATTGTTTATAATTCCACATTATCCAGCATGTCTTCTGCCATCTCGTATTTTCTGTCCAGGAGGTTTGTTCCACAGTCGCTGATAAGGATTCTTTTAGCTGGAATGGCCGTGTTCGGATCACTCTCTAATTCACCAAGTGTACGCACTACATCCATGCCTTCTGTCACCTTGGCGAACACCACGTGTTTACCGTCCAACCAACGAGATCTGTTCAGCAGAATGTAGAACTGAGAGTTGTTAGTGTCTTTACCGTGGTTCGCCATGGCCACCCAGCCAGCAGAACGATGACTCAGCAGAAAGTCCTCATCATTAAAACGCTCACCATAGATGCTCTTTCCACCGGTACCGTCACCTTCTGTGATGTCTCCCATCTGTACCACAAAGTCTGGTACAATCCTGTGGATCTGTGAGTTCTTGTAAGCCAGCGTCTCGTTGCCTCTTGTGTAACCCCGGGTGATTGCCAGGAAGTTCATCACGGTCATGGGGGCAGCTTCACCGAATAACACCATCACAAAACGCCCGTTATAATGTTCACTTCCATCTTCATTCTCCACCACCACATCAAACCAAGCCTCGTCTGTTACAGTGTGCTTTCCAGCATTTGACAACCCTATGTAGCCAACTGCAGCCAACAGCAGAAGTATCACCTTCATGATTACGGATTATGGTTTATGATTGCTGACTGCTGTATTATACACTGAGGCGATGCAGGGCGATATTGATGATGCAGACAATTCGCTGTTTCTTTTAAAGCCCTTAATTGACACGCTCACGCATTCCCACAATCCAGACGACCAATAATACACACTGCATCTGGTGTCGCCAGTACGTGTCCACGTTGACCCGTCAAACGTAGAAGTGTTTGTCACTTGGACTCAACATGAACGTGACACGTCCTGGAACATCTTCCCAGCGGGCACAAGACGTTGAATTGATGCTGGTTTGACGTTGGTACAGCGTCGTAGACGGTGGACCATCGTCAAAACAACGTTGATTCAACGTCTTGTGTGTGCTAGGTTATTGTCTCTGGCGACTATAGTGACATGTAGCCCGGCTAGGATCCCGTTAGGCCAAAGATTCGCCTCAGGTTAATTAGTCTATTGTCAGAATGGAGTGGTCACTTCGGCAGTACATAGTTAAACAAGAGATGTTGATGTGGCCCTCTTACCAACGTGTTCAATTATTGTGCAGCAAGCTGTCGCATGAGTAGATTGAGCAAACCCGGAATATAGAACTGTAGGGTACTTGTGCAAATGTCACTATGCACTATGCACACCATAACATATAATATAACTTTGAAAAAAATAATTATGGAACACCTATATATGATGTCGGTAATATAATCAGTTACAAGTAATTCATGTTTTTGCGCGTGCGTTACACTGCTCAATTTATTTAATTTAGAAATAATAATTTATTATACTTTTTAGCATATAATTATGTAGACACATATATATGTAATCCAGAAAGAAGCACTTCACACGATTAAATTCAAGAATATGTATCATTTAATAATTTTGATTTACCTCATGATAGTTTGTTATAGTATTTTTTGTTTTTATTATTGTATTGAGAATTTGAGTTTCTTTCAGCACAAGAAGAGCATTAAAACGGGGACTGAAAACATTTTGAAAATGTGGAATTTATTTTAGTATGGATAGGCCTAAATTAAAAACAAGTTTATGCTTTATGTACTCGTATATTTCACACTGTCTTGAATTCCGGTGTGACCAACTTACGAAAATCTATCATCATGTTTTCATTTGCCAGAACGCAGTAGTTTTATAAAATCACTTTATTTTATGGGATATACGAGTTTTTTTGTTGACCTGAATAATAAATAAATTTTAACTACGCCACCATCAGGTAATTTACTTACTAGAGAGATTATATTGCGGGCTGTTTTCGGCAATTGTTTTCGTTAGACAATGGCGACATTTATTTATATTAACAATATGTATATTTACAATATCTATATTAACAATAACACTTTTCTACAGATTCGAATCTGTGACCACATATTCAAATATGTGAACACAGATTCGAACCTTTTTCCTCATTCAAATGTTAATTTAAAAGCTCCATACATCTGACTTTCTGTAAACAACAGGCAACAGCAGCTATACATATCCTGCTGTGTGCATACAATATAAAGATGTTAAGTTAGAAGTGTTGTGAAATTCCATTGCATATACATGAAATTCATGTGGACTCCACTACACTTCTAAAACTAACTATCTGAATATTCACCTTGTTTTGAACCAATGAAACTATAGATTAAATAATTAATGTATAAATGCACTGGATGTTTGAATGATTCCGTGATGTGTAGATACATTTGTAATGAGTTATAGTATTACTAATTATAATAAATTATGTGTCACTGATCACTGATGAGTTATTCCCATACAAGTAAATAATTATGTACATTTACAAGCGAATGGTTGCTGCTCATATACATGTACAATTTACTGTGCGTGCACAGTAAATTGTACATGTATATGAGTGATTCTCTATCAGCGTTTGAAACCACCTACCCCTGATATCCGAACGTGGTTTAAAAAATAATTTGCCAGAGAACATGGAGTCTCGACATGGGTTGAAACTGTTTAAACAGCATCATATAACCACCCCTAAATGGTCCAACATACACGATAATAATCTATGAGACCATGCACAACTTTTCTAAATTCTGTCGAGTGCCATTATATGTTGAATAAGATACAAAACTGAGTATGTCTTTCTACTTGTTATAATGTGTTTAGTGTGATTATATTTCCCACGTATGGTTAATAACGTTGATTATGTTAATTATGACTTTGTCTTATCATTATTATATTGTCATTGTTGTTTGCTATTTATCATTACTTTATTGAGTTTTTTTAGAGATCGGTAAAATAAAGGCTTATAATTATGTTTTTTGCACTTTGCACACATTTTGTTTTACAAAACCGGGTAAAATATTATTGTTTAATTTGTTGAGGACGCATACGCCTCTGCGCCCCAGTTCCTTTCTGTCACGCTTATGATGTGTTAATACACTGTACATGTTTTTTCTGCTTTTCCTGTGACAATAAACCTATTGAACTAACTAACTATATCATTTTATATAGCTTTTATAATGGTTCAAACTTGCATAAGTTGTTCTATCGTTATTTCAGAAGTATAATATTATAAAAATGAGATTATACTATTTATCTGGTTGCCGAGTTATTAGTCAGTAAAGTTGACTGATCTGTTTATAAGTGGGCCCGACAAAAACAACATCAACAAGCTGTGTTATCACCTCGTAGAGTGAGATACTAACCTAGTATCAGTCAGTTTTGTAATCACATAAAAGTACAAATTTGCAATCGATTTATTCCACTCCTGATAGAAAAGATAAACTTAAAACCTACTAAATTACATCTCATAGTTTATTTTTATTTTATTTTTCTGGAACTGAGCTTAATGTCAAAATAGCAAAATAAAGTAAATATATTACTTTAAAAAATACAGCAATAATAACATATACACAGCAACGCAAACACATTGAGCCAATGTTTTTTTAATGTTGGGCCACCGTCTACGACGTCGGTGTACACAGACAACTGCTTAATACTTTATATTATATCGCATATTTTGGTATATGTTGGGGTAATACCATAAATGTTACACGGACTGATTTACCCACAAGTTAATAATGTTCACAACATGGTAATACTAATGTAGATCACGTTATTAAAAAGGTTACACTTGCACCCCTGCGCCATTGTGTGCACTTGTAAAATGTTTTAAATCCCATAAACGACTGTTATTATACGCTAATGAGATTTCATTCGAGCTGCACAAAATATTTACGCCCCTGACAAAATTGTAGACAAAATAATTTTAAAAATTGTCATTGTTTTGTCTTGAATAATAGGCCTATGTCCAATATTTTAGTCCATCCGTATCATTTTGCATGACGTTCACAGTGAAGCAATAACGCATCCCAGCAAGCACAACACATTTGTATAACATTTATACAACGTCGGCCGAACGTCTTCGACGCTGGTCCAACATTGTATAAATGTTTTAGAAATGTTCTGCGTGTTTTGAGATGGTACGTATCCCATCAAACATGAGACATTGATCCACTGTTGTTTTAATGTTGGCCCGCCGTCATCGACGTCGGCCCAACATTAAAACAGCAGCGGATCAAGCCTCGTGCTTGCTGGGATGGCCATTATATTATATGTGGCCAGTTCAGTCCACTCTCAGGCGGCAGATTGATGCACTTGAACACGTTGGTAAGAGGGCTACATCAACAATAGTCCTCATGAAGTCAGTAACCACTTCATTCTGACCATAGGCTGATTAACTTGAGGCGAATCATCTTGGACACGTCATGGCGACACCAGATGCAACAGCTAATATTGGTCGTCTTGAATGGCGGAATCTGTGAGCGTGTCAATTGAGTGCTATAAAAGAAACAGCCATTTGTCTGTATATCATCAATCTCACCCTGCAACATATCAGTGTAGAAGACAAATCATAAGTTATTTATCAGTTACAAACCAGATCATAATCATGAAGGTGATACTGCTGCTGTTGGCTGTAGTTGGCTACATAGGGCTGTCAAATGCTGGAAAGCACACTGTAACAGACGAGGCTTGGTTTGATGTGGTGGTGGAGAATGAAGATGGAAGTGAACATTATAACGGGCGTTTTGTGATGGCCTTATTTGGTGAAGCTGCCCCCATGACTGTGATGAACTTCCTGGCAATCACCCGGGGTTACACAAGAGGCAACGAGACGCTGGCTTACAAGAACTCCCTGATCCACAGGATTGTACCAGACTTTGTGGTACAGATGGGAGACATCACAGAAGGTGACGGTACCGGTGGAAAAAGCATCTATGGTGAGCGTTTTAATGATGAGGACTTTCTGCTGAGTCATCGTTCTGCTGGCTGGGTGGCCATGGCGAACCACGGTAAAGACACTAACAACTCTCAGTTCTACATTCTGCTGAACAGATCTCGTTGGTTGGACGGTAAACACGTGGTGTTCGCCAAGGTGACAGAAGGCATGGATGTAGTGCGTACACTTGGTGAATTAGAGAGTGATCCGAACACGGCCATTCCAGCTAAAAGAATCCTTATCAGCGACTGTGGTACAAACCTCCTGGATAGAAAATACGAGATGCCAGAAGATATGCTGGATAATGTAGAAGTATAGACTATTTAGATACCAAATATTAGCATAAGAATTGCGCATACTAGATGCAGAACATTTTTATATAGCAGCAATCCCTGTTACAAATAGGTAACACATATTTAAACGATTCATCACTTGAAAGTTTGTTGAACACGATGTGCTATGATGTATGAGAGATGGACATACATGTGGTCGGCCTACGTACTATTATTGTTGAATATTATTGTGTACAAAATAATGTTTGTAATGCAGTGAAAACATCGTGATTATATGTTCGTCTTCCAATGGCGAATTAGACATGGTCGAATTAAACATGATACATGTACTTGTTTTAAAAGTTTATTACAAACTGTTCTAAAATAACCCATTTATGATTATTTCGTTTCACAACTAATAAAAGTGTAAAAACAATATAAAATGTTTTATTGTTCTCTCATTTAGTTCCGTCATCGGTTGTATCTTAAAATACATATTATTTTTAATAATTAAAAAAAAATCATCTTATTATATATATCACTAAAATAACTCAATATGAAAACAAATGTAATGAGGCCTAAAGACACAGTATTGGTAAAACAGTCCAGGTTCGTCGACGTTGGGCCAATTTCCCGTGGCGTGATTGATACGCTTGACTTCAATATGCAACTTAGCTTCAGTTAAGGTTTTGGTGTAAATCTTGCTCTAGTTTTTTCAAATTAATAATAGGCCTTTGTTGAAATATGTTTATTATGGGGAAGTTTAATGCCGCATTCATATCTTGCCGTTGTCCGTCGTCAGTATTCGACCGGCCGCCACCAGTCGTCCGCTTATACCCAGCAAACACGAGACGTTCACCCAATGTTGGTTTAATGTTGGGCCACCGTCTTCGACGCTGGCCCAACCTTAAACCACCAGTGGGTGAACGTCTCGTGTTTGCTGGTTAGTCCCTCGCCGCCCTTACCATTTTTGTGATTTATTTTCACGATGAATGGTATGCGTCTGTCGTCCATCGCTCTTCAAAATCGCTCTTGGTGACGACTCATCACTGAACAAAGACCACTGATTGGTGTGAATGTTTTTACTTTTTTTTCTGTTCGAGATATTTTAACTGAAGCGGACGACGGACCCTATGTGACGTGCATATATAAACGCGGTTTCTAGACGTTGCACACTTTTTCGGTGACCACATGGGTATAGTGATATAGAAAAATCTTGGTGCCAATTTTTTAATACATTTTTTGTGTGTTTTTTCGAGGGAATTACGAAATGACTAGAACACAGTAGAAAGAAAAAATATCAATTTTCAAATTCGTGTTGAAGTATGTCATATAGCACCCCAAAATGACCAATGAGACCCGTGGAGTAGTTCTAGCACAGTTTTTGAGCTTACATAAACTTTTATAGGGGAAAATAATGAGATAGTGGCATAATTTCAAATTAATTAAACGAAATTGACATACGCCCCTCGGTAAACATATTAATGTCACCCATTTCAGAGTCCATTAGTGCAGTGTACAAGTGATATTGGAATACGAGTTTTCACGTTGCTTCCACACTGACATTAATCGGTATGCGACGCCAACAGATGAGACTTGGTAGTGTGTGTACTCCGCAAAATCCCCGTCCAACTGCCTTGGCTGGGGGATAATTAAAGACGACTATAGGCGTGCTTGACGATTAATATGTCACAACATGTCGATTTACACTTCATTTACTGAAAGTTTCACGCTTGTTTTGGTAAAAGAAATGGCAACTGTCGATCCGAATAGATCGCTGTTGATATTTCAGTGACATAGTATTCGTGTGGCTGCTCAAACATGTTAGGGATCGCAAGCAAAAGGTTTCCAACCTTATGCAGTCGGACACATTTTATCAAAGGAATTACTTCACTTGGGGTGTGGGAATTCGTTTATTATACTTAATCAATATAGTTTGCATACAAATTTGTCCCAGTAATCACTTGGGGGAAATTGCGTACTTTGTGTCAAGCTTTTTGAAGGGTTCTATAAAATCAGTTCAGAAAGTGACCTATTATATAACACCCTATGAATGCGTGAAAAGTCTGACAATTAAGGCAGTATTTAGTTGATACCAATCTAATCCTACATTGGTTTTGAGGAGAATCAGCCGCATTTTGCCACCCACACCTGCCACAAATGAAGGATTATGTTCTGGATATCTTCTTCAGTTTTAATAACAATACACCCGTATCTGGAGGTATATGTTCTCAATTTTTTGGTCTGTACTCGCTACCGACATGGTAGCATCAATGCGTCGGCTGTTTCATCCAAGATCTTGCTGGCTGAACAGCCAGTCAAACTATGTTTCTGTTTGATGTTAGACAAAAATAGCTAGAAAGATTAAAGAAGCTTGTACTTGCCATTACATGACAGCGATGTACCACTACCATCTGCTTGAAATTCTAGTAATTAAAATGTGAAGAAAGATTGTTTTCTAATTTATTCATTATTCACTTTAATGAATGTATGTGATATATTTGTTTTTCCAATAATTCAAATTTGGACAAAAACTTTCTATCCGCACAAAATTTTGTCTGAGTATATAATCACGAATTGTGTCTCGTAAAGTATATTATTTGGTGATGTCATTGACGAAGGTCTCAACATCATAACTGAAATGATCGAGTTGCGTCATTATTTCTTCAAGTGTGTTCACTTTTACTCCTGCCATCAACTCGGACACTGATGTTAATCTCTGGGAGTGTGATGGACATTCATTCTACTTGTCTTTTTTTACTGAATCAGTGCTTATCAATATGGAGTATAATTCAAGGTACAAGTACATGCTGTAACTTACAGAATATTGGTGAAGCTGTCTCAATTTTTCAGTAAAACTCAAGCAGTTTATTCTACAAGTCACTTCATGCATATATGACATATAGCGTCCGATGCCTATATTTATGCCTCGGCAATGATTATTAGTAGGCCTACTCCATGTGCTAACTGCGGTGCTACATATAGTGACCCTTAGGATACTCGATATTTTGTTTAAAGAAGTACAAATGTGAAACATCTAGGATTTGTCTGGTGGCTGGAAATCCATATATGCTGTGCAGATGGGTGAGGTAAAACACCATTCACTTATTCAGCACAATCTTAAGCGACTGCAGTGAGTATGCTACAAAGTCGCATGGGGGGGGGGATGCTGGGGTGATACAATGGAATGTCTTTGGGACTACAAAGATAATGTATTACATAAACATCCATAATGATTATTGTTGTGTTTATATACACATATGTTTGAAAATAAGGGATAACAAGCCAAGCCTAGTAGGCCTACAATGGCTATTGACCTTGTAATATGTGTACTAAAAGACACTTGCTAATTCAGGAGTTCCATAAATAGCTAGGCCTATGCCTGCCTGCCTGCCTGCCTGCCTGCCTGCCTGCCTGCCTGCCTGCCTGCCTGCCTGCCTGCCTGCCTGCCTGCCTGCCTGCCTGCCTGCCTGCCTGCCTGCCTGCCTGCCTGCCTGCCTGCCTGCCTGCCTGCCTAGGCTCATGTTCAGCGAACATAATAGCGAATATAGGCGGGCTGAATAAATGACTCCGTGTATGTTTGACTGGGATAGCTCTTAGCTTAAAATTAGTTATAGTCTGTGTGTTTCGTCTAAGACGTCAACATAAAATTGAGTCATCGCTGGGCCGATATCTAAAATAATTATACTGAACTTTGCACGTCCACTACACGGCTCCAACCTGTTTTGTTGCAGACACTGTTATCCTATGTTGGTGCTAGACTGTAATACCTTGACGTTGGTATAGCGTTGAATCAACGTTGATCCACCGTATTGGACCCACTGTGCCACTATACTATGTAGACGGGTCATAGCATGCTGTGTTATCTATGTAATGACCACGATTATATTATAAACCTGTTAAAATAGATTAGGCCTACACATCCAACTATGTAGAGTGGAGATTAAAGTGCAAGTGACTGCCTAGTACATTATTAGATCAATCAATAACTGGAATAGTCTGTAACATGATTTTATTTTCGTTGGCAATTTATGTACAATAGTCTTAATTTATCACATTATTAAAAAAAATTACATTAGAATGATTTTACGATCGACCTCAGGTATTGTTGTGTTTGCATCAATTCAATAAATAAAATACAGGATTTAACCGTCTGTTTGAACAGTATTAATAGGCCTATAGCAGATTAGGGCCTGTTAATATAACGGTTGTCCTGTGTAGCAGTCTTGCAATACAGTCCATGACACAAGTGGGCATATTATATTGGCAATTCAATTTTGATCCCGTGTGATGAATACAACACGAAATATTTCACCACTTTGGAATTTAAAGGATGTATCTGTTACTTTACAAAGTTCATTCAATTCCAAGGAGGAGATTATTTCAAATGGCATGTCGATAGCCGTGGTCGCCATTAAACATGTTGTAAAAGTTACATCACACTTCAAAACATTTTAAAGACCAATTTAATCTAATGTCAACTCCAAGGTTTTTTATCAGCTTATAGCATCCATCTAGCCTTGGAAAATAAATGTTTCAAGTTTGTTATGAGTGACAGATACGACAATGTAGATCCAAGACAGAAAACATGATTAGCCACTAGGGTCTTATTTGCCTACAAAATACGCAAATCTAATTATTCCCGATATGCACACATTTACATAAATACATAAAAACGTATATTATGATAGTAATTAACGTAAGGCTAAATACTGAAATGAGGGAAATTCAAATACAAAAGGAATTGTTGCTCTTATAATCTCATATACTTATATACATACAAAACGGGAATCGAAAAAGAAATAGTTCCGGTGTTGTAATTAACAGAAAATAAAATTATATCATTTTGTATTACGTCTGCTACAAAAAAGTACCGAACATTCAAGCGTTTCTTTGTAATTTGCACAAAAACTGTCATTTTGTGATAGAAGTCATGGAAGTGAATTCAACTAATGTTTTGATGATGATGCTCTCCATGTCATTGAATTTATGTGAAAAGAGTTTGAAATATTTTATGTTCAAAAGCACTTTCTGTCTGTTATCATTGGACCGCATTCGTCATATTCTTCTTTGGTGATCCACATATCTTGGAAGGATGACAGTGACGCCAAGATGGATCCGCCAATCCATACAGAATACTTACGTTCAGGTGGAGCCACCACCTTTACCGTCATGTTTGGTGGAGCCAGACTCTTCATCTCGGCGCTCATGCGGTCAGCAATACCGGGGAACATGGTGTTACCTCCAGACAAAACTACATTGTTGAACAGCTGCTTTCTGACATCCAGATCGGCCGCCATGATGGTATTGTTGGTCATCTCGTGAATACCTCCAGATTCCATCCCCAGTAATGCGGGGTTGAACATGGCCTCCGGGCAGCGGAACCGCTCATTGCCAATGGTGAGGACCTGGCCATCGGGCAACTCGTAGCTCTTCTCCGGAGAGGACGTCTCAGAGAGCCTCATTTCTTCATCAAAGTCCTGCGCCACGTAGCACAGCCTCTCCTTGATGTTGCGGATGATCTGGAACTCCGCCGTTGTGTTGAAGCTGTAGCCACGCTCTGTCATCACTTTGATCAAGTAAGCGGTGAGCTCCCGGCCAGCAAGATCCAGTCGGTTGATGGCGTGAGGCAATCCGTAGCCTTCAAAAACGGGTATCGTGTGACTAACGCCAGCACCGGAGTCGAACACAGCGCCAGTGACACGGCCTGAAGCGTACAAGGTTAGGATTGCCTGGCGGGCCATGTAGAAAGCAGGGATGTTGAAAGCTTCAAACATGATCTGCAAAACAAGATGAATAGGCCTACTAATAATTTCCCTAATTTGACTTTTCACACTAAAAAGGTTGTGTCACTGTATTAACCGTTCTCCAGCTGCGTTATGCTATTTAAATTTTTATTAACTTTAAGTTGTGTCTCGCGACCCACAGCTTCAAGTGGGGTTAAATTAGGCTACTTATATTTGCTTAGCTTGAGACCAAACATTTGCAAATTTTGATGTTCAAACACTCATTTAATTCTCAATAACAGTGATTCGATCGACTAATAAAACGAATTGAAAACGATTAAATTCGCGCTTAGTGCTTAAAGGGTTAATATTTAACTAAATTGGTGACCATGAGGCTCACCTGTATGTGAGCTTCATTTCAAAGAGGTGAACATGCTTATCAATATTTATAATTATCACCACGTGAGAGCCCGCCATAGTCAACTGCAGGCATCAGCTTACGCCTCATGCTGCTGTTGACTATATGGCAAACTATTAGACATTGGTGCGGGCTGCTAAAAAAGCTCAACGCCCTCTTAAATCCTGTTCTTTATAATTAGCACAGGCAACTTTGTATCCACTTGAAGCTTCTCTATTGCTAACAGCGTATTCCTACTTCGTCCCCTTGGATATGAAAGGGTGTATCTGCCGCTTTACAAAGTGTCAGATACACCCTTTCATATTCAAGGGGGGTGACTTGTAAGGTTACAGATTGTAGTTACCTGAGTGGCTCTTTCTCTGTGTTTTTTAGGGTTGAGTGGAGCCTCAGTGAGCATCAGGGGGTGCTCCTCTGGTGCTACACGTAACTCATCGTAGAAGATGTGATGCCACACTTTCTCCATGTCGTCCCAGTTGGTGACAATGCCGTGCTCGATGGGGTACTGGAGGCTCAAAATGCCTCTTTTGCTCTGTGCCTCGTCACCAACGTAGCTGTCCTTGTGTCCCATACCAACCATCGCCTCCTACAAACAGAGTAGTAATCAGCATAAAATTAATGGATATATTTAATTGTTTTCAAATTAATATATATGTTTCAAATGGTTTACAAATTTGCTTCATATATACCTTAGGCGTCATATTGCAAAGACAATATACACAACTTAATTAATTTAAAGGTGCACTTTACCTTAAATCGAGTTTTTAGCAAATATAATAGAAATATCATATTCTGAACAATACTTGTGTCTACATTTCAATGAACAACATGCAATCTTAATCTGTGAACATGCAATAAGTGTCTATCTTAGAAGAAGCATAATGATAAAGACAATTTCACTGTGATAAGTCACATCTACACATGTGTGGGTAAATAATTATCTTATTTTTTCTCGATTGAGGTTAATCTTTACATATTAAAACTACTCAAACAAACGTACTTGATGTCTCGCTCTGCCAACGATAGAGGGAAACACTGATCGTGGTGCATCGTCACCAGCAAAACCAGCCTTGCACATACCAGTGCCATTGTCCACAACGATGGGTTGAACTGAAGTAAAAAGGGTTACAATAAAAACTTCAGTGCTTTTAAACAATGGACTTATGTCAAGTGAAGTCAAGTGGTGAAGAGTTACATTTAGAATCTTAATATGATTCTTGTTATAATCAGCAAAGTGTGTTAATCATTAACCCTTTAACCGCCAAATTATTCAATTTTAATTTTCACCCACTTGAAGTTGTGTCTCGCTTACGCGATCCACAACTTCAAGTGAGTGAAAATTATTCAGATTTGACAAAATGGAGGTCAACTCTTTTCAAATCTTGCTGGCTGATGACACATTTTACCTTTATTATATTTAAAAAGTGATACCTAATGTGCTAATAAAAAATGAAAACCCCAATATATGCGGCACCGGCGGTTAAAGGGTTAAACTGCTAATCACGTCTATAACCTCTCTTAGCCTTTTTATTTGTCCTTCAAATAAGAAAAGATGAAAGAGAAATTGGCATTGCAATTTATAGAGAGACGTATAATTGGAGTCATATTCAACATACTGTAGATCTGGTAATTTTCGCGTGTTTAGATTTTCGCGAATGTGTAATTTTTGGACTTTTTGCGAAGTCTAGAATTCGCGAATAATCGATTTCAGTGATAGGTAGGACTATTATAATAATTTTCGCGAGATTCTTAATTTCGCGAATTTGTCCTCCACGCGAAATTTGCGAAAATTAAAACCTCATTAGTAATAACAGATCTACAGTATGTAAATAATTTTTGAGGTTGTCGGTCGCGATAGCGAGACACAACCTCAAGTAGGTAAAAAATGGTTCAGGTTCTTATAATTACAAGTAAAAAAGAACAATTGACGTTAACACATTAACAGCGGCTATTTCCAGAATAGAAAGCAGAACGAGGGTGTGGTGTGGCCACTGAACGATTATCCAAATCGTGCTTCTGGATCACCTTCGTGCTGGAGATACGTCGATACGTACTCGAACGTCATTCACAAAAAGAAGAGATTGTGTTATCCGTATCACGTGTGTCAGGTGCCGTGCAAAGCCAAAAGGCAGTATCTGCTTACTTCACAAGTAAGCAGATACTGCCTCTTGGCTTTGCAGAGCAGTCCAGGTGATACCACCCAGTCGTAATCCATGCTTATCGCATCACGAGGTGGTCCTTCACTTGTCGTGTTCCACCCAATTATTCAGGTCTTGTATCAAAAATACAGATGTTTCGATGCGTAGGCCTATGTTTAACCCTTATAGCGCTGAACAATTTTTGTATAAGCCATGGAGACCAAAGGGTTTTGAATACCTATGTTATGGGTCTACGATCATTATAAATATTTAACTCTTTCAGTACGGGGAACGACTTCAGACGTCAGAATCTGACGTCTATGGACGTCAGATTCTGACGTCTAAAGTCGGTCCCCGCGCTGAAAGGATTACCTAACGAAACTGCATTGGGATATCAGTAAGCGGAGCTGCCTGCTCAAATCTGATATCAGAAACTGAGAAATTACGAAAATGTAGTAGATCGTAGTGTCCTGACAAAAGTGTCCTGTCTTATATAGGCCTACGTTTTTTTTTTATTTAAATGTGGAAATAAGGCTCGCAATTCTTACTTCATAAGTATTAAGTCAATTACACAGAGAAATTATGACTCAGGAGTGTATCCATAAAATATTTGAAGCACTAACGTTACTTCCAGCTACCAAGTTAACGATTATCAGAAAAAAATATTTATACACGTTACATTAGGCTACACATAAGGTCACAGTCTTAGCCATGAGACCTGGTAATACTAAAAACAATGCAATATAGTATGCAACAGAGTTACTGTACTATGATGTACAAGTAATACAGGCATGGCACGTACGTAGGCCTACAGATACTTATACCCTAGACTGGGCGTGGCTTATGTTCTACAGTCATATCTCACATACATGTTTTAGTTTATATTTAGCTCAAGTCATCGTAAAAACATATTAAAACATATTGACACTATATATTTTTAAGATAATTATTTATCATAATTTTAAAAATATCACACGGGATGATTCTAATGTCAACTACGAAAATAATATTGCAAAAGCTATTGTATAATTTTTTCTATATATTTACTAAGACATAATTATAATTTTAAATATGTTAACCCTTAACCTGCTAAGTTTATTTATTTAAATTTTCACCCACTCGAAGTTGTGTATCGCTACCGCGACCCACAACTTCAAGTGGGCAAAAATTACTCGTATTTGTTTAATTGAGCACAAATATTTGCAAATTTGATGTCCAGACACATTCAATTCCCAATAACAGTGATTTGATCGGCTAATAAAACAGATTAAAAACGACAATAATCGTGTTCAGCAGGATAAGGGTTAATCGAGTAATAAGTAGCGGTTGTATTTTCTGCAATCTTATAAGAGCATAATGCAATTATGCACTGGAAGCTCCCCTGATGTAACACTTGTTCTAGTTCAGTACGATACACCTGTCTCGTGGTACAGCCATGGTACCTGATTATTCTTTTCGTGGAATTCTCGAATCTGATTGAATAACTTACTTTCTGTTTCAGCTTCAGCCATGATCCCTGTATTTGTGCGCCGGCTGGTGTTTCTGGTGATCTCTGTCTGTACTCGGTGCCAGGAGGAGAAAGGAAGAACAGGTCATATCATACCACTACCTCGTATTAATACATAACAATCGTACAGATAATGGACTTTGTGTGATAGATAATGTATTAATTTGTG
>OZ024906.1:65086080-65118580 GCA_964017125.1 Flabesymbios commensalis | reverse complement strand
GCTCATAATCGTCTGGGAATATTGAGCGAATAATAGTAATTTTATCAAAAAAAATCACAGCAATATGGCTATAAATTCCACCCACATCTCCAGACTATAACTTATATCAACCACGAGATAAAATGATATCATGAAATTATATCATGAGACTAAAACCACCACTAAGTAATCTATTGATTTCATTGTTGCAATAGATGGATTAAATATTGTCCATATTTGATCAAATGTGATCAATTTAAAATCAGTTATTCTTATTATTTAAGCGTTTTTATCATATCAAATTCAAACTTTTGATGTTCAATCAATGTTTGGTCTCAAATCGCTATACTACTCTTTATTTTATTTTTGTGTGAAATTTATCGTGCAGAATGCACACACATATTGGTATGAGCAATGAACTAAGAATAAAATAATATTGCGGTTAATAACAAAGCGATGGACAAATGGCGCTGCCACGGTAGTGAGCCGGTGCTATAATTGGACTTGTTTCATTAATTCTGTAGCATATTTCGTTCCCTTAAATATGAAAGGGTGTATCTGCCACTTTGCAAGGTGGCAGATACACCTTTTCATATCTAAGGAGACGATTTATTTGCAAGGACCTGAGCGTTATTCACCAGGTGTCGGGTTTTTTGCGGGTGATCAGTGAGAAAGCTAATAATGTTTCCATAACTCAAATATTTTTCTTTTTGTGAAAAAATATGAACTGCCTTTCACAACAACACAACACAACGCAGCTCTTCCCTAAACTTAGGCATACAACAGCTACCCAACAAAAATGTACATTGGCAGTTGAGACCCAGTGTTTAGGTATACACCAATAAAGAGGAAAGGTGCAGACCCAGTAAGCACAAAACATCTGCATAACATTTGTACAATGTTGGACCAGCGTCGAAGACGTTGGGCCGACGTTATGCAAATGCTATACAAATGTTTTGTGTTTGGTGGGGACTTATAAATATCACTGACGAGAAGTCGTGAAAGATTCTAGCATCCATCTCTATTCTGAACCCCCCCCCCCCCCCAAAAAAAAAAACTATCTCCTGAGAATATTATTTTTCAGTATAACGTGGTATATGGAAAGGGTCCAGCAACATGTGCATGTCTTCCCTAACGAAAAGGTCCACATAAAAAACCCATTAGATATCGACACACGGAATCTGCTGCTCAAACATATTTCTACGCAATTTGATTCTATCAATACCATATAGCAGCCAAAATCTGGTGAAATATATTGCGTTCAGGTTGTTATGGTTTCGGACGTTGAATTAATAAACTTTTGAAACAGTCAATTTTTATGCTGATAATTGCCATTGCAAAAATATGGTTTATTGTTTTATTACATGGTAACATCAGTACATTTATGAGCTGTACAGTATTATACACATAAGATGAGGAAGCAAATACACTGTTGGAAAAAAGGTGCATTGAGCCAATGTTGATTTATTGTTGTAATTACCTCTGTGAAACTGGTACAACAATAAATCACGATTGTTTTCAATGTTTTAAATATACTATATTTACACTTAAAACCATTTTCATCAATAAATATTATACATAGAAAACATAAATTATTTAAATATCACAGATAGGCTGAATTATTTGATAAATTCATACAATCACGCAATCACCCTACATTCACTCATCATTAAGTGTACATTTACTCATTAACAAAGGCAACGTAGAAGAACAGCATACTTTAAGAAGGACATTTTTCTCTAAACTATTCTCATCTGCAAGAGAGTGTGATTGAACAAAATAATAGCTCTAGCAAAGGACATGTCTTTTCTAAATTTCAGTGTTGAACATACATAATAATATTAAATAGTGTACCACGCACACACAGTAATGGATAAATGTATTTGAAGAGTGCGGTTCATTGTGTGTTATTATGATTATTATTATGATATTTTAGTATATGTCACATCCAAACCGACATTGTATTTGTGTTGTAGTCTACGCCTGACTAAAAAAAATTGTCATTGTCACGCAGTAAGGTGAATGCTTTTTAGAAAACAATATTTAAAAAATCCATTCTCTATGTGTATCAAAACAAAATCTTATAAATCAGTTAAATAAATGTAGTATTTCTAATGACATGTGAAATGCATATGAACACAATCACTATAATTATGCTATTGACACATAAGCTGATACAGTTAATAGCACTATTATGTTTTTAATGGTTGATGATGATGATATATATAATGATTGAATGGCGCGATGTGGATCCACTGAACCTGCCTGTCTGGCTAAAGCATCTTCCCCACAGCAAGGCTAGGCTTCGCGAGGTCGAAGACCTCGAGAAGCCTAGCCGTGCTGTGGGGAAGATGAGCTGAAGTGGCGCTAGCTAGACAGACAGGTTCGGAGCGTCCGAGATGATGAGATGTGTTAATGAGATTCAGCGATAAATTGTCATTCTCCTCCACCCATCTTATGACACCGTGAAGACTGGAGTTGAGCATACTGTACCATCTCATTAATGAGATCACCTGTCTAAAGTTGTGTTTCTTGTATTATGGATCGGATAAAATTGTACACGTACATCTTGTTACGCATCAGTTTAGCCTCTATGTGCACAAAGGTGGCCAAAAAACACATTCATTTATTTTTTTGTTGGGCATGGCGAGATCCAGTAGAGCGCTGGAAAGTAACCAGATTTCAGCTGACGATTAACCTAAACTCTCAATTTCCAACAAATTGTTGATTGTTCCAATTCAAATGATCTGAAAAATGTGGTACAGGATAATAATATAGGCTGTGGGGTATTTTTACAGACGCCTATTTTCGTCAAATTTAATAGAACACACGTTTCGCGATGAAGCCGCCGAAACTGAGTAGTGTACGGAATGTATATGGCCGTGTGGGAATATAGATTATAGCAGACGGGGAGTTTTCACAACTCTAAAATATGGTTAGGGTGTCTTTCTCATGACTGAGAAGTCTTCTGCAGGCAGGTATCGTGGTTACATCTGGTGTGGTACTGGCAGTAGGAATGTGGCTGATGATTTCAATTCGTGCACCTCACCTTAGCTCTGTAACAGAAAAATACAGAAACATGTGTTAGTGGAACCGATACTTTTAATCCTTGAGTTTCAGTGCGGGGACCGACTTTAGACGTCAGAATCTGACGTCTATAGGGCTGACGTCAGATTCTGCCGTCTAAATACGATCCCGGCACTGAAAGAAGTATTATTTATAATGGCCGTAGGACCATAGCATAGGTATTCAAATGAAGCGGAAAGAGCTAACTGAGACATTTATCTAACTAAGACAAAAATATCTATACATAATGGTACTTATAGATTAAAATAATGTTTAAACTTACTCTGGCAATCTTCATTCATACTATCCGCCAGCTGCTTCACCACGTGGTTCAGGTCTTTGTATGCGTTCACATGGATGGTTCTGTGCCCACTTTCTCTTCCAACTAGAGCCCCGAGCTGGTCCTCACTCACTTCTTTCCCGACACCAACCACCCACAGGGCAACGTCACTTCCTCTCACCAGACGACGAGCTTCCTGCGCAGCAACGGTGGGTTCACGGTTCGAGTTCTTGTCCACGAGCATCACCGCCATGCGCTTGGCATCTCTGCGGGCCCCGTTCTTGGGCTGGAATGATATTTTTCTCATGTGCTTCAGGAGAGACTTGCTGTCTGTTTTGTGTGAGTGCGCTTTCTTCAGATGTTTGAATATCTTTTTCTTGTCGCGTCCGTGCTTTAGCTTCAGTCCTCTCACGCTGTTGCACTGCGTGGGTACCAGGCCTATCTGCAGATCTCTTCTGCTGGCGGACTCTGTTTCTCGGCCTCGCAGTTCTCCAGTTAACTGCTGGAAGAATTCCATGGCCTCTTGAGTCTCCGCACTTTCCGTGTTGCCGGGCACGGCGAACATCACGTCTGCCGGTCTGGTGGCTCCGCAACCTGACAACACATTAACTGGCTTATTATGGGTTATTCCTACCTCACATACTCTTACAAAATCTCCCTACCTAAAAATGAAATGAATCGGGTTTTAGGCCACCTTTGTGCACGTATAGGCTAAACTGGGCCAAGAGAACCTCCTGAGGATGGTGAGATGAATGAGATGACACTATCCTCCAGACACAGGATTCAAAATTCGAGCCCTGACGGTCTGAGGCCGAGCACGCTACCTCTCGGTCACGGAGGTTCCCCACAATACTGAGTTTCACACGTGGATGGAGAAGAACATTTTTGTTTCTTTCAAACCGCCGAGACCGGGAACCGAACCCCAAATACTAGCGTGAAAGGCAGCGGTGCTAACCACTACCCTAAGGCCCCCGACCATCTCCCTACCTCTGCTATCGCAGCAAACAGGAGGCTTTGGTATAATGTTGGGCTGAGGTTGGGCCGGCGTCGTAGACGATGGGCTAACGTCAGCCCAACAATGGACCAAAGCTTCGTTTTTGTCCGGATACCATACACCATGAACTTTAAGAAGCATATAAATGTTTTCGTTTGCAAACAATCGTTATTTTTCTGGAAACAAAACGTGAATTGTACATCATAAAGATTGGGCTTAATTTGTCGAATGCAGTCACACTACTCACCAATTATAATTATTTAAATTACGACCTAATAATTCCAACTTGCCTTTTTTTCGGGCGGGGGGGGGGGGGCGTGGTGCTAAAGCAACGCATTTTAAATTGTGTATAGATTAATCGAGTAGGCATATGTCAGCTCCCTTATGGAGTACAACATAATTAATTAGCGGAAATTGACAGAATGATTATTAAAAATAACAAAAGTGATTACCTTGATCTTGGAACATAAGCTCTGTGGTTGGTGGAGTCGTTGTGGTTGTTGTTGTGGTTGTTGTTGTGGTCGTGGTGGACGTGGTGGTTGGAGGAGTTGTCACTAATAATAGCAAAAAACAGCAGCATGGTTATGCATAATAATAATAGTCCAACAGTGATATAAAAATAATGAACATTACCCGATTATTATTTTTGGATCATTATCTTATGATAATTCGTGTATAGCTTACCTTCACATGCTTTTATGGCAAGCAGCTTTCTCAGTTTTGAAAGAGCTTTATAATTATCAACTCTGAAGACAAACTGGCTGGCAGGAGAGCTGGCAATTGCTTCTAGTTCTCTTCTCTCAACATGGCGACCGACACCAACTGCAAAGATCTGAATGCCTGTCTCTCGTGCCATTTTGGCAGCTAATGCTGTCTCTGCTGGAAAGTTAGAAAGTCCATCAGTAATGACCACTCCGATTTTGACAACGCCAGGCCGAGAGTACTTGTCGGCGAATATATCAGTGGTCATAGTGAGCAGGGCACTGGCTGTATTGGTGTCTCCATTTGACTGGTTTATCTTGTGTACTGCCTCCATCACCTCATTCTCAGTCTCGTAGTCGCTCAGACGAAACTGTACCTCTGAATGATCTCCGAAAGTGAGCACTCCAACTCTGGTTATGTTGGGGTTGATATGAAAGGCAGAGGTGATAGCAGTGACGAACTTGAGCTGTTTGTTGAAGTCTGGGTTCCAGATGCTAGTGGAGGCGTCCAACACGAAGGCCACGTCTGCGGCTTTACCTTGGCATCCTACCAACAGAGAAGACATTCCCTAGTTATTGTGATGCATATGAATTATTAAATTTAGAATAGAGCGCTGTGAAATTATAGATCTGATCAAATTAAATGTTGAAGATATTGAATACAGTTTATTGTAATGTGTATGTCATATTTGAGGGGGGAATACTGATGATATACAGAGCCTAATGATCTATTGATATATTTATGTGGTATGAACATGTTACCCAGAGCAGAGTAGACCTACCATCAACAGTGGCATGAAAGGGGGGGGGCAATGTGAATTTGGTCTGTATGAATTTGAATCTAACAAAACAAATATTTAAATTTAGTCA
This sequence comes from Flabesymbios commensalis, assembly GCA_964017125.1. Classification (NCBI taxonomy): domain Eukaryota; kingdom Metazoa; phylum Annelida; class Polychaeta; order Terebellida; family Flabelligeridae; genus Flabesymbios; species Flabesymbios commensalis. Next base: position 65,112,690 of record OZ024906.1, on the reverse strand, counting down.
AACAATTATTCTTTAATCTTTTCAATCAATAGGGTTTGGAGCACTATTGAGTGTCAAATACCGATGTCCTGACAATTTAGAGCTTTATTTAGGCAATAAAGTTTCCGAAAAATATTTGTTAGGAGACCACCTGACCCCCACCCCCCTCCGGATCCGCAACTCATCAACATAGTTTCTTCGAATAGTTCCGCGCGCATACGAGATTATAGAACACTTTATATGTGCGTGGGTTTGAACAGCATGTCGAATACTTGTTTTTTTGTTTAATAGTCACCTTTTGTTGTTACGGGCAGTGTGTCGCCCTCCTCTTCGGCCTCCTCTTCTTGGTATTTGATGCTGCATGCAGTGATGGCCAACAGATGGCGTATGCTGTAAAGGGCTTCGAACGAGTCCACTTGAAAGACATACTCTTCTGAGCTCGCGATGGACGCCAGCTCGTCCTCGTCCACACTCGTACCAATACCAACAGCGAAGACAATAGTTCCAGTGTCGTGAAGGTGCTGCGCTTCCTGTGAGGTCAAATCTGGGGCGTCTGATAGGCCGTCTGTGATCACCACCACCAGATGGGGCACACCGTTCCTGGCACCACTGTCAAGTATCTCCCGCGCTTTCATCAAAGCCTCTCCAGTCTTTGTACCACCCATGGACTGGTGGATCTGTTTAATGCTTCTAACTACCTCCCATTTGCTGTCGGAATCATCCAAATCAAGTTCCACGTGGTTTCTATCGCTGAATGTTATCACACCAACTCTGGTACTGTCCTGGCCGATGGCAAACTCTGATGTCACGTTGGCTACAAAAACCAGCTGCTCGTCAAAGTGAGGTGGCCAGATGCTGCTTGAGGCGTCCAAGAGGAACAGAACATCTGCTGGTCGCCCTCCGCACCCTGTAATCACACAAATGTAGGACTAATAATATACATGTTATAAAGCGAACAGTACAAAACAAAACTTTTAGATAAACACATTTCCAGTTAACACAAAACATTTTTATAACATCTGTACAATGTTGGACCAACGTCGAAGACGTTGATTCGACGTTGTACAAATGCTGTGAAAATGTTTTGTGTTTGCTGCGTTATCAAAAGATATATATTTAAGGTTACGAAATGCATGAGAAAGTTTCACAACTTCAAATATGATTTAGGATTAAAATAATTAAAACTGGAAATAATCTTTGGAAAAATGAAATAGAAAGTTTAATGATCTATACATTGATTTTCCATTTATTTCTTGAAAATACCTATCATCCATTGTGGTGGAAACAACGTTGTGGACATTTGGGTAGAAATATGCTCGGATAATCTACAATTATTCTAATCAATGCATGTTATGATCACGATCGTGTTTTTTTTATTTTAGCCGCGACGTTGTGTCAGCTTGGTTATGATTAATGATCGTGTTTATCGGTACAAATGGGATCGATTCTGGCTCAATGGTGTCCTGCCGTTCCAACACTGGGTCGGCATAGGGACAGCGTTGTGTCACGTGGAGTTGGATCACCGAGTTGGTCCTGAACTTGAGTGCCATCACATGGGGGTAAATCACATATGCACGACTGTCCACAGCATTTTAGCTGATCCAGAGAGATCAGGGGGTATGCACAGCTAACACGGGGCGCAGAACCAATGCTGCTGCAATGCTGTCCCACCGTCGGAGACGGTGGGACAGCATTGCAGCAGCATTTGTTCGGCGTCCCGTGAATATACAGATGAGGAATCGTCAAGTGGTTCAGAACAAGTGGTGCTGTTCCTCGCCTGTGCTGGTGGCAGATGTCTGGTGTACCTTGGTCTCCCTGAAAGCTCCCCTGCTGAGTCCACACGCGTGACCAGCCTCAACACCCTCTTGCGTTCTCAACACCCTCTTGCGTTCTCAACACCCTCTTGCAAAGGATCTCCGTCAAGCCTTTTATTTACACTCAGAACATATGCCACCGAGGGCTTTAAATCTAGATGAAATTGCGTCTTGACCATCGCCGTATTGGTGCGAAAGGCCCTTCATTGATTGTCGTAAGATTTCGTAAGGCGATTTCTTAAATGGGTTCGCCAAGATATGAATGCCTACACACCATAACATTTAAAGGGATAAGCCCACCACCTAGTTTAAGCTATGGTTTAAAAAAATCTGACCTTGCCCGGTGCGGTAACAGTGGGTTGATTTCATTTTATTGTTAAATAAGCGTTAAAATTGAATGAAAATTGATGCAACTGGCATCAGACATTAAATCTAAGCGATGTAAATTATCATCACAATTGTTATTGTATTATTGAATCAAAAGTATATGGACTAATTCACGGTACAGTAAGTGGTTTGTGCAGCAAGTGGTGATAAGCAATCAGAGTTACCCATTAACCATATACTGTCACTAGTCCTGAGAGCTCAGCATATAATATTATGTTTGTTCCTATGGTCTGTATGACGTTGGCCTAATATCGAACCATCGCTTGTCATTTTCTGTTCTGGTACAGATGACTGACAGTCTGTCATTGACGCGTGTCAGGGAAAATTTGGTCCTATACAGCAAACACTATCACATTGGCCCAATGTCGATATAATGTTGGTCCAGCGTCGAACATTAAAACAACATTGGGACAACCCTTGTGTTTTCTGGGATACTTCACCGTTTTTGTCAGCGATATAAATACCCTGATAATGTCTCCGCGTTGGCGCAACGTCATCCACGCTGGTCCGGCAGTGCCCCAGCATCGGGTTGATGTTCAGCTGTGATTCTATTGTCTATCACCATAGGCTGTGATTAGATAATAGGTTTATTTTTATTTTTACACCGGTAGTCTTCAGCAATGAATCAATATGTTTGCACAGTGCCACGCTATAGATAGCTGCAACATGTAGAAGTGACACCTGAACACGATTAGAAAGCTGGCTAAGCCCACTTACTTTAAACTTAGGAAATCCCATAGCCATTTAGACGTTTAACCCTTAACCCTTTAACCGCCGGTGCCGCATATATTCGGGTTTTCATTTTTTATTAGCACATTAAGTACCACATTTTAAATATGTTAAAGATAAAATGTGCCATCAACCAGCAAGATTTGAAAAGAGTTGACCTACATTTTGTCAAATCTGAATAATTTTCACTCACTTGACGTTGTGGATCGCGTCAGCGAGACACAACTTCACGTGGGTGAAAATTCAAATTGAATAATTTGGCGGTTAAAGGGTTAAAGCGATATTTTTGTATAATGCATGGAGACTAAAGGGTTTTTTCAATTTTAAATTATCATAAATGTCTTACCGCTTGCTTTGAATATCTATGTTATGGGTCTACATCAATTATAAATAGTTTTACTCCTGCAGTGCGGGGATCGACTTTAGACGCCAGAATCTGACGTCTACAGACGTCAGATTTAAAGCAATGACCTGTATACAAACGTTTATAGACGTCATTGGGGTTAATCGTCAAATTATTTAATTGAAATGTCGTCCTCGCTGACACGATCCACAACTTCAAGTGGATGAAAATTATTCAGATTTGACAAGATGGAGGTCAACGTTTTTGAAATCTTAATGATTTATGTGGTCACGTTTTATATTTATCTGCTCAAAAGCTGATAATTAACGTGCGAATAAAAAAAGAAAAAAAAAAGAATTTAGTCGGGACCGACTGTTAAAGGGTTACGCATCTATGTCACCACGTGCACTTAAAAAAATAAAATGGTGTAAATTTAAATTTTCACCAACTTGAAGTTGCGTTTCGCTACCGCGATCCACAGCTTCAAGTGGGTGAAAATTACTCTCTCATACGTGAATATGTTATATAATCAGTGCCTTTTCATTCGTGGTAAAATAACTTTTTGACTTCGTCTTCTCTGGTATTCCACATTCTCCAGTTTTTTGTACGATATGCCACAATATGCTACGCGAAACACAACATACTGTTAGCACAGCATACGTTCTCAATCGGACATAAATAGTGTACGTATATGTTTGTGAAAGATAACTGTTTTTTTTCATCAGAGAACAGGAATGATAGTGATTAATACCACATGTGTCATTACAAGCACCGTATGTACCACGACGAAATCTCATAAACCAGGACATGAAGGGGGCTCCCCTATTATCTAGAACGTCCACCCATAATATTTAACTCAAGGCATTGAAGTAGGCCTACTTAGAAAGCATTGGTATTGTGTTGAGCAAGGAAGCGAGATATACGGTTACTTTCTTAATTATTTTGTGATAGTTAAAATGGCCCAACATTGGGACAAACTCTTGTGTTTTATGGGGAACGTTTTTATGACTTCGCGAAACATGACACACATCGTCGCTGCTACTTTCTCAATCGGACATAAATAGTGGATGTTTATGCTTTAAAAAATACTGAAGAACAAGGACGATAACCACATGTGCATACCACGACGAAATATCATAAACCAGGAGATGGATGGGGTTCATCTGTCTAGAACGTCCACCCATAATATTTCAATCAAGGCATTGAAGTACGTTAAAAAAACATGATAGTTATGTAAGAAAGAAAACACGACATACAGTTACTTTCTTAATGATTTTAGAAGGATCAAAATTATCGTGACCACAAACAACAAGGTTATAAGATCTAAACAAATGATGGAAATGGTATATAAATCGATGTGGAATATGAATACGTACTAATGATTGCATATTTAGCATAATTAATAGCATAAGTAGAAATTATCAGTGATCATGGGGAAGTCGCGGAAGTGACTGAAAATTTAAATTGAATTGCTAGGAGCTCTAGGGGGTTAAATCCCACAAAATCAGCTAATAACCCTCTGACTAGCTAGACCGATATCGCAGTTCTCCGACATAGGTCCAACTCAAATAAATAGGAAATGGCGTAAGGCATCATAGTAAGGAAGTGCGCTTTGATATTTTACATATTAAACATGATTATTTTCATTTCCCGTAAGGTTCGAGAAGAATGCGCAGCAGTATCTGCTACATTTTTCACATAATGTTACCAAACGAGCAATTTTAAGCATTTTAGTGGCACAGCCTGAGATGCTCAGTTCATTAGCACCTCTGCTGAGCTGGGGTGTTGAAGTATACCACCCATAGAATATATTCCATACAATAAGAATTATTATATTGCTTATTGTGGACCACAAATATCGTGATATAAAATATCAAAAGAAGCAACATTACTAACAAAAATACCCTTGCAGATCGCCAATTGCCGCCATTAGCTAACAATGAAACGAATTGGAAACGTTGAACCAATGTTGTTTTAATGCTGGGTCAACATTAAATGTACATTATTGGTTCAACGGCTCTAGTTATATGCATGGAACTGCTCCAAACACCTTTACACTCACAATAACCAGCTGGGATGTGCACTATCTGAATGTGTTGACTCGAGATTCAGTAATTTTACCTGCGATATGCATGGACCATGGACCATTGGCGGGGAAAAAACAACACCTAAAACTTAATAATATGTATGAAAATTATAATCAGCCTGATCTAATATGTAGGCCTGTTTCATTCTGTATTCAACTTGTACAGTAAAACAACAATTGACACAGATGTAATATGGTGATATACTGTCCATTGTGTATGGTCATTTTAGATTCTTACTCTGCACAAACAATGTGTAGGATCACATTAAATGACTGTGGAGCTGCAGTAATGTAATTCATTCTAGTCTCATTCTGATTCAAAGCCATAGACTTGGTTCAACGTTTTGTCAATGTAGGAATACAGATGTATTAACAATGACCCTATGAACCATAAGAATGAGAAAAACAGAATGCTCCCTATGACCCCTTCTTGTCGACAATTATATATAAACGGGTCGTTCTAAAAAATCCTCGACCAAGATAAGGGGACGTGGCGCATTGGCAGAGCGCCTGACTGCCTCGCCTCTCATGCATGCGTCCCGGACTCGAATCCCGCTGATCCAGCGCGTTTTTTTTAAAGAAATATCCTTGTTTCTCCCTTTTCAACGTCACTGGGCGATCACGTTAATGTTCGAGTGAAGGTTGAAACCAGCGTATCGACGTTAATTTCGCGCAGGGTGGCGACGCGTTGCGCCCTCCATCACACTGCCTCGAATAAACGACAAATCAGTTGTTTTTTCGAAACAGGAGAAAAACAATGATATTGTGATAATGAAGAAAGAATGTATTTATATATTCCTTTATAATCCCATGGTATATAACCATGTGATATTATCCTAGTTTTTTGTCCGACGGAAGTAACCCTCTTCCGCAGTACTAGTTTGTACCAGAATTGATATTTGAAAATCTTGAACACTATTGCCGGTATACTGAGTAAAGAAGTACAAATATATGAGACGCACTTCATCCACATTCTCGACATTTTAATGGTGAACCACAAAACGTTTATCTGTTTGGTTAACCGTCGTTTTTTAGTACTAGATATATGATATTGTTTGTCGTCGAATGCCAGGTCAGCTTAAGTGGTCTCTTCTTCAGATAATACTTCTTCAAATGGGACAACACCTATAGGCCTACCATGTATTGTATGGCATAATAATAATGTCGACCCTCTGGGGGCTAACGTTTTAAATTCATATTTTTATCGTCTTGCAAGAAGATGAAAAAACTTACACATTAGAAAGTTAACTGGAAAACATAGCTAATTTTATTGATTTAAACACCTCTACCTTTTAAATAAATCCATTATTAAAAAACGACCGAAGCTCGCTATATGACTTTTTACTGTGGTGCAAAGCCAAAATTCAGTATCTGCTTACTTCACAAGTAAGCAGATACTGCCATTTGGCTTTGCACGGCAGTATAAGGGTGGTATTGAACTCATGTCAGGTACGTGGCGCTAGCCGTGAACAGTCTATGAACGCTTTAACACTTTCAATCCTGAATTTACAATAGTCATCCCCATCCACTACAAGCCGCGAATTGCTGCCGCAATTCTCGACTTGTAGTGGATGAAGATGACTTGATGTGGTTTAAAAATTAAAGAAAATTAACACGTATTGGTAAACCAGTTTCATGTAAATTTTCGTTCTAAAACCCTTAGTTGTAGGAAAATTAAGTCTGTTTTCAGGGATGTAAAATGATGCTTTAATGCATCGTGGGGGCTTAAAGGGTTGAGTGGGAGTTTAAGTACTTCTTTTAACAGTAATAGCTCTTAAAGAATTATTTCTCGGAAGTCCCAGTCGAATCACTATTGCACTTTCTTCCGCGTTAGTGCACACTTGACACAGACTCGCTATAATCGCCGTGACAAAATAATATGCAAATTTGATCATTTGTAATGTTTTTTCAAGATATATGTTAGTGTTTGTGGATTAGCTATGAGTTAATGGCATAAACGAAGTGATAAGCTTCTATTTACACGCACTGTTACATTGCATCGGCGTGGCGTGGGAGTCAAAGGGTCAAGTGGTAGCACAAATCAGAAACACGAAAACACCTTTGTCTCCACGTGGTCCACACACCCGTGTTATATGACATATTAACCGCGCATTGACATACAACGAAGATTGATGATCAGCCAATCTTGTATATATAGCGACCCTCTGGCAGCCAGAGTCAAATGAGTGGCACATTCGACACTCTGGCTACCAGGGGTCCATATTATGAATGCGACTTTACCAAATACTAATTATTTCCTAATGATTGGGACTTGTGTCGCAATATTGCGACTGACCCGACAAGAGGTTCAAGCGAAGACATAATTATGATGCCCCACTCCTCAAATGATTTAAAATATTATTTCAGGTCCACCTGCCCATAGCGAGAAGTGCTATGCATATCCCATGCCCTTGAACATGCTGGAGTACGATAATCCCCACCCCCGAGACATCAAATAATATAATACCGGTCAGCTTTAATGATCAACCTTTAAACCACAGTACTATCAGGAAACAGTTCATCAGTTAGAGGCTCTTTATTCGACTTTAAGGGCGGGGGCCCTAGGGTAGTGGTTAGCACCGCTGCCTTTCACGCCAGAGTTCGGGGTTCGGTTCCCGGTCTCGGCGGTTTGAAAGAAACAAAAATGTTTCTTCCCCATCCACGTGTGAAAGTCAGTATTGTGGGGAGCCTCCGTGACCGAGAGGTAGCGTGCTCGGCCTCAGACCGCCAGGGCTCGAATTTCGAATCCTGTGTCTGGAGGACAGTGTCATCTCAATCATCTCACCATCCTCAGGAGGTTCTCCTGGCCCAGTTTGGCCTATATGTGCACAAAGGTGGCCTAAAGCCCGATTCATTTCATTTCATTTAATCGACTTTAAATAATGTTTTTTTCTCACTATTATTTATTTCAGTTTAGCTCATTTGAAAAATCTGTTTAGTTAGAAGTAAAGGTGTGATACAATGAAGATACATTGCAAAACAACGACAATTTAAAAAGACAACGACAATCTATATACTCACTATTTTCAGGTAGCTCATTGTCTGTGGCTTCATTTTCGTGACGTATAATGGCTCCCTAAAAAAAGAAAAATCTGAGTATTTCATTGATTTATATATATTTTTAAATTGAATATCTTTTTTTTTTGCAAAACCCTGAATAATAATAGGATTAAAACTTACCATGGATGTTGTCCATAAGATCCATGACGTGATGTAGATTGTAAGACAGAATAGCCTGAGCATCTTGATCCCAGAAAAATATGTAACAATACTCCAAAAAAGTATTTGGTCTTTCAAGACCTCCTATCTCTCGTGTGTGCGATTTTATAAGTGATAACAACACAGCACAAGTTTTTATCCGTTATACGGTTATCAATCAATCATAAGAAAGATATAGTTCTGATCCGTTCTGATCCGTAGAACAATGGCAGAGAGTGAACCAGAAGGCGGGGATTGTAAAGAAGTCTTGTCACATGGACCCTCTTATATAACAGCGGGCACCCCTTCCACTCTGCGAGTCGTCGTCCGTGGGTGGAAGCCAAATTCCAGCGGGTTTTGAGTGTTTGCCAGCACGACCGTCACTACAGTGTGCCCCCCTTTGGCGGCCCAGCGTCGTCTCAGCGTTGGGCCAGCGTCTGCGACGCTGGCCCAACAATGACACGGTGCTGATAAAATCCGCGATGAGTCGTGGAATTAGTGACGCGTGCCAAGTCTGGAACGGGCGGGGGGGGGGGGGTGGTGAGTAGTGGTCGGGCAAAATATCCAGATGATGAGGTCCCACATCCCGTGGAATCAGAGTTTATTTTTCGGGTGAATCAGCTAACTGTTTTGACATTGTTATTACAGATAAATCCGGCGATATGTTACACCGGGGAATTTTAGAGGAGATAGTAAATTTGTCTGCGTGGCTTGCGTAGTCTATTTTTGTTCTTTTTTCACAAAAGTATCAGAAAAAACCAGTAAATTGATAAGGAAACTACCACATATATACTAGTGATTCGCATCATATATTATTATTGTATAGGCCCCTAAGGGTCGCCCTTTGCAGTTTTCGACTGCAAAGTAATGTATATTTTATTGACAGGCGTATTACTCCTTTTATTTTGTTGAGCGTGTGTCACGAGGAAGAATGAGCTTTAGCCCTTCAGCTGCCAAGGCAGTATACTAATATGATTTCAATTAGTTAATACTTTACTTGAAAGTTGTGAAAATAACGCTGTATATATATGGCCATACGATAGAAAAATAATCAATAATTACAAAATGTAGGCTACTTTTTCCAAATAGAAATATGTTTTTTGCAACTGGCAATTGCGTAAGCAATCGCGAATTCTAATGTATTCAAGACCAACAAATATTTGACAATCAAAGGGTAAATGATTAATGTATAGTGTGATTAATCTGTCGAGATCTTACGTTTTATTTTGACATAGCCGCCACAATCAAAGCGTTCGTTTTGATAACATAAGTGCGTGGTGGACTTTTCGGCATGACGGCGGCTGAGGAGGGGTGGGGGGTGGGTGGTGGTAGGTCAGTGAAAATGATAGTATCCACGAGCCGATACTGAATGACGTGTGGACGCCCTCCATTGTCTGATATAATCCCCGATCCCGGCGGCGGTGTAAAGTTTTAGATCGTCAGCTGGGCTAAAAGCATCTGGCATCCACCCTCTCCAACTTATCTCGCCCGGTGCTGGTGTGATGTTGGGCCACCGTCGCAGACGGTGGACCAACATTACACCAGCACCGGGTGAAGATTCAAACCCGATGATGCATGCCGACAAACACATTTCGCTGGCTGGAGACGGAACGTTGCCACAACGTCGCATGACGTTGAAAACTGACGTGACACCAGCGCTGAGTCATTTATTCTATTAGCGGAGTTGATATCTCGTAATTCCAAATATTTCACATGCAGTCGCAGAATCATGATCCGGGAGTTGTTTGTGCGGCGGACGACATTTCTAGGACCGCAAATTTGACCCGAGTCAGTCCGAGATTTTGACTTTCAATGCTGGGCCATAGTCGTGGACGGTGGTCCTGCATTGTTCCAGCACATCAGGGTCAACGATTTGGATTTGCTGTGGATGCAGGGTTGGGGGGGGGGGGGGTATCGTTCCGGTGGTTAGGGATTCTTCCGCCATGAATGAAACCTTTCCCACTGTGGGATCTGTCGCACGCACTCCTTATATAGAATACTTCACTCACCACCAGTGACTCTTCGCTCCCGTGGAGAGAGTCATCGGTGTCGAGTGAAATAGAGCGCCGCCTAAAAGTAATGTCTGCCTCCCGCAGAGCCTCTGGAATGCGATGCTATTTCCTGAACGTGGGCTCCCGTTGCAAAGTACAGATAATTATTGAGCACAGAGAAATGAGGATGCGCTCTGTGGTGTTGTGAAGTTAATTCTCGCAGTCGTGTGCCACACCAATACGTCGTTTGTGTTTTAATTTGTCGAACTAGAGCATGGAAAAAGTGCAATTGGTATGTCATTGATTCATCAAAAAAGACGAGCACAGTGGCGTTTGTATTACAAAGTATAAAGTATAGCACCAGAATAATGCAATAATGAATATTTTACCCCCGACGAATACAAAAGTGAATTAGCCTATCGCATGATTATATCAACTAACACCGTAGCGTAATTCCGTAGTTTTTTAACTTAGGGGGCAGAATACCATACTTGGATCAATGTATTTTAAAGGATGTAGGGGGGGGGGGGGGGGGTCAATGTACAATCAATTCTGATTCGATGTTTATTTATCGAGTGATCATTTAGTTTTGCCACCCATTTTTGTGGTGCGCCTCCTTTAAATTTGTTTTGCATAAATTTGTTAACATGACTTTCTTAAGAGTTGATATGCAAATGTCGCTGGACCCTTTGCAGACACTACGTGGTGACCACAAACAATATCTCTATATAATGCAATAGCAATTTGCTACTAGTCTAAGTATTCTATTTCTTATAATTGTTTGAACGTCTTTATCAAAAAGGTAAAGCTGAATGAACCGGGAAAATCTGAGCCCAATACCGAGACAACAGAATGCAGTAGACAACGGAATGTCGCAGAAGCAATAAAAAGTATACATTCTATTATATCTTTCAATGTTGACTATGGTTTTCCTCATTAATAACAAAATTCAATGTAACAAAACAGCAACAAAAACAACACCATAACCTGGCATGTAACACAGAGTTGCAAAACAGATGACGCTGTCAATGGTTCATTATTGTTTTGGCTGACTTTGCTACCAGGGTCAAATAAACAATAACGGGTTGTTTTATAGCTGTTTGTGCAAAAGAATATTAACGCACATAGTGTAAGCTGTCAGGGCAGATGTGAGGTTATTAGGCATCTATGTATGTATTCATAATAATTCATGAACCCTGGGCACACGGATGTACGAGTAGTGTCGTGCAAAGTCAAAAAGGCATTATTTTCTCACTTTACAAGTAAGCAGATACTGCCTTTTGGCTTTGTAGTAGTGCCTTGTTGACGTGGTATGACGGTCGTGCTGGCAGGGACGATGCACTGATTCTCTCCCAGAACAACAAATTAATCATCCGCCACAAAGGCGCCATGTTTGTGGGTTCACGAAGAGATGAGTTACGGTGCCATACGTGGGTCCACATATGTCCCTTTGATATGAAAGGGTGTATCTGCCACTTTACAAAGTAGCAGATACACCCTTTCATATCCAAGGGGACGATTATGTCGTCACATCCGTCTTCAATTCGAAACCTATACGGAATCAATTAACATTGCTTTGTAAAAAAAATGTGTAAAAATGTGTTCGTATAATCGTACGTCATCCCAAGAGAAATCTGATTCTATTTTCCTTCCTTGGTCATCCGTACATGCGGCGATCGCTACATGTATAGCGATCGTTGTAAGTACGGATGACTTCACGGATGCTGATGACATACGGATGACATATACGTACACGTGGAAAAAACAGCTTTATGGTTTGATCAGAAGAAAGATATGCAATTTGCACTATAATTTTGAAGCTAAAATTAAAGTATTAGCCAAAGTAATTACAAAAATAAAATATAACCATGTAGATGAATACAACATAATTCCCATTTGAGAATGAATGATGATTCTATCACCAAGGAATCTATAGGGATTCCTAATTGTACCACGTACATTCAGGCTAAAACTATTCCTTCTGGATAGAGGTGGGTTACATATTAATTTCAAAATGACATTTATCGGTTGATAAGTCATTTCATGAATTCCTGTGGATGGACAAATGTTATTTATATACTCTCAAGCCAAACAGGATACCACTTAAAATCATTACATGTTAATTGCTGAGTTTAGCTTGCATAATTTTTCGTTCATTTGAAATATAGCATTGCTGACGCAAATGCCAGTTGATAATTAGCAAAGAAAAATAATCTTACCATGAAAGTAAACCAATAATATTTTACAAGTATCTTATTTGATATTATGCACTAGATAAAATTAGTATTTGAGTTCCCCTGGGTATCACCGGGAAACTCAAATATAAATTCAAAAATTCATTTTATGATATATAGATAAAAATATATTATCTCATCAATATGACTTCAAGACCTAAACAGGGTGCACCCTGTTACCAAAGCAAGCACGATATGTTGACGCAATACTAGCTTAACATTTGATGTTGATCACAACGTTGAATCAGCGTCACAGACTGATTGATTAATTGACTGATTGATCAATTGATTTTGATTGATTGATTGATTGATTTAATTATTGATTGATTGATTGATTGATTGATTGATTGATTAATTGATTGACTGATTGATTGATTGATTGATTGATTGATTGATTGATTGATTGATTGATTGATTGATTGATTGATTGATTGATTGATTGATTGATTGATTGATTGATTGATTGCTTGATTGATTGATTGATTGATTGATTGATTGATTGATTGATTGATTGATTGATTGATTGATTGATTGATTGATTGATTGATTGATTGATTGATTGATTGATTGATTGATTGATTGATTGATTGATTGATTGATTGATTGATTGATTGATTGATTGATTGATTGATTGATTGATTGATTGATTGATTGATTGATTGATTGATTGATTGATTGATTGATTGATTGACTTGCTGATTGATCGATCGAGATTTGATTGATTGATTGCTAGATTGATTGATTGATTGATTTCTTGATTTATAAATTAGTTGATTGCTTGATTGATTTATTTATTCATTCGCTCATCCATTCATTCATTTATACATCCATCCATATATCCATTCACCCACACACCTGTGTAAAAATGACGTAATACAAACAACTACCTTAATCACAGTTGTGGGCGTTAGAAGAACTAGATTACAATTCACCACCTTGGTATTAAACAGTCGTATTTGCCACATTGTGAAGTGACAGATACGACCCTTTAATACCAAGGTGGTGAACTGCGAGTTCAGGTTTAAAATAGCAGCACGCCTGCGGAAACAAAGAATTGGTTACCATGGCATCGGATAGAGATGTACGTTGCAGAGTATCCGCGTGACGTTTACCCAATGCTGTTTTAATGTTGGGCCAGCGTCGTAGAGGTATTTGAGAAGGGAGTGGTATCAATTATCAGCAAATAGACGTGATAATAAGAGATAGGCGCACGGCGTGGTCCTATCAGCTTACTAAACAAAGTGCTACTTCTACCATCTTTATCACTTTATCTTTTCTCTTTATTTCTCCCCACGCAAATACTGACACTTTTCGACATCGTCATGTCGATTAAGTATGTTCTAATGTTCAGTTTCTACATTCCTGGCAGGTGATTTCCGCTATCGTATCGTCACCTTAGTATTAAAGGGTGGTATCTGCTACTTTGTTAAGTGGCAGATACCACCCTTTAATACCAAGGCGACGATATGTGGTGTTTTATTTGGATGCGCTTGTCGCAAATTTTACATTAGAAGCGATTTTTAAAACACAATAACTCTGTTATTTTTTTTTTCGTTTAGAAAATAATTATTATTGATTCCAATTTGGGACCTGGTACTCAAACTCTTACACCAGATCTGCCAATATATAATATATGTAACTGACGATTTTTGTCGGAAAAGTTGGAACCGTTATGTTTAAAACATTATTATGTTTAGGATACATTTCTAGTTTTCTGGTTAAAAAACTGTCTCTGCAGTTGAGGTATATTTTCTACGTTGTACAATGTAAATATGTCTTCACTAAACGTCGTTAATTATTGAGGTAACTTTGTTAAGGTAATACATTAATTATTGATCGATAGTTATTATTATTACTTGCTTAGATGATCAATTGACTGGCTGTTTGATTGGTTGATTAATTGATTGATTGATCGATTGATTGATTGATTGATTGATTGATTGATTGATTAGTTGATCGATTGATCGATCGATCGATCGATCGATCGATCGATTGATTGATTGATTGATTGATTGATTGATTGATTGATTGATTGATTGATCGATTGATTGATTGATTGATTGATTGATTGATTGATTGATTGATTGATTGATTGATTGATTGATTGATTGATTGATTGATTGATTGATTGATTGATTGATTGATTGATTGATTGATTGATTGATTGATTGATTGATTGATTGAATAAATGATAGACAAATAATGTAGAAGCATCATGTATAATAGGTAAGTAAAACAAAATACAAGGCTGCCACGGCATAATCGCGAGACGGCTATCTTGAGCTGACTCCAACTGTCTGCACCTAGAGTAAAACTCTTTGGTATTTTTATAAATATAAAAATAAGTAAGTTAGTAAGTAAGTAAGCAAAAGGGCAAGTCATTGCACAGATGACATTCTGACCACAGCTCCGAATGTGTCAGATACACTTTATTAAATATGTACATTGCATAAATATACATCATACACTTGGCCTGTGACAATTTGTATTGCTTTCTTATCGTGCTGACGATGTACCACTATACATTGACTACAATTCTGCTGCGCAAGTTAGCAACAGTAGCTGGTGTTTTCCAAAAGCTTCGTGGCATGGGATATTGTGTACATAAAAATGGTTTGTTGCTTTCAAATTAAATTATTATTATTAGGTTTGCGTCAAGGTGCAGTGTGCGATACCAGTCATATCACTCGTCAAATACGATGGAATATGAAAAATACCGGACGGAAAACAGCAGCAGACAGCACATCATCACATCTTTTAACCCTTTAACCGCCGGTGTCGCATATATTCAGGTTTTAATTTTTTATTAGCACATTAAGTACCACTTTTTAAACATGTTAATGATAAAATTTGACATCATTCAGCACTATTTGAAAACAGTTGACCTCCATTTTGTCAAATCTGAATAATTTTCACTCACTTGAAGTTGCGGATCGCGTCAGCGAGACACAACTTCAAGTGGGTGAAAATTCAGATTGAATAATTTGGCGGTTAAAGGGTTAAAACCTTTTCTGATCGTTTAACCAGGCAGTGGTATGTGTTATAATCTCGCCTGTTATTGTCTATACTACGCCCATTAAAACGCACATCTATGAGTTTTATGGCAGTATCCTCGTCCAGAAAGAACAGTGGAGATATCTGCACTGTGTCTGCCGTGTGTGGCCGGATAGGTCGCCGAATGGTGGTTAAACGCTGGGCCAACGTTAAACCATCATGCGGCCACTATTATTTTGTTAGGGGTGGGCCTGTTATTTGTCAAATGATGACATGGTGCGTGTACACAGTAGTAAACAAGTCTGCAGTGTGATTTTGCAGTGATAAAACTGCTGCATTGAGTGGCTGATTGAAAATAACGTTATCATCCACAACAAGTTTTGACATGCAGCAGCGAGTCACGATTTGGAGTGGATTGAAATTGTTCAAAAATAAAAAAACGAAAATAGTATTTGAACATCATAATTTAGTGCATTATAATGATATATCAGAGGGAAAATGCTGTTAATTCGATTCAGCCAAACATTAAAAAAATGTAATACATAAAATTAACTTGTATTGTGGTTATATTGATTTGATCTGTATTTGTATTTATTCGGTAAAAGTACAACATTAAAATAATCATCATAATGTGTGTCAGTAGCAGTACGTAGAAGTACGTACCAGGTATCCAGGGGTGACAAATATAGCATTCATTTTTTATGATAAATGTCTTTGAATGTACGAATACACGAGACTTACAATTACATATGTGCAAAGGCCAAACTGGACCAAGAATTTCCCAAAGAAGATGAAACGATAAAGTATGGATTCGAACTGTGTCCTTAAGTTTTGAAGTCTATTACAAACACGTCCCGTCTCGGCCATCTATTGTATCAAGGAAATCAACGACTAATTTCATGTAGAGGTGGTCGTAGTGGGAATGCTGGAAAAATATTAAAAAACGATAAAGATTGCACAACAGAAGTGATCTCCCAGTAAACACAAAACATTATAAAAAATGTTTTGTGTTTGCTGGGCTTAGGCCCATTTCATACAATTACCTTTTGACACAACGCTTGTAAAAATAAAATAAGTGAGTCGATAGTACGGTGTACATAGTGAATGTTTATACAATATAAAACGGCCTATGTATTATTCATTTATATGCATGGAATATATTCATGTATAATATATGTATATGTATAATATTTGACACTGTGCAAAGACAAAAGGCAGTAACTACTTACTTTTAAAGTGAAAAGTTGTTTCCTTTTGATATTGCAGGGCTGTACTTTAGTTACCAGGTTACCAGGACACATGGCTTAATCTCATTTAACCTTCGTGGTCTTAGGTTAGTAAGTTAGTCTTATATTTCTCATCTCATTTAACTTTTTATGTATCTCGATACACGACTTAAAGTGGAAGGCGATTATTAGGCATATAACAGATATACTAAATTAAAACCAAGACAACTGGATAATTTAGCAGACATTATTAAAGTATATGATATAAAACTGCGCAAGAAGTTCCCTGAAAATCATTTAAAAGATGTAAATGTCCCATATTCTAACAACAAGACGATTAGGTCAGGATTGTCTATGTGCATTGAAAGGTGGCCTAACGTTGTGGCAACGTTATATTATTGTTTGGTTTAGTATAAAGGGAATTAGCGATCTTGCCGATCTAGCTGTCGAATCTTGTCTACAACAGTTGATTGGCGTCAGAATGAGTTAAATGTCAGGATGAGGCAATGTTTCCATCAGTTAACCCTTGTAGCGTTACAAAAAATAATTTAAATTTTCACCCACTTGAAGTTGTGTCTCGCTACCGCGACCCACAACTTCAAGTGGGTGAAAATTATTCATGTTTGTTCAATTTGATAGCAAACATTAGCAAATCTTTGGGATTGAGCGCTCATTTCATTCACAATAGCAGTGATTGGATCGTCTAATAAAACGGACTAAAAACGACTATAGTCGCGCCTAGCGAGTAAAGGGTTACTCCTCTGAGGAAACACAAACCTAAGCTAATTATGGATTCCAAGAATGATATACAGGTGGTGGCCGTGATGAAGGTCTGGGGCCACATTCTCGAACGATGTTAACATCTTATCTTAACTTATTTTTGCAATTTTTCGGAAATTTTCCGGGATCTTCGTACTATTATTCTACGACAACCAATACACGCGGGTGTCCTAACCTTCTTACCGCTGATCACAATCGTAACTATAATTGTTTTTAAGCCGTTTTATTAACCGATCAAGTCATTTTTGTAAAATGCTTGGTCTCAAATGAAACAAATGTGAATAATTTTCACCCACTTTAAGTTGTGGGTCGCGATTGCGTGACACAACTTTAAGTGGGTGATAATTGAATTCAGTAACTTTGCGCTTTAAGGGGTTATATAGATAAGAATATTTCAAAAGAGATAATAATGGATCGTAACTTTATACAAAAGCTAAAATCTTAAAATTTGATACCTTAATTTCTTGCCGAATCTGGTCCCTGGATAATAGGACTTGTGTGAACACTTCTGATTTATAAAATAAAGCTTATCATATGATAACTCACCATGTTGGCACTATTCGTTTAAACTGAAAAATGTATAATTATACAATAATGGGGAGATGCTGACGACATCATCGCAAATGATAAAAGTCAGTAGGGCCTACTCATGTTAAAATTATGTCGCATTTGGCGGAAATTAATCCTATGGTTTAGTTTTCATTTAAAACCATTCAAGGGGAATTGGAGAATAGATAAACAATATAAATGATATAAGGTACGAGAGATTAGATATATTTATTTGTTGTGAGAGGGGGGTGTATGTCTAATATGTTGGAATTTATACATCAATCTGTATGTTTTGTTATTCTAGATACAGGCATCAGAAATTTATCAACACAGAGTTGACCAAGTGTTGTTTTAATGTCGGTCTATAACGTCGTCACTCACCCTGTATCGACATAATTGCCGAAATCAGTAAGTATGCCGTTTTATTTCCCCTGCTTCTTTACCGATATCATCGCAGTAAACACGAGACGTTCACCCAGTGTTAGTTTAATGTTGGGCCAGCGTCGGAGACGCTGGCCCAACATTAAACTAACACTGATTAAACTAACACTGGATCAACGTCACGTGCTTACTGGGATCACCAGGAAAGCTGGTGTCCATATTGAGCTCGCGCGGTTTTACTGTCACATTCCGGAATAACAATTACCTCTTGTTCCGCACTTATCTGTGATATGTGCAATGTTCGCATTCGATATGATTTTTAAGCATCACATCACATCTGGCGTGGAGTAAACAGCATTCCTCTGGTATTTGCGTTGCGTGGACCGCGGCGATAGGTATCAAGGTCCCTGATGAAAATAGAACAAAATTGGCAAACTCAATTGAATCAAACAATGACCGACCACATTAACAAAACCGGCACGTCTCAACGAGTCGTGACAGAATCAAGTTTAACGTGAGGTCTCCGGGAGATATTATTATATGGTACCACACGACAATCTAGGTTTTTCAAGCACTGTTTTGACTTAAAGCTGGCGCTTGGAGCATGAGGAGGGGGATGACTTTTCTAGTTTATCCGTCCAATGACAATCATTATCAAAATTTCAAGGGCCGGGGCCCTGGTGCAGTGGTTAAAACTGCCTGAGTCGGAGATCGCGGGTTCGAACCCCACTCTGGCCTTCAAGTTTCAAAGAAACACATGTTTCTTCCCCGCTCACTCCCCGTGTCTGGAGGGCAGTGACATCTCATTCATCTCACCATCCTCTGGAGGTTCTCTTGGTCCAGTCTAGCTTATATGTGCACAAAGGTGACCTAAAACCCCATTCATTTCAATTTCATCAAAATTTCAATTTCTCATATCTAGCTTTTTTTTCAGGGATTCATATACAAAATTGTCTTGGTGTTTCTTTTATCGGTTTTAGGTTGGAAAATCTGAAATCTCTCTAGATAAGGTGCTCAATGCATGTATGGGTGTAGGCCTATCTCTCACATTTCTCCAGGAATCCAATGATAAAACAAGATACATTGACCAATGTCGGGTTAATATTGGACCACTGAATCAAACCAACATTGAGCCGATTTCCACCCAGCAAACACAAGACGTTGTGAATCAATGTTGTTGTAACTTGCTCTCTACCAACGTTAAACCAACATTGGTTCAACATCCTGTGTCCGCTGGGTGGTGTTTGACGGGTGATATAAACAGATAAAACACTAGCACGCAATATAAAACACTAACTGAACAAGCCTCCATACCAGTCTTATCATTGTATTCAGATGGGACTGCCACAGCCATTGATCTAAGTGAGATAGGTCAGGGTGTAACACTTTATGTATCAGGTTGTTGTTTTTTGTCAGGGTACTTAGGAATAATCAATTGGACGTCTGGTCGGTCTGTGGCACTTTGCCAGTCATCAAGTCAGTCATTTCGGCGGCTTCTTTTGTCCTGTCCCGCTTTATATTGCTCATAAAATCTCACACCTCGTAGTGACATTCTTCTGCCCTGGTGTGATACAGCAGGGGCAGAGGAGATGGTGACCTAGATCTTAGGTACGCGATTGGTCGAGAGGGCCATCTTGACCAATCGCGTGCTTAAGATCTGGGTCAGCCGCTTTACGAGCACAGGTTCAGGTGATGTAAACATAATGGTGGGGAATCATGACAGTCCATCAACAACAGGCGGGCACGAGGCTAACATAGATTACAAGATATAGTGGCCAGATTCTAGGTGAAGGTCTAAAGGCCCTGTCAAACTACAACGTTCTTGTCCAACGCCCTAGCTGCGTTCGTGAAAAATTACATCTGAGCAGTACGTTGAAGAACGTTTCAAAAAGTTGACCTGGTTGCATCCATGTACAGTCCTTCCACCGTCCTTCCACCGTTCATGTACCGCCCAGTGAAGGTTCTTTCTGCGTATTACAACGTTCTCCTGCCATTCTTCCACCGTTCTTGACGACCTTCATCCGCCCGTCCTCCGTCCACGTACAGTCCTCTTAGGAGAACGGTGAGTGAACGCCAATGAACGCTGGCAGAGCGCAGCAAGAACGTAGGCCTACATGGACTGTATGAGGACGCTTGGGGAACGTTCGGGGGGGGGGGGCGCTCACTGGTTTTCCAGCGTCCATCGTGCGCCCGTCTGCGTTCTCATCCCGACCCCCTGACCTTTCCTTCGACCCCCAATGCTACTTTTCGTTCTGCCACCATTTATGAACGTTAAACGAACTTTATCCAGAACGTTGTAGTGTGACAGGTCCTTGAACCTGTACATTCGCGTAAAAATGTTGGATTCAATATTACATCTGAAGATATAATGTCAAAATATTGGGAGCTAAGGAAAGCACTCTCATCACTTGTAATTTATACAATATGTTAAAAAAGGTGTGTTAAACATCATTGTCAGTTTTGTCAGCTTATTGTCAGCTTTTTAACACTTAACACAATATATCTCGAAATAGGCGTGATACATCAGCAAACATATATGCCTATATGTTTAATTCGATGTTGGACCAGTATCGTAGACGGTGGATCAAAATTGGAACAGCATTGGTTCTGTGTTTCGTATTTGCATTAGTAAGACCAGCCACAGGGTATCTCAAGAATAATTATGCATCAGATAGACTCGGTGGCTGCCACTGACATTATCATCTGATTTATTATTATGATTAGCTATGATACAAGTCAACAACACCTAGATGTAAATAATTTATGAATAGCCACTAGAACACATTAGTGTGCAAATACATGTACCTTCTATATAACATTATTACCACTAGTGGCCTATATGTTATTATAAATTAGCCAGCTATTGATTAAATAAAGCTACTGTTCTTGTTTAGTTAGTCTTATGCCCTAATTATTTATTTAAAAGGTGGATTGTAATTGAATTTCGTCAGTGTCGGTATAAGCATCAGTGTCGCGTCGGCGTCAGCACTTTCTTGTGAATACGATAACTTGACAGTGTATGAGCAGCTCTCGAGACATTGTATAATGGCCATTCAAAACATAAATATGTCGACTTAATGGATATTCCGGCGTTATGATATCAATAAACAGTTCCGAGAAAAGTTCAACAGCGTAATATATTGTGTAACAAAGTGCAACAAAATATTAAGGGGTATTCAGTGAAACGACGTGACGTCACCAGAAACCTTTTTAAATGGCTAGTCGGTGAAAATAATGTTATATAAGACCCCCTCCCCATACTTCATTGTATTAGCTAGCTCGATGAAAACTGAGGTAAAGGCTATTGAGTTTCACAGAATAGTAAAGGGTACGTGGAAAATGAAATGCAATGAAGGGTTTCAGGCCACAGTGCACGTGGAACACGAGTCACCCTGTTTTAACACTGACGGCGCTAACCAGCTAACTCGAAATGTTGGTTTAATGTTGGTCAAATGGCGGACGCAGACGCGCCGATAGGTAAGTGATCGTAAACGAAAACTTTCCTGCCTTTCACAGTGACTGTCGCACTTGTGAAGTAACAATGGTTACTAGAATTTTCATAAAAGGTCGAGTACGCTACCTCCCGGTCACGGAAGCTCCCGCAATATTGAATCCTCGGGCGGTGCACCGAGGCGACTTAGCGACAGCGACTTAGGGATTTTACGGCTATACCTTTACTTGTGAACGCTGTATCACACATAGCTCATTATATTTCCTTTACAAAATTGACATGAATACTGCTAATGAACATTTCGGACAGAGTATAATATACTCCGCCCCCGACCAACGATAGAGTGGTTCAGCCTGTCACATGACGAGATCAGCCGATTATATCCGTCATTTAGTTTAAATTAGGAGATGGAATACCATTCTTGGGCCAGCATTTCTAGGACACTTTTCATAACTGTATAAACAAAAACATTGAAATGAAATGAAATGATTCGGGCTTTAGGCCACCTTTGTGCACATATAGGCTAAACTGGGCCAGGAGAACCTCCTGAGGATGGTGAGATGATTGAGATGACACTGTCCTCCAGACACAGGATTCTAAATTCGAGCCCTGGCGGTCTGAGGCCGAGCACGCTACCTCTCGGTCACGGAGGCTCCCCACAATACTAGCTTTCACACGTGGATGGGGAAGAAACATTTTTGTTTCTTTCAAACCTCCGAGACCGGGAACCGAACCCTGGACTCTGACGTGAAAGGCAGCGGTGCTAACCACTACCCTAGGGCCCCCGCCCAACAAAAACATTGAACTTTGCGATTGTTTTGCTATAAAAGAATCGCCAATTTATTCTTTTCTGCACGATATAATAACTTGGGTACGTTTACTTGTAGTTGTTCAGTGTTTGTTATAATGTTCAATAATAATAAATAGAAAGGGCATTAGATAGTTTTGGCATAAAATATGGTCGACTGAAAGATGTTATATCATGGTTCCCATTCCAAAACTATATTTGACACACACTTACTGACCCCGACCTCTCTGAATACGTAATCGGTTTCTCTATTATATTTTGGTCTATGACAGAACATGCATGTTCACAACGATTTGACTGCTTTAATAAACGTTTTCACAATTTCACCTTCTTACATTTTATCAGTGTAAGCTTACTCTTGTTACAATATATAATTAACTGTTGCAAAGTATATGTCACATCATGCATTGCTGCATGTGTAAGGATCAATTGAGTACTTTAAAATTAAGTTATTTTAACTTGCGGATATTGCATTAAAAACACACTTAAAAGCACAAATATTGATTAGGCCT
The DNA here is from genome assembly GCA_964017125.1 of Flabesymbios commensalis. Taxonomy (NCBI): domain Eukaryota; kingdom Metazoa; phylum Annelida; class Polychaeta; order Terebellida; family Flabelligeridae; genus Flabesymbios; species Flabesymbios commensalis. The sequence continues at coordinate 65,089,228 of OZ024906.1, read as the reverse complement.
ATTTCCAGGGCTCGAGGATGCAAGTGGATGCTTATTTCAATAAAATATATATCATTTGGGACAGAGTAGCTCTAAACTCACGAATTGAACTAACATAGGGGGTAATCACCAGGGGGTATGTGGCTTTCGTGAGAGAAGACGATTCAGTGATTTCGTAAGCACGGTTGGTGGGAGATGCCAGAGTGACGACATGATAAGAAGTGGATGTGTCTCATTACTGGCCAATGCTGGGGCAAGGTATCTGACATTGGCTAAGTGTTTGTCCGACGTTGTGCTGACGTTTCTTGTTTAGAGTTACGTAAGGATACAAGTAGGCCTAGTTATGCATAAGTATTATTCCAATATTTTATGATCAAGACCCTCGCCAAGCTGTTTTACCCCCCAAGAGTACACTATGTGATATGCTTGCTTGGTCTTGCTGAGATTTGAGAATATGAGGTGGTTTCAGATCAGCACCAGCCCGACAAACGCGAGACGTTGGTTCAGTGTTGTCATATTGTTGGTCCACCGTCTAAGACGTTGGCCAAACATCATACCAGAAATGGATCAACATCTCGTTTTTGCTGAAAACAGATACCTGGGCTCTCTCACAGTGACTATATATTCGTGTCTCGGAATATGTACTGAACCAGTCATGTTATCAGGATACCACACACTATAATCTAAGAAAAATAAAATATCATTATTTCGTATTAATGATGATTTGTGTCCTTAATATTTAAAAAAAACACTGTCTTTGACTAATTTAACGCTCGTTGGTTTATTGGTTATGCGAAAATATAGCTATGATAAAGCGGATTGTGCACAGTAAAAAATAAGCGGAAATGAGGTATGAAGAGCTACAATAAATATTGTATATATTTTTGGGGGTTTTATTATTCACATTTTACAGTAATTTTAAGTTAAATATCGTCTCCGTTATTTCACACGAACACATGGAGTGTGTACGATTATCCAACTACATTTTGTCACGCATCGCGTATACCCAGTAAACAACAAACATTTGTATAACATTTTGTACAGTGTTGGACCAACGTCGAAGACTTTTAAGATATTTTGTGTTTGCTGGATATAAATGTATAATTATGTACACAGTTACGTGCACACACACACACGGACATTGCCGAGGTTTATGCTTTTCTGTGTGGACTTTCCAGTTCAGTGAGAAAAAACCGCACCAGGCAAAAATGAACTACTTACAGTGGTTTATAAGTATCTACTGACAGTTTTGCACTATAGCGTCTACTTCATGTACTTGAACTTCTTCTGGGGTTTTCTACTCGTGTAGTAATTATGATAAGACGAGATAAAACCCTACTAGGTTTTCTCCATATTCTGCTCTCAGCATTAACCTTATTCATATGTTTTGTTGTTTTATAATCATATCATATACATATTTGATGCACTTACATCAGCGTACATTGTTCTGTGTGGAAATATATACTTTACTTAGTTTGGCATCCACAAGTTTCAGCGCGGGGATCTAACGTCTGACGTCTGCAGTCGTCAGATCCTGACGTCTAAAGTCGATCCCCGCACTAAAAGAGTAAAATATTTACCGTAGGCCCATACCATAGTTTTTTCACATGAAGCGGAAAGAGCTAACTAAGACATTTATGATGATTTTAAAGTAGAAAAAACCTTTGGTCTCTATAGTTTATACACAAATATTCCAGGATTGTAAGGGTTAAAAGCGGCTACATAAGACACTCTGTGATTCAATTAATGCACCCGACCATTTTAAAATAATCATTTAATCTTCCCATATTATTTTGGGTCGATCCCGGACGGAATGATCGAGATCTATCTCAAACTGAGTTTATCGTTAGAACAACGTCTGAGACGATGTCTTAACATTCATCCGACATATTTACAATAACTGTCGTCGGACGACGAATCCAGTGGAACTTCTCGTTGTGTTAACATTAATAAAAGATACACAAACACTTGACATTTACATGGCCTCTTCGGGATGAATTCACCCAGATAAAAAATGAAATGAATCGGGCTTTAGGCCATCTTTGTGCACATATAGGCTAAACTGGGCCAGGAGAACCTCCTGAGGATGGTGAGATGATTGAGATGACACTGTCCTCCAGACACAGGATTCGAAATTCGAGCCCTGGCGGTCTGAGGTCGAGCACGCTACCTCTCGGTCACGGAGGCTCCCCACAATACTAACTTTCACACGTGGATGGGGAAGAAACAATTTTGTTTCTTTCAAACCGCCGAGACCGGGAACCGAACCCCGGACTCTGGCGTGAAAGGCAGCGGTGCTAACCACTACCCACCCAGATGCCCTGCGCCGTATTCCCAAAGTCTGTAACCCAGATCTTAGGCATAAGATTGGTCAATATTGATATTATCATTATTTGCTTTGTTCGACCACTACATTCTTAGCCGGGAATTGTTGATCAAGCACAGAACAATCATCATGGTAGGCCTATGGTGCTATAATCAGTCAGGTGTGACCGAGCTGTTGATTATGAGGGATCCTAATTATGGTCGGATGTGTTTTAAGTCAGTTAAAACCCTCGGAGCGCTACATTCTAAGCTGTGGAAAAGGCCTTGGCCTTCGGCCACGGCATTTTCCACAGCTAAGAATGTAGCGCTCCTCGGGCTTTATCCTATACTGATTTGCCACTAGTCACTACGGTGATAACATTAGTTCGTGGGCTGCTATACGTTGAATCAGAGGAGGATTTTGGCATATAGTAATACAACATACTGCTTCGCGATGCAGTAGCTTAACCTGGATCAACGATGTCTACACTGCAAAGCCAAAAGGCAGTATATGCTTACCCGTAAAGTAAACAGATAATACCTTTGGTTTTTCACTGCAGTAAAACTAGTTCACATTCTGTGTAGTATAGGATGAGGTGCCTGGTGTCGATGGTGTCAAGTGCAGAAATAAGTGTACTTAACTCTATGGACAATGTAAACTTGCGAAGATTTTCAGGAAAAAAGGAAAAAAGATAAGTAGAAAACATGGTGCCAGGTCGATTTCCACTACTGTACCAGTTAATCAACATCAGAGAGATACGTACTGAATAATCATATCGTTGTAAAAATGGCAGATTAATACTAGTATTATGAAGCTTCGCCTCAGTCATTCATTTACATAAAAACAAAATCGGTATATATTATT